>VCAZ01000004.1:82500-380000 GCA_005784505.1 Bagarius yarrelli | reverse complement strand
AGAAAAAAGAAGAAAAGAAAGAAAGAAAAAAGGAAAGAGAGAGAGAATATTTAAGATAACCCAAATAAGGATTAAATCCATAGAAAAAAAGAAAGAAAGATAGATAGATAGATAGATAGATAGATAGATAGATAGATAGATAGATAGATAGATAGATAGATAGATAGATAGATAGATTGATTGATTGATTGATTGATTGATTAACCAGAGGGATTAAACAAAAAAAGAAGCTATAGAAAAGAAATGTTTAGAAAAATATAATTAAGAATACGATAATCAACAGGGGATAAAAACCGGGGAAAAAAACCTGTATATGTTGAATAAAAGAGAAAGAAAGGAAGAAAGAAATAAAAGCAGAAAAGGTGAATGTGTAAAAACCAAACGTGAAAAAAGAAGGTGAGACAAAAGAGTGAGACTGGAGGAGAAAAGGTAAAGTAAAGACTAAAAGAAAGACAGGAAAGAGTCAGCTGCAAACTGTACATGAGCTCACAGATGCGTCTGATTGGCTAGTGTTGCTGTGATTGACACTGTGTAAGTGTATGCTGTTCCACCCACTTATAAAGCAGGACTGTAGTATTGTCAGAATTCAAACTCCGGATCTCCGGATGATAAATTATTTTCTGAAAGCTACTGAACTAAAAATTAAAAAAAAGTCCCCAAAATTAAACTATTTTATTTATAAATTTAGTCCTAACAAACCTCCTTTTTATTTTCTCAGCAGAACAAGACAAAAACAGTAGCGAGTCTGTGGGAGTGTCTGGAGCCGAAGTAGCCCTGTTCACCGGTGTGGCCTCGGGGGCCTTCGTCTTAGTGGTTCTCATCATCGTAGTGCTGGTGGTGATCACACGCCGTCGTCGCCGCAAGCACTCGGCTCAGTGTTCGGCCCCGCTGGCGCTGCACCCCATCCCGAAGCGCAGCAACAACAACAACAACGGCTCGGAACGCAGCGACATCATCTTCCCGCTGCGACCCACCGACAGTTACTATTGCCCTCATTATGAAAAGGTAAGCGGGGATTACGGCCATCCAGTGTACATCGTCCAGGAAATGGAGCCCCAAAACCCGGCCAATGTTTACTACAAAGTATGAACTAATCAGGAGCTTTGAGGCCTCGTCCAAGACTGAAAGGACGGTCTGAATTGAGAGCTTGATTTGCTCAAAATAAATGAATCAGAGATAAATGACTCTTGGAGCAAATCCACCAACCATCCAGGAGCCCCAAAAGCCCCGAAACGGTCCGAATCGCCGTCTGGGTTGGGAAATTACTGCTTCTAAAACACGGACGCCGTGTGATTTGTATCAGTCAGAAACCAAAAGCTTTGAGGCTGAAAGTGTCGACTGAGCGCATGTGCTCAGGTTTCAGCCTGGCTGTAGAAAAGAAACATGCTCCTGGCTCGCGACCGGCGAATCAGAGACGAATGACTCTTGGAATGAAGCGAAGACTTTCTCTCCACTCTCCAGTCAACACTTTAATTCATTATGGCAGACTGAGGTGCTACAGTATCGATTCATGACGGCGTTTTGCTCAGGGGAGGAAAACCGAGCCAAACCCACACAGACCTATAAAAAAAGCTGTACAGATTTACATCCTGAGTCAGGGCAAAAAATTTCAGGCCATATAATCATTACCCGTTTGTGGGAGGTTTACGTTTTATTCCTCCAAACCTCTTCTCGGTCTCAGGGCAGAAAGAATTATGATCGGTGGTCTGGAATGACCAACGAAAAGAAACCAAGGAAGAAATCGAGACTTCACTAGCCGAAATCTGGTGGCTACTTTGTTACGCTAATTCTCCAGAAAAAAAACAGTGTGTGAATTTGCGGTTTTTCATTGTAGACATTTTCTTGATTGGGGGTTCCTCTTTGGAAAGGAAGTCCTCTTAAGGAACCAAAGAAATAACTCTTGATACTGGTAGATACACCAATACATCAAGAACATTTCGAGTGTTGATAATTTGGCTACACATCATAGATAGTTTTCACCAGAATATCAAACCTAAAAGCAACAAATATTTACAATTAATAACGTAACGTTCGGCTTCCTCAACTCTGAATGTTCAGTTAATCGAACAATATTAATATAAGTTTAATAGGAAAATTAAACCATTGTAAATTCCTTAGCAATGCATAGCTAGCTAGAGCTAGCCTTTCAAAGACTTTTATTTTGTATTAGGAAGAAAAAAAGGTATTTTCTTACTTTCCTTGTTTTTAATTAAAATTTCAAAACATTAGCTAAATGATGATAAGCAAAAATATTATGATTAGTCAAGGAAATAGAAAGTTAGCTTAGTGCATCAACACGAATTTGCCTGAAAATCCCCCAAAAAATGGTTGAAATTTTCTGACTTTGTTTTATTTCCCATATCCCAATGCTTAGCATTAGCAAAAACATTCCATTAGTTTGGTTTACTTCACAAAAGCTAACCAACATGTTACTATTGTGTAATTTAAATTATGACAAACAAATTTGATCAGCAAAAAGGAAAAAAAACATCAGTGTTTGGAGATCTAGCCTTGCTTTTCTGCCCTGGGATTGAAGGAACCGAAGATCTCGGAGGAACCCCCTCAGGCTGTTTTTAACATGTTTAAGCAAACTAGACCCTTAACATCTAGTTCTGGAATAGACAGTATTATATTTGACAGTTGGAGAAGCAGAAGGTTATGGGAGCAGATCTGTTGGCGTGCACTGGAACGTTCAGGAAAAATGAGAGCCTTCAAGTCTCAGCGAATCAGTTGAATCAATTTGGTCATCCGGTAAAACAGCGTTTGCTGATGATTAAGTCATAAATTTGGACGGCAGGCAGAAGCATGTTGATGGTAAAGCTGGAGGAGAAATGTTTTCCGCATCCCAGAACGCATATCAGGTTCCTCCTGCTTCTCCTCCATATGTTCTTTCTGCATCACAGTGTTTGACACTTTCAGCTCGATCTTCAGACTGCATGTGGTTGCGGATCTCGCTGCCTCGGGCGTCTTGTTGTGGTTTCAATCAGCTCAAAAAAGAAAAAAAAAAGACGTCTTTGTCTTTTTCCCTGAAATGTAAATACTACCTAAAGCCTTTTTTTTGTAATAAATTATGTCTTAAGTTATGTTTTGTGTAGATTCATAAAAATGGGCAGTTCCTGTTTTCGTCCCACATCCCAGACCCGACCGATGATGTCATTGATTTATGAAATCCAGAAGTCGTTATTTTTTTTTTTTTCGTTCACACACTGAAAGAATGTTCCATTGCAGATGAATGAATTAGGAGTGAATGCGTTTATGATGGTGCTGCCTCCGAAGGAATTTTTTCAATAAAGCAAACCGGTAACACGGTGGTTTGTGAAAAAAAAAAAACTTGTTCTCATGTGTGTTTTATTTTATTTCTAATCTACACACCCTCAGATAAAAAAACCTAAAAAATAGACTATATTTTTTCGGTGCACAAATGTACATTATAACTTTTATTATATTTTTTAAGTGTATCTGCTTCGATTTATCACTCATTCAATTTATCGCTAATTCAACATACAAAACTTAGTTTAGTGTAAAGTAATTTCTATTTTTCCAAATTAGCGCCTTACCTAGAAGGATACCTTTACCTATATATGCTAATTTTGAGCTTCAATTCACCTCAATTTATTTGTTTACTATAGCGATTAAATGCTAATTTATTTACTTGGCTGTTAAAATGCAGATTAACATACTAACATTTTAAAAACGATGTGAGTTTATATGTTGCTAGGCTAAATATTATGCTAGTTTAAAGATTTAATTTGTGCAGTGCTAAATTTCTTTCTCTATTTTATAGGATATTGCTTTTTAAAATGTTTTCTGTTGTTTATAAGAATATATAATATAAACAGTTAATATTCTGTTTACTATTTGCTATAGTTTATGTTTTGGTGTGTCATATTCTCGCTTTTAAAACGATGCTAGTTAATAAATGCTAGTTAAAGTATTAGGTTGTTGTTCTTTAGTTGGGCTGCTTTTATGTGTAGTATGACCTGTCAGCTCCAGGGTTCAACTATTTGCTATAATGCTACTTTACTTGATCTACTTTCCTGATGAGTGGCAACAGCTTGAAAAACAGGTCGTACCTTTTGCTCTCCAGAAGGTGAAACGTCTCACTCGTGTGCCGACATGTCGAAGGTGTTACAAACAAAGCCGTCACACCTCCTGACCTCCAAGACTTTTCCACACACCTTTACAAACACCAAAGCTTTACAGAGACAAATTGTTCGAATGCCAATTTTTCTCTTAAAAAAAACCTCCTGAGGATGTTAACGTCTGCAGTTAGAGTTTAGGGTTAAGGTTAAGTTAAAATGGAGGTTAGAAAGTGGAATAATGATACGTTTGGACAGAAAGAGTAAAAAAAAAAAGCAATCTATTTAACTCAAAGTAATTATTACAATACAGATACTCTACAAATACTTATTTTTGGACTGATTAAGGCAGGGGTGGTTCCAGACCCTTTGTAAGGGGGAGGGGGGCTTTAACCCTGTCTGTCATTTCGTCCCCTAAAAAAGACTAATAAACTACCAAAATTTATTAAAAGTGTAATTGTTTAAAGTAAGAAATACAATACCTATCTTAAAAAAAAAGTTGATCCCAGTTTTTTCTCTTTTGTTATTTTGCGCATGTGACAAACCTTCATTAGAAGTTCAACGGCTTGTGCTGTATGTCAGCCAGAGGAGATAAAAAAAATATCTCGGGAAAATCACTTTTATAAAAATTTTTCGCAAAATTTAGCTTATATAATTTATTTTCTAGCATTAAAAAAAATCAGTTAGTCTCTATTAAATACAGTGTCTACGGAAATTTTACATTAGCTAATCCAGATACGGAGCCCAGCACATGACGAGGTAAGTAGTTGTGATGAGGGCAAATTCTGGACTGGAGTTAATAATCATTATCCCGCCTTGCAAACTAAAGCGATCGATTTTTTTTTTGTTAAGTGACATAAAATAAGACATTTCTTGAAGTCCTATTTTTTTGTATTTAGCTAGCTAACAGAAATACTGGTTACTAATAATAATAATAAGATGGTGACTAACAGTAGCGAGGGTTAAACCCCCTTAAACATGAATCAAGGATATTCATTAATTAGTCCAGTTAATAATGAAATAAAATAATACTTAAGAATGCTCATAAATCTATTATCTATATAAATCTATCTAATATTTGGTTCTTATACTTGGTTTAGTCTGACAACAATTTTTTTAGTCTATTTGTCATATTTGCCCTGTTTTGACGGAGATTCATACAAAACTAAAAATCAGAGTAAAACTAGTCGAGATCTTCAAGTTTACTCATTTTACACCTAAAGAATACTAAACAGTAGACTAGTAGAACAGAACTAGTCCACTAACAGTATTTGTATCACTTTATTGTGGACTTTCATGATAAAAAAGTGTTTCTAGAAAAATCTAACCTGTCTCCTGAAGTTGACTTGGTCGAGTTATACAACTGTGCAATTGCAGGTTAAGGGCCTTGTTCAGGGGCCCAATGGTGGTAGCTGGTTGGTGCTTGAAATCAAACCTATGATCTCCTGGTTAGCAGTCCCACACCTTACCTACTGCACTACCACTTACCCACAGCATTTACAGTTACAGCATTTGGCAGAGCTGGGAATCGAACCCACAATCTTCGGGTTGGTAGTCGAACACCTTAACATTAACCTCCCCTATTATAAACTAAAACATGGCTGATTTGTTGTAGTGTTTAAATAGTTTACTAGTAAATTGATTCTAGTTACAAATTGTCCTCTAGACGGCCATCCAGACAAGACCACGGAAACTTTACTGCAGTATGGAACAACCTGCTGGTTTGTCTGGTCAGAGGACAACTGATCCCCCCGACTAACCCCAGTTTCTTCCAAGGTGTCTTTCTGCATTCTGTCACTGATGGTGTTTTGGTTCCCTGCCCTGTCCCCTTAAGTGGGGACTCTTATTTTACAGATATGAGTTAAACTCAGCTGCATGTTTTTATCGATATTGTCTTATTTGATTTGATTCTGTGAAGCTAATTTGACCCAAAAAAGCGCTATATAAATGAAGAGGACTTGACTTAATAAAATAAACTTTAGTTAGACTTTGTTTAAAAAGGGATTCGTTGTTAGACTAAGGACACAAACAGTCACAGGGTGTGGTTTATTTGCACAGTTTAGACAAAGAGTATCTGCTGATGTTTGGGTTATTTATTTAAGGACACTGTCCTGTTATTTATACTCGTCCATCCCAAGTCATGGTGGTGTGAGCTACGGTACATAACCTTTATTCACAACGTCTTTACATTTATGTCATTTTTACAGCTGAGTGGTGGTCAGTTTGGTGGTCAGCTGTCCGACACTTTAACCATTGACGTACCACTGATTTTTTTTTTCGTTAATGTTTTCATTTGCTGAGTAAATGTTTGATATTAAGCTAAATTAAGCAAAAAACGTGCCAATGAAAAAAGTTAAACTTTATCTTAGCTGCACAAAGAGCATAAAAATAAAACTTTTATCACAAGTCCATACAAGAATTTGTCACGTCTCGTATTATGTTCTCAGGTGTTACGTTTACATTTTTTTGGTGATCTCTGCTCCATCGCCAGGCCTCATACAGGAAAAGACGATGTTTGTGTTACGCAGGGCAGAACAATGGAGCGAAAAGTGTTAAAAAATGTTCAGCTTCTGCCAGCGGCCAAAAGAAACATTTCTGTCACCACAGAAAGCCACGTCCTGTCCGTTCTTTGTTTGGGATTTTTTTTTTCTGTCGCCTTTTATCGCATTAACGGATTCAGCTTTTTGGATACGCTGGGACGTGATGCTAAACTGGCGTGCCATCGGAATGAGGCGAAGTGGAGCAAAATGTGGCGGTGTTGATTTTGGAGTCTTGACACAGTGGAATAAGCAGCACACGATGAGAAAAGCCTGGCTCAGGTTACACACTCTTCCTGATTATGGGGCCTTGCTTTAACCCCGCTCTCTCTTACACACACTCACACACTTGTTGAAGCTGTAGCTGTTACAGCAAATTATTTGGGACCGAGTAACGTGTGAACACCAGTTAGAGTTTGACGTGCTAGGAAAGTTGAAACCGCAAGTCGCAGGTGAGGACATGAGGACCGTTAAGTTGTGTTAGATCTCGCGGTTCTGCTGGTAATCTTTAACTTCTGCCTCTCGGGGTAACAGCTGCAGTTACCACACAAAAATGTATTAATTTTCCATACCGGTGCTTTTGGCTTTCGGAAGCATTCCTGTAAAAATATATTAGTCCAGGAGTGATAATGTTTCTAGAATAAATGTTTATTTTACTTTAATGTTGGTAAGTTTATCAGGCTAGACTTATTTTTTATTATAGAAACCAAATCATTTTAGCAATTTTGCATTGAAATAGGCTGGAAATTAAGTTTTGTCTTGTCACCCATAGATTAGCTAGCCAACAGATTAGCTAGACCCGCTCGCAATGATAAATAATTCACACAAGGCCCATTTATTATGGTCGACTTTTCAGCAAAGATATAAAAATAAACACCATAAAATTCGACGACTCGTCTAAGCAATCAAAAACACTTAAGCTAACTCTGGTTATTCATCGCACGTTTGGCGCAAGCGATTTGTTTTCGGAAAAGACACTAAAGGCTGCTCCTTGCACACGCATAAATTTGCTTTAGTTTTCTTCTAAGCAGAGCTTTTCAACAGGCTGCCGATTTTCGGGGGTAAATATAGAAGTGTTTGGGATTCGAGATTGGAATGACTCGAAAAGTAAAAAAAAATAAATAAAAATCGACGCTTAAAGACAGCATAATAAAGTATGCCGTTTAATTTATGATGCACTTTAAAAGCAACTTTGCAGGAGATCATGCAGGAAATATCAAGGGACCTGTTCTCCTTTCCGTGGCGGCTGTAAGATTTACAGTAGACTGCAGGGAACTACTGCACTCCATACTTTTTTGGAGGGATGGTTGTTGCTCTTTCTTAAAATTAGAGTGAGTCACAGCTCACAGGAAATGGCAACCTTTTGGGGGAAAACGAGACATCATCGTAGCGTTTCCTCTTAGCTGAAGCCTGTGGACTGATATACAGGACCATCGGGTTGCGGGATAAAAAGAGGGGGAGGGGATGGGCTATCCATCAACGGGGTGGAGAAAGAGAAGGGGAGGAAGGGTTCGGGGGCCGGGAGTGTTTTTACTCGGAGGGAGAGCCATACATCATCCTGAAAAGCTGTCACAGAAGAGTCTGTTAAAATATACTAGAGGATAGAGCATAGGATTCCTCAAAAGACCGAGCATAACTCAACCAAAATCACCAGCTACACCTCACCCCGTCCCGAAATTTCTTTTTTATAGCCGTTTGAAACACAGGTCCTGTGTTGGAGAAAGAAATCATAAAGAAGATGAATGTTCTCAAAGAGAAAGCTGGATCCATGAGGGGGTTCTGGTTTGATCCTTACACAAAGCACTGTGGGATATCAGCAAAGTCCCTGCTGGCTGAAAATGCCCTTTTGCCCTCGTGCCCTTGGGCAAGAAACTCCTGTTTGTGGATTTCTCTAAATTCCAGAGACTTTTCTGGACCAACCACAGTAGTGTGAAAAAAATGTGTTGATAAGAAAGGCATATCAGCGTCTATAGTTCAGTATAATGGATTAAAATACTAACAAAATAATAGGTATGTATGTTATTTTTATGGCACCAAATCGTATGTCTAAAGATGATCTGTCAGCAAAAGCAACCAAGATAAAATAATGTTTTTGTAGCTGTAATCTCGCTATTATCTCGTTTACACACATTATTCAGTGTTTAAAGAAATAATTGCCTTGTTAATGTCTCCTTTATCTCACTACAGATAACAGTGGACTACTTCTCAGTTCACTGAGCTATAAAAAATTATAGGCCAGTGTGGGAAAACTTATTTGTTAAAAGGATTTTCGAAAATAAATATTTAAAAAACTCCACATGTAAAATATCTGACTGACTTAAATTTGTTCTAATCAAGTCATAACTAATCATTTATTGTCAGTGACAAATCAATAACTACTAATGTTGCCAAACACCAATCACTGATTACTAGTGTTCCCAATAACCAATCACTGGCTGGTAATGTTCCCAATGACCAATAATCGATGATTATTATTTTCCTAATGACCAATTACTAATCACTAAAGTTCCCAATGACCAATCGCTGATCATTAATAATACTAAACACCAATCTCTTATCAGTAATGCTCCCGTTGACCAATAACTGATTAGTAATCTTCCCAATGACCAATCACTAATCACTAATGCTCCCAATGGCCAGTCACTGATTACTTATAATTCCAAACACCAATCACTGATCACTAATGTTCCCAATGACTGATCACTGATCACTAATGTTCCCAATGACTGATCACTGATCACTAATGTTACAAAAAAAACAATTACTGATCACTTATAATCCCAAAAAACAATCAGTAATGCTCCCAATGACAAGTCACTGATCACAAATAATCCCAAACACCTGATCAGTAATGCTTTCAGTGGCCAATCACTAATCACAAAAGTCCCAAACACCAATCACTGATCAGTAATGCTTTCAAAGGCCAATAACTGATCACTAATAATCCCAAACACCAATCACTGATCAGTAATGCTTCCAATAGCCAATCACTGATCACTAATAATCCCAAACACCAATCCACGGGATCATCTGGTAATGCTTCCAATAGCAAATCACTTACTAATCACAAAGTCCCAAACACCAATCACTGATCAGTAATGCTTGGTAATGTTCCCAAACACGAGATCACTGCTAATCCAAACACAATCAGTCAAGGAGACAATGCCAATCACCTCAAATCCCACACCAATCACTGATCAGTAATGCTTCCAATAGCAAATCACTGATCACTAATAATCCCAAACACCAATCACTGATCAGTAATGTTCCCAAACACCAATCACTGATCAGTAATGTTCCCAATAGCCAATCACCGGTCACTAATGTTCTCAATTATCAATAATAATGTTGTTAATGGCCAATTAGAAATTTATTGATACTCATGATAATAAATAAAAATGGATATTTTTTCCAACAACTATGACGATTCACTTTTCACCAATTTTCCCAAGAACCAATTAACGATTACAAATTTCCAATTCTCCCAATTCGGACCAATCACTGATCATTGTTGCTTTCATCATTCAGTCACTAATCACCTTTGCTCACTAATGTTTCTACTAAAGCACATTGTTCCTATGGAAAATGTTTCCATATCAGACCGCGTTCGTGTGAGTGAGTGAAGTTTATTGATGGAAAAAGAACGTCTGACCCTTTAAAATAAAAATACATGGTTTGTGTCATAATGGCATTTTTAATATTTGTTCTGATATACGCAGTGCAAGATGCAATATCCTGAATGTATTATAGGAACGCTGTAATGACTTACAAAGGAAACCTTGCCAAAAGACAAAATGCTCTCTGACACACACACACACACACAGAGGCTCGTTTTGGCTGCAGTCTTCAAAGCTCCTTCCTCCCCATACAGTCCTTCTTTTTTTTTTTCGGCACGTCTCTCAGTGCCGTATATCACCCTGATCACGGCGAAGTGACAGCGAAAGTGGAGGAAAGATTAAGGGCTTGCGCACCAAAGAATGTTAAGTGTGGTCTGCGCATGTGAGCCGAATATGGACTCAGGCACCGTCAAGGCCGAACAGTTTGGAAACAATTAAAGTAATGCAATAGGGAAAGGGAGGGGGGCAGGGGGAACACTGCTGATTCACCCCCACCTTTGCAAAGTACCCCCCAAAAAAACTCCAGCTAAATGACTTATGGCCCCTTGGAGCGCCATCTTCACCTTCCAACTGCTGCTGTAATCCTTCATAGGTAGAAAATGTAGCCTGGTTTGTTTCTTGGCACAGTTTGGGAAATGAAGCGATCTCACTTTTCATGAAAGAGAAAATGGCAGACTTGCACATCACCGGGGTTAAAAGCACACTTAAATCCTCCCTGTCATGGTTACGCCTTGGGGGCAAATGGCTCCAACGTCATGCAAGGTGCCGTATACTAAAACAACTATAACACATGACCATGTGTTAGCCACCAGATGTGCCATTCGTTGTCTGCTTTCGTCTTGGCAGCACTGAGCCTTCTGCTCCAGGCTAAGGACTTTCCCCTTTTTTTATTTTCTCTCCCTCAGCTAAGCCGAAATGACATGACGTCTCAGTCTTTCAGGATTTTTCAAGATAGATTTGGCTTCTATGGGCCATGTCTGTAATTTAGGCTATTGTGCTGAAATGTTACACACAAAAAAAATCGTGACACATTGAAAGCAGTCATTTAAGAGGGTCTAAGCTTCAGTCTAAAGAAACAATTAAGGGTTCCGAGCCCGAAAAGCTTCATGGAGCTGAACTTTGACCTTCAGGGTCGAGGCACAAAACAGGGATTAGTAAGCATCTGATTGCTTTCTGTTATAGAACGGTACACAGGGTGATTGGGCTGAAAGAGATGAATTCCTAAACAGGGGAAAGGACAAAGAGAAAAAAAAACAACCAAAGCATCTTATAGAGAAATGGATATAATAGAGATAGACTCAATAGCAAACAGATTTGCATTTAATACGCTCTAGTTTCATGGTTGGGTTGCCATGATTTTTAATACGAGAAGTCTTTTCTATTGTCTTTTTTATCTTAGGGAAAAAAATAAGTCATGTGACAAGCCCTAAAAGTGGACCAAGCTGTTTTTCCTAGACAAACACAATGTGACAGCGACGCTCAAGATACATAAGGGAAGCAGGTGAAGATTTTAGACGCAGCCCTAAATCTCTCTTTTTCAACCTCTCTTTTCTCAATTTTTTTTCCAAGCCAGCTGGTCGTCTGGCCTCAGCAGTGCTGTAAATCTTTAAATGGCTTTTCTCTAGGTGGCGGATTTCACACGTTGCTAATTGGCAGTAAGGAAGAGAACCTCAAGAAAAAAAAAAAGATCTGAACCGATTCAAACGTTTGCTCGTCCAGAACACTTTGACCTTTTGCTTTGCCACACTTTGTTAATTAAATCAGGAGTGTGAAAATTAGCCAAATCTTGTCAGGGGAGACAATCAGTTACAGAGACATCTGTTGCAAATGAAAAAAAAAGGCAAAAGAAAACAGAACAGCAAAGATTTTTCTTTATATGTGGGGTTTGGAAAGTTGACGGTTCAGTGTTGTGACAGGACGTCGGGATGGAATGCAGGCAGACACTGAACCGAAAGGGAATTCATTTCTTCGTCCCACATAGAGCCATATATTTCTTTCATAAAGCTCTGGTTAATGATGTGTTTTATGTTTATAAAGATGTCTATACAGATTAAAATCTGCTTTCTTAACTAAAAACCACAAGATTATTTATGAGACGTTAAAGGACAGATTAGCCTGAAATTAGTTGAAATCTTAATTACTATGCAAACTATGCATTTATGAAGCACTGACTGTCGCTGGTTTCTAAATTGTCTTTGATGAGGTTTATGTTTCATGAAATTTTCATCAATCCAATGAAATTGCTTACAAATTTCTACTAAACTTAGCATGAAAAACTGTTCGGGTTTTGCTAAAACGTTTGTATGAAATTAAGAAATAGCACATATAAACTCTAATAAATAAACATACATGTTTAAAATATTAAGAAATAATTAAATAAAGTAAAAATCTTTGCATGAAAAAAAAAGTAGCAATAAATACGAGATTGTTTATTATAAAATTTACTCAAAACATCTAATAAATGTGAAATTAAATGTAAAAACAAAACCGACTGAAACATAACCATGAATTAAAAAAGGAATTTGAAAATAAATCAAACGCAAACTAAAACTAACAGTCTGAAACATTTGAAGGAAATTGATTACTTAAAAAGTACATGTCAATAAACCGACTATGAGTTTAAAATAACAGCATGTGGTCTACACGATGAAAAATGTACTAAGGTCTCCAAAAACACACGTTAGCATTGTCGCGTGGCAGGATAAAAAATTCGTAGCATTGTTAAAGTCAGGGAGCTGACGGACGAATGAATCGAACCTCTGCGGACTCGCTGCAGGCCGTCGCTGATTATCAACAGACTGATGGATGAGGAAAGTGCTCTTTCGGGTGAAGCCCAGATCCTTCATCCTAATCACATTCTCCCCTGACATTTAAGACGGGTCGCGGGTTAACTAGCATAGGGGGGCGGCTTGATTTTAATGGCCTTAGATGAACCGCCCCGTCCCGGACATCTGAACGAAACAAAGCAACTAATTCCTTTGCCGAATCATCATCATCATCATCATCATCATCATCATCATCTTCTTCTTTTTTTTCTGTAGTTTATTGTTCTCAATAATCATCAGGACCTTCAGCTGTGATTAAGTAATGACCTTATTATTCGTTTCTTTAAAAAAAACAATTGAAAGCGACTAATGGAGCTCAGTCAGTCTTCCAGACTACCTTAGAAGATTCCAGACCAAATATGGCTGAGTTTATGGCAGTGGTTTTAGAATGCTAGTCTAAAAGTAACTGAAGGGTTTTTATAGGTTTTAATGTCCCATGAGCAGCGAACCCCATATCTAATGCTTTTGCATATTTGATTGTTGCCAGCAATGAAGTAAAACAGAGACAGAACCCAAAGCAAGCTTACACACAAGCAGTTCAGGGTTAATCGTCTTGCTCGAGTGCTCAAACACCCGTCTTCTGATAAATGGGACATGACCTTGACCAAGGAACTACAACTATTCCCTACAGACCAGGATTCATCCATATAGACTGTTTTTCCATGACAATTGTTCGGCTGTTGACACATCAGAACATTGTGATGTTAAATAGGGTTGCCAGTGGGAAAAAATGGAGGCGTGTAAGGAAGAATGAAGGAATAAATGTAATAAATTGGACAGAGATTTGGGGAGAAAACAAAGAATAAAATATAGAGGAATAGCAAATCAAATCAAAATACCGTCTCTTCCAAAACCTTTCCAAAGGTCAAGTCTTTTTATTTTTTTGCCGAAGAAATTTAGGTTTAAGATTTCAACCCTAAATTTCAGCTAATATTTTTGATGTTTATTGTTAAACTTTGAAGTTTGCATATGTTCATTAAAAAGGTTACTTCGATATAAAGATCTACGGGAGAAAAGCAAGCTAATTTGTAGCTAGGAAAAAAGGAAAAATCTATCATGGGCATTGTAGAAACCTCGGGCATAGAAAATACAACAATGTGAAATGACCTGGAAATTGACAAAAAAAACCACTGGGGTATTAATGGATGTAAAGGAAATCTATATAACAGCTGATGACAGAAACAGAGAGCTGTGAAGAAAAATCCCAAAAACATCCATCAATGACATAATCCAGCTTTCGAAGATGATTTCCAGAAACTTTCCTACCAGATGAAAAACCCCTTAAAAGAAGACTGGAAGATGCACAAAAATTTGGGGACCAAAGTGATGAAAAGGACAAAGTGTGGACAAATAAAGAATCTGCTTATCTGTGAAACATGGTGGTGGTGGTGTCATGGTTTGGGCTGATACGGCTGCTTTTGAAATATCATTAATCTTTATTTACATTTGCAGCATTCGGCAGACGCCCTTATCCAGAGCGACTTTATTGATGTTGGTGGATGATGGTAGCAGAAAATCTTGAAAAGTCTGACTTTAAAATAATAATCCGAAAAACACTTCCAACAAGAAAAAGTGTAATTTGTCAAAACAAAAAAGAAGTGAAATGTTTTAGACTTAGTCCATCAGTAGACCTAAACTCAACTAAGCAGCTTTTAACCTTCGGAAGAGGAGACAGCAGATAAACTAACCTGAAACATAAGACAGCTGAAAGACGCTGTAATAAAAGACTTGGAAAAACTTTGTAAAAAAGAGGACACACAATTTGTTGATGTGACTAAGTCGCAGGTTCGATGCAGTCGTCGCAAACAAGGAAAATGCAACCAAATATTTAGTTTAAAAAAAAAATATCAAGGTGTCCGTATACTTTTGCTTAATTCTACATTTTAGGAATTCTACATTTTAGGCTGTCATTCTGACATTTTTATCTAGTACCATTTCAATACCATTGAAACAATTGCTGAACCCTGGACAGGTCACCAGTCCATCACAGGGCCACACACACACACACACACTCACACTCACTCCTATAGGAAATTTAGAATCACCAATCAATCTAACGTACATGTTTTTTGGACTGTGGGAGGAAACCGGAGAACCCGGAGTAAAACACACACGAGCACAGGGAGAAAATACAAACTCCACCGTGCTGGCTGCCTTAGCGTCCCAATACTTTTGAGAAAAAACTAAGAAAATAGGTATAAAAAAAAAAGGATAAAATTCTAAAAACGCAAACCCAATACCTTAAGGACTAAAAACAAATAAAAAAAAGGAAAGACTTTTATTAATTAATTAAAGAAACAATTAAGAAAATACAGGTTGAAAGAACCAGGAAGAATAATAAGCAAAATAAATTATAAACATATAAAAAAAGTTAAGGAAAGAAAGAAAGAAAGAAAGAAAGTGTGTTACAGGAAGATGAGAGAAGAACAGATGTGAAAAGAACCGAATTGAAAATATGATGTCGTTTCACGCTTATTTCCAGAACTGTTTGTGTCTTAAAGCTCTTCATCCTTAAAAAGGACCTCACACTTTGTCCCTCCGTCTGCTTCTCCTCCTCCTCCAAAGCAGTCGTTGTTTTCGGGCCAACGTGCGAGATCTACCGCAGAAGTGGCGCTCCGGTAGGCTGGAGGCCATATGGGCACCCTGTTGCAACAAGCATGCAATTAATCCTGAATTAGTTCAGCCAATCTGCCACACACAGCAATCTGATGAAGCCTCGGTGTTAAGCTGAGCGTGTGAGCGAGTCTTCCAGGACACGTCAGTGCATCCGTGTTACATTCGTTTGACACCGGGTCAGAGAATTTCCGTCCACACATCTCTCAGGAGACACGCTGACACTCGGAGATGGTGTATAATTCAGGGACATCGTTTCGGCTCATATTATATCTAATAATATTTAAAACCATATACACTTAGTGAAAACTTTAGGATGATAAAAAACACTTAGCTAAAACATCGAGAAAATTTTGTCATACCCACATAAGGAAGTTAGATTCTTTTCTCTAGTTAGCGAGCTTGTTAACCTGACAGGATTTTCTAATTTATTTTCAAAGGTAACAGCCCTCACTGCTCAAGCTAGCAAGGTGGCTAACATAAATAAAAACTGACAGGATTTTAAAATAAAATTTTTAAGCGTAATTATAAAAATAAATACATAATATGCAACCGATCGCTAGCAGGGTATATTAACAATAAACAGCTAGCTAGCTTAATAAGCCATTCGAGTGGTATCTGACAGGATTTCTGACAGGATATTCATAAATAAATATAATCTTCACTGCTTATAGATAGTTAGCTATCTTAAACTTAATCGGCAGGATTTATTTGTGCTCCAAAACGTATATAATACTTAAATATTAACCTTAGCTAGCTAATATGTATTAACCTGTTTACTGTGTTCAAAAACATGTATGATACTCATTGCTAAAGCTAGCTAGCTGGCTAATATAAATTAACCTCATTAAAATAAAATACTTGCTAGTTGTCCAATATAAGTTAACCATTTAAAAGATTTTCAGGCACAAATTAGATTTCCTCACATTAATAGTCACCTGGATTGCTAACGCTAGTCAGCTGGCTAACAGACATGCCTGAGTGAATTTATCATCCTGAATATCAGTTGCTAGCTGACCCACATTAGCCAAATTAACTGCTTTTCAAAGCTTTCACCTGAGGTCTTGCTAATGCTAGCCAGATGGTTAGTGTTAACTACAGGATTTCTGAAAGGATTTTTAAGCCGTAACCAAAATATTTAAAATATTTAATGTTTATACTTACTAGTTAACGAAAATAAATGTGCCTAGCAGAATTCCTGAGAGGTTTTTAGTCATGTTTATAAATAGCGCTAATCCACTGCTAATGCTAGCTAGAATAAGCTAAAGTGACAGAATTTCTGAAAGCATTTTAGTTGTAGCATAATCTTTAATGCGTATACTTGTTGGGTTGCTAACAATAGATAATAAAAAAACATTTTTTTTAAATTTCTTTTACTAGAAGGATTTTTTAGGTCCTTATGACGTTAGTCTTGTTAGTTAGCTAACATGCTAGGCTGACTGGATTTTCTTTAATTACTTTTTCTTCAGAAAATATGAATTAAGGCATTTTACAGATTATATTAGCTAATATAAGATACGCTAATGGGATGCTAGATGGAGTCAATTTGTCAAATGGACTTAAAGATTTTATTTTATTGCTTTTTATATTTGCCGAATGATATTATAGAGACTATAAAGCGAACATAGACAGTTTTTTCTTTATTGAATAATTACCCATGATGGTGATAATTCTCATAAAGATAAGGAATGGTGATGGCTACCTGTGAGATTTGAGTTACTCCCCTTCGGGGACTCGAGAGATAGAAGGCGAAGGCAGTGAGGCATTTGTGAGAAAGATAATTTCCTGTGACCTGCCCCACCAGCATGACATCATAACTCAACACGGCTCGTTTATAAGGTACGTACAAGTGGCGTATATCAACTTTATGGCTTCTCGCTCAAAGCTGTGAGGTCCTGAATCCGACCATCTCTAGCTGAAGCTGCGGTAATTCTTATGCTAAGAAGGAATGATTATAGTTCATGTAAAAGCAGGGTGAAGAGCTAAATCTTTTGCTCTCGTTTAGTTCTGGGATCATAAGCCATCACAGGTGAAGTGTTTTAATGTGATAAGTTGCGAAAGTGATTTACTTCCAGACAAGAGACGACTATTCTAAAATGTAATAAAATGGGAAATTATTTAGGCTCAAAAATGTTTTTAATAATTTGATAACTATTATAAATATATCTATTATCAGTGTCAGGCATGTTACTTTAAAAAAGTCTTCTTTTCCTTTCGGCTGGTCCCTTTTAGGGGTCACCACAGCGAACCATCTGTCTCCACCTAACCCTATTCTCTACATCCTCTTTACTCACACACACTAACCTCGATTGTCCTTGTTTATCGCATCCATATACCTCCTCTTGGTCTTCCTCTTTACCTTCTGCCTGGTAGCTTCATTCATAACATCCTCCTACCGATATATTCACTATCCCTCCTCTGTACTTGTCCAAACCACCTCAATCTGGACTCCCTGACTTTCTCCCCAAAACATCTAACATGAGCCGTCCTCCTAATGAACTCAGTCCTTATCCTGTCCTACCTCGTCTTGGACTTTAAAGACATTACTTTTATTAATTAATTATGATTACTAGCTACTTCTTATAAATAGTAACCGAGTTACATTGGTATATAAGTCACTAATTACCAGGGAAAGTAATTTAGATGCCCCCAAAATTAAATAGATTATATAAATGAAATGGACACTATATAGGATAAATTATTATTATAAAAAACTACTTTAATGTTGCAGTGTCATGTGACCCTGTGAGGTGATTCATTAGATTATTATTACTTGCCACCGATGTGGCCAGACAGACTATTTCTTCCTGGTCATGTCTTTTACCTTAATAAGAAAAACGCAGTGTTAACACTTCCCGATTACGAAAGTGAACTTTGAACTCGTTGGACTTTCCATCGCTTATGGTACGTCCCAATAACCAAAACTATATACGATATTTTTGTGTACGTATGTGCATGTTTGTGTGTGAACTCCTGCAAACGATGGAAATCATTAATCATTAATCATCATTAATTATGTGATGGTCCTCCAAACACACACACACACACACACACACACACACCGCTAATTATCAAATATTATAAGTTATGTGTCCCACCTCACCCCACAAACACCAGAGTAAAATACCGATAGCTAAAATAGCTGACAGAGTTCATTAAGATTAAATCCTTTCAGTAAAATTAAAAATAAAAGTTAAATGTTAAAATAGTAACACACGTTTGATGGTCAGTAACGGTAACGACGTTGTAACTGGAGAAACTGTAACACTGCCGTTAGTAACACTGTTTATTTATAACACCGCTTTCCCCATTATTTTTATATAACATTATAATTAATGGCAAAAAACAGCAAGAAAATGTAGATAAAATAAAATAAATTGTTAAATATAATTTACAAATAAATATTAACGAACAGGAATTTGTTTAAAAAATGAAAGAAAAATAAAATAAACATAAAAATATATAAAACAATAGGAATATATATATATAAATAAATGAAAAAGCTTTAAAAAATAAATGTTTATTTATGTAAATTATTAAACTGTGAAAAGGAAGACACTAAAATCTAAAATGTAAAAAACAATTTTAATAATTAAAAGATAAAATGTACGTTTTTTTTCTTTTTTTTTTATCATTTTTTTCTTTTCCCTATATCTATTTTTGACTTTTTGTTCTTTTATTTTTTTCTCCTCTCTCCTTCCTTTCCTGTCCCTCTTTCTCTTTATTTTCTCACCCTCACCCACACACACACACACTCTGTTCCCTCAGTCTTTTCTTTTCAACTCTTACTTCCTGCTCCATCCATCTCTGTCACTCATTATCTTTACTTCTCTCTATTTTCTCCCTTTCCTGTTTTCTCTATCCCCTTTCTCTCCTTCTCCTCTTTACCTCTTTCAAGCTCGCTCGTCCTTCTCTCTATCTTTCTTCCCATCTTAGTCTTTCTCCTTTTCTATCCTCCCCCCTTCCCTATCATCTGTCCTCTCTCACTCTGTTTTTGTCTGTCTCTCCCCATTTGTCACCTTCGCTCAGTACTTCCCCTCCTCCGTCTCTGTTCTCGTTTATGTTTATTTATCTCTCTCGTTTTTATCTCTCTGTCAGTCTCTTTTTACTTTTCCAGTGTGTTTATTTCCCTTTCTCCCTCCTGTTCTGCCTGTCTCTCTCTTTCTCTCTCTCTCTCTCTTTCATTATTCTCCCTCTCTCTATCACTCCTTCTGCCTTTGTTTGCTTTCTCTTATTTTGTCTCTCTTTCTCTCTTTTTGTCTATTACTCTTATAAATTTTTTTCTCCATGTTTTTTATCTTTTCACTGTACTCTTCTTGGTTTCTTCAGCTTCTTCTCTTTCCAATCCTTTTCCTTTTTTTCCATCACCTGACTCTTTTTTATTTTTAACTTCCTTTTTCCTTTTCTCTTTCTTGTTCTCTCTCACTCTCCTTCTCTCTCTCTCTCTCTCTCTCTCTCTCTCTCTCTCTCTCTCTCTCTAGTTCTCTGTCTCTCTCTTATTATCTTTTCCCCTTTTTAAGTTTTCTCTCTCTCTCTCGCTCGCTTTATCTCTCTCTTACTATCTTTCCCTCTTTTTTGTTATCTCTCACTCTCTGTCTCTATCTCTTCTCTCTCTCTCTCTCCCCTCTTTCTTCCCCCCTCCTCTTTCTCGCTTCTTTCTCTTATCTCTTGTTTCTCTACTCTTCTCTTCTCTCTTACTTTCTCTCTCTCTCTCTCTCTCTCTCTCTCTTTCTTTCTTTCTTTCTTTCTTTCTTTCTTTCTTTCTCTCACTTTCTTTCTCTTACTCTTTTTCTCTCCCTCCTCCTAGTTCTGTCTTTCTATTTCTCGTTCTCTTTCTTTCTTGTCTTTCACACTCGACTCCCTTCATCACATTTACTTGCACATAATCTTGCGCTAATTTGTCATTGTTCATTCGTCTTTCATTAATGTTCAAACTGTTTAAAGAGATTGTGAGGTGTGAAGTCTACTTTAAACACACACACGTGCACGCACCCACACATACACACACACACACACACACACACACACACACACACCTTCGTTGTTCTCTTTCTCTCATGTACACTTGCACTTGATTCCCTGGCTTCATGATGTGTGTGTGTGTGTGTGTGTGTGTCTAAGTGACTTTCCAGGCCAGAAGGTTCCAATTTAACTGCACACAGTGTATATTTTGCATTGGGGAGGAGGGCACACTCGACATGTCAGAGAAAAATGGCTGAAAATATATAATTATGAGACCCCAGAAATGGCTTCAGTCCACCCAGTCTGAGGAAAAAAAAAAGGTTAACTAAACATTTCAGTGTCACGGGGCGAGTCCAGTGCGGTGAGGCAGAGTTAATAAACGCCTCTCTCACCGAGAATTTGCCCTTCCAAACGGCCAGGTCATAAATTACAGAGCGGTGTGTTTGTCTCACCTCCTGATGGTTTCCTTCAGAACACACGCTTCTGACAATCACCACAACACAGCTGGAAGATCTGCCCTGAAACCCCGAAACCCCGAGCTAAAGAAAGAAATCAACACATTTAGAAGAGGAAAAATATGTGTAAAAAAAGAATAATAAGAAGTTATGAAAATCTACAATGCAAACAGGCCTTTGATATATATATATATATATATATATATATATATATATATATATATATATATATATATATATATATAATAAAAATATAAATACTTATAAAAAGCACTTACTATATACTTATATATTACGTCTTAACTTAAGTTAAGGAAAGAGAGGCGGGCCCGGAAAGGACCTAAGCCAAAATCGAACCTGGGTCGCATGTGAGTGCCGGTGCCGTAACCCACCACACCACCGCACCAACCAATTAAATAGTTTTTATATAAAAGCATCTGGTGAATGCGATTAAGACACAAAATTAATTAAAATTGTGTGTGTGTGTGTGTGTGTGTGTGTGTGGTGTTCTCCACAGGGAAACAAAATGAATCCTAACCCTTTCTGTATAATACAGTAGTTATTTTGCCGAAGCAGCATCGCTCTCATTAGGTGGAAGTGATGAGAGCTGTAAATCTCACTGGACCTTTATCCTCTATCAGCAGAAAGCATCATGGGTAATGAAGTGAAAATAGATTGATAAGTTTAAAAAAAAACTTCTATTACATTATAAATTAAATCAATTTTACTTGTTTACTTTACTTTATATCTAAATAAATTCAATATGGATCTATCTATCTATCTATCTATCTATCTATCTATCTATCTATCTATCTAAATTTAAAAATGCATAAGGACCAAGGATAATTTATAGTTCTGGATAAATAATAATTTAATTATTAATGTCAATTATTTGAAATTTATTTTAGTTATTAAAATATTTATAATCATAATTAGTTAGCAAACAAGATGAAGATAAAATTATTACAGGAAGTTTTAGTCCTAAAATTTACTCATTTACTTTTTTATTACTTTTTTATTACTTAATTAATTAATTAATTAATTTGTTTATTTTTGCATAATGAATTATTACATATGTCTTCATTGATAGCAGATATTGTCTTTAAATTAGAATTTAGGTCAGAATTCTGCATTTGTATAAATAATACTATTAATTAGTTGAATAATTACTGTGATGAAGTCACTGTGTCGCGTCTTATAATGAATTGTTTGTAACGTTTAGCTCTGGTCATCATTTCCATTCATTTATTTTAATTTTTTTCTCAATAGACCCTTTTTTCCTTTCAGCGTTGGAGTAAAATCGTCAGAGTCCTGATCTTCCAAAACTCACAGTTTCTTAAAGTGTTAAGCACCATTTGCTAAAATGATCCTTTTTTTTTTTCTGAGTAAAAATGCTCAGATGTTGAAGACCTTTAACACCACCAGACTTGAGAGCGTTTCTACACAGATGTGTTAGATTACAGCTGGAAAAAAAAAACACTAAGGGAAGGAGTCATTAGTATTTAAACCGCATGTACTGAGGAGGAAAGTGTGTGTGTGTGTGTGTGTGTGTGTGTGTGTGTGTGTGTTTGAGGAAAAGGAGGTGCATTGTGGCGACGGAGCTCCACACCCAGCGGCACACAATGGAGGAAGTCACCTCTGTATTATGTATCGTTTTTAGCATCGAACGCGAGGCGGGAGTTTGTCAGATTCTGTGCACAAACCCAAAGACACAAATCAGCAGAAGCGGCACAAAGCCAAGCCAGAAGAAAAACAGACCTTCGCTGCACTGTCGAGTGTGTGTTTGAGTGTGTGTTTGAGTGTGTGTTCCAGTTTATATCTATTTATCTGAGATATAAAATTAGCGATAACTTATTAGCGATAACAATTAGCAGCTACAGAAATTGTTTAGTTCCTTTCTTTTGAAAAAATCTACCACCAATGTAAATTTTTATTGTGGCTCATTTGCATTGTGTTGTGGCGCAATTTTATTGTGTTCATTGTGGCCTCTATTTTGGTGTGTTGTGACTCGATTTCGTTGTCTTAGTGGCTTAATTATTTTTGTATTATAGCTCGTTGTAGTTCGTTTCCATTGCTTTTGCTTAATTTTGTTATGTTGTAGCTGGTTTGTATTGCATTTTGGCTTAATTATTTTGTGTTGTGCCTTAAATTTGTTGTGTTGTGGTTGGTTTTTCTGTTGCTCACATTGCATTGTGGCTTAATTTTGTTGCATTGTGAATTAAATATGTTGTGTTGTGGTTTGTTTCCTATGTGTTGCGGCTCATTTGAGCTGCATTGTTGCTTGAATTTGTTGTGTTGTGGTTATTTACGCAAACATACACCAGGAAACGAGACTTTTTGTATATCCAAAAATCAGCTTTTGACCAAGAACGAACCTTAAAGCCTCCAATAATTAAAGAATTATTACTTTTCTAAAGAATTATTAAGGATCACAATTTCTACATTTGATTTATAAATTCCTGCTTATCAAAAAGAGGCAAAAATTGTTCTAGTATAAATTTTACAGAAACCTTTTTTAGACTTTATGTAACTTGCGTTTTGAAGCTGTTTTTTGTTCATCATGACGAATTTTGCAACAACAAGTTAGCATAGTGGAAAAATGTACTATTTTTTTTTACAAGTCATGGTCTATAAAAGTAACACAACCATCTGTATCTTCACTTTTATCTCGGCTCTTCGATGCCGCCTCAGCCTGCACGCAGGTTTGACTGCGTATGAAAGTAGTTGAAGCAATACAGCTGAGGCAATATGGCTGTTGAGCAGACAACATCTGTTCAATATCCCAGAAATGTAGAATACGAGACTGTTTTATGCTCCAGCCCAGGCGAACTGGCAGCCGTTATACCGAATAGCTTGCGACAGAACGCCGGTGATTAATCTGTAGAGAATTCGTTTGATATATATATTTAAAGCACAGACCTAAATGGCGTGTCAGTATGGTGTGAATTTCCAGAAGTCTCTTCGAGATGCTGTAATATAATACACAAAAAAAAAATTTTTTTTTTGCAAGATATACAGCATGGTTTGGAATACTAACACTGCCATGCCAGAAGAGATGATCTTCAGCGTCACCAGTCAGATATAAACAATTGGGCAAATCCAATATATCTGTTCAGAGGGGTGCCGCCATTTCAATCTAAAAATATAGTTAAAAAAAAGGGGACATTCTTACACCCAATGAAAGGTTACTAAAAATGTGCAAACGAAACATTCAGACAAATAATCAAATCTGAAAAAGGGTAAATAAAATTATAGCAAACCTTTAAATACAATCAGTCATAACATTTAACCATCGACGGGTGAAGTGAATAGAAATAATTATCTCGTTAAATCGGTTAAATTAGCTATCGAGTTAACAGTCGTCATCATTGTTAACAGTAGGAAAAACGGACAAACGTGAAGAATTGAATGACTTTAACGTATAATGATAAAAACACTCATTAATTGATGCAGAGAAATAAAACCAACCAAACAGGCAAAGGCTGCACATAAAATAATAATAAACAAACAAACTACAGCTTAAACAAAATTGATTTCAGACGAAACTTAACATAAACAAAAAAAATGACAAGCAAAAGAAACAGAAAACCCACTGATACAAAAAAACTTATTTAAACAGACAAAACACTTAAACAAACATGCAAAGACTGTACATAGGCAACCATGTTAAAAATAAACAAACAGTCAAAATACAAGTTAAACAAAACGTATTTTAGAAAAAACAAAAAAAATAAAAACAATTTTAAAAACCCTAATGAATAAATGAAACAACAAACAGAAGAAAAGGGAAACCACTAAGAATCCAGATGAAACAATTGGAACAGACGAAACACTTGAACAAAACAACAAACATGCAAAAGCTGTATGTGGTCAAACGATAATAAAAATAAACAAACAAACAAAATACAGGATAAAGCAAATAAAAAAGCAAAAAAAACCACAAAACTATAAAAAAATAACGGCAAACAAAAGAAAAAGAAAACAACAAATTCAAATAAAATGGTTTTTAACAGACAAAACAATAAACAATAAAACAATAAACATGCAATGATTTTTTTGTGGGCAATGATAACAAAAATAAACAAACGATACCAACAGACGAAACACATTTTAGACAAAATTCAGGATAAATAAACAACATACAACATAAAAAAACAGACAAAATAAAACTAAATAAACATTACAGACAAAATAATAATAATAGTTATAGAGCACTTATTAGTGCACACATTTATCTTGTTTATATAACTGAGTAATTGGGGGTTACGGGCCGTGCTCAGGGGCCCAACAGTGGTAGCTTGGTGGTGCTGGGAATCAAATCTCAATCTTCCAATTAGCAGTCTAAAATGTTTAAAGCTTTTTTCAATATTTGAGAACTTTTGTTTGATTTTGTTCAGTGCCGCAGTAGTGGTTAGATTGTATATAACTGTACAGAGAAACGCACATCAGCGCACCTTCGCTCCCGCCGATTATCATACTGCTGCTGGACATACATTAGAACACGATATTGTGGTTTCTCCCACAGTCATCATACCGTTCGTTACACACAGATTAGGACAAGGGAGTTTTTCCGAATCTACACGACTTAAAAATCGTTTTGTTTAAATGTATTTCAAAGACTGTCGACTGCAAAAATAAGCAAACCGAACAGGAAAAAGGGATTTCTGGTTTACATTAGACTTAGACCTGATTAGGCTGCCTAGTCCAGAGATAAAAATGACGCATGAAGAGGACCAGACACACACACACACTTTCAAACACTCACACACACACAAACACACATACACACAAGGACTACGGTGGTCCAAAACTATGCTTTACTCTTGATTAGTCTGTTATAAACTTCCACGTGGTTTAATCATTTTTCAAACGCCGTCTGCCTTCGGTGTTCAATTTCCCTGCAAACACAAAGGTGCTCTGTGAAGACAAAACAAATGCAAAAATTAACAAAATAAAACAGTTAACATGATCAAGTTTCACAAAAAATATATAAATTATGTTTAACGTCAAATTTATTGTTAATTAAATAGAATTAGCTTTTAATATTCATTTATTTATTCATCTTCTATACCCACTTATTCCCTAATTCGGAGTCACAGGGATCTGCTGGAGTTTATCCCATTCGTCTCTGAAAGGGTAAAATGCAGGAGGGGGACACCCTGGACAGGTCACCAGTCTATCACAGGGACACACACACACACTCACACTCACTTCTATGGGCAATTTAGAATCACCAATCAATCTAACATACATGTTTTTGGACTGTGGAAGAAAACCGGAGAACCCAGATTAAACCGCTTTTAATAATAAATACTTGATTCTAATTGGTGGAAAAGTGTTGATTTATTTTCTTGTACCGGTAGCTTGGTAGCTTGGACAGTTTTACAGCTGTTATTATTATCATGTGCTCACAGCTTAACAATAGTATTATAGTTTACAGATTATTCATATTGATATGAATGACGTAATGAGATGTTTTGTTGACCACTTAAGAAAGGAGTCTCCAGAGACCATTAGGGAACTGTTTGTAGATAAAATGTTCGAGGTGTTGTTTTATAATAAAATAATTAAAACTTGTGCAAACGATTGTGGATTAAGAACAAAAAATATATCGTCCTGATTCCGATATACTGACACTGATATATCGTCCCAATACCAAGCTCATGTACTCGTACTTGTAAACTTCGACACCGGTGTGGAAATCTTTAAAAATTAATAAGGACAACCTGCACATTTGTTATGCAAAAAAGACTAAAAGATCCAAAAATAAGTACTGTCAATATCAGCAATTTTTAAATCTATCTATCTATCTAAAATAAAAATTTTAAAGTGACCAGAATTTTCCGCTAGCTGTAACGTAGCGCTCGGCGACAGACCCTGCAGCAAAACCTCTGCAAGACGGGAGAGAAAAATGGCAAGAGAAAACCAGAGAGCCGTACAAATAATCTCACATCCCAAAAACACCCCAAATATCGGAATCGGTATCGGTAAGTACCAGGAAAAAAATATTGTTAATCGTTTTTTTCAAAATGGTATCGGTGCAACCCTAATTAATTGTTGCTTGTTTATTTAGTTTTTAGAAAAATAATGATTTAATTTAACGCCTTCATCCTCATAAGGATGGTTTAAGTGATGATATACAAACTAGCTGCTTGGTAACTGGAAAGAAGCTGAAGAGGTTAAAAAAGTCCCTGAAGAAAGGAGATGTTTCCTCACGTACGTCTTTCTGTTCTCTGAGACGTTTCTCAAAGCCGAGTCTAATGGGTTCTTACTGAAATCGACGGAAGGAAACCGAGCTCAATGAGGGGAAAGGTGTGTGTGTGTGTGTGTGTGTGTGTGTGTGTGTGTTTGATTGATTTCAACAGGAAAGGGTCGGGATAATACACGATACTCTGTACACTGTTATCCATGGGAGGGTAAAAGGTCGTTCCCATGTGCAAAAATAGACAATGGTACAAACGTTGGATGGAAAGGATGACACGGTGAATTGTACAGATTATTTATAAAGATGATGTTCTCACGCGTGTTTACAAACCGCTGAGTATTCTAACATGCCCATGGTCCACTTTTATTATAGTACAAGGGTAGAACTGCTGTCCTAGACAAAAACAATCAACAATTGCTATTAGTGTCCCATTCCTCTCACTTCGCATTAGTTCAATAACGTGTCACACATTAACATATGTTTAGTTTACAGCGACATCTAAAGCAACAGCCACAAAACAATAAGGTCTTTGTTCCAAGTTTTTTTTTGATAGTGAATGTTCTCTCTACCCCCCGGTGGCGTACCGTGCGTCTGTAAACAACTATAAACCGCAACTTACAACACATACTGCACAAACCTATACAATAATCAGGATACACACCTCTTACATATCTGTTATAGCTAATGAAGCTATATAATGAAGCTTAGTTGTTTAAGGTGTTGGACTGCTAATGGGAAGAACAGGGTTTGATTACCAGCACCACCAAGTTGTCCCTGTTGGGCCTTGGGTTTAAGTCCCCCCCCATCTTAATCTCCCCCATTTCATCTGTCCGTCCTATGAATAAAGACAAAATGCCCCAAAAATCTTTAAAATAAGGACGTATGTTACCTTTTACACTATATATTAAAAACGATCAGGTTTTGTATTTATACAATTGACAAACTACTACAGCAATTATTTTGTCTGCGTGCAACAATAGATAGTTTGAAGTTAATATTTGGAAAAAAACACTGGGATGTGGTTTACTGTCTCATATAATTATAAATGTTTATTTGAGTCGTCCTTGTATTTATTTAATATAAAGCCAAACTTAAATAATTCACCTGCAGCAAAACAAAATTGCGAACCAAAATGAAGTCCGCTTCCGCATGCCATCACTTTTATATCGCGCAGTCAGCCGTCAGTCGGAATATAAAAAGGACTGTTTCGCTGAACAGCATCAAATATTTATTTGCAAAATAATAGCAATAAAATATTTATTTCGGATCTATAAGACGTCACCTTTCACACAGGATTGTAAGCTGTCGTCTGTGAAGCGTGCGCTGTTGTGTTCCGTGAAATGTTGAGATTCTGCACATGACAGCTAGGTGGCAGAACGAAATCATGATGGCAACAGATAGAAGGACGAAAAAAAAAGGGTGATTCCGTAGAGCCACCGCAATAAAAAAAAATCCCTGCTGTTAATACTTTATATCGTAGCAGACTTGCTCACTCTGGTATCGATACGTATTCCAGTTCCATTTTAAACTATATGTTAATATTCAATTTAAACCCTTAGTTTAAGTCAAACAACTTTGGGATTGTTTCTCCGGGTCATGTAGCCGTCGCTAACACATACTGCGATTATCTCAGACGCAAACATGGCGGAAACACTAAGGGCACATCCGGCTTTGTGTTTGTTGTATTTTCAGTTATTTGTTCTCCTTTTTAATGTTGAGGTATTGCAACGTATTTTAATATATATGGTATTGCAATATATCGGGATATATCGTATTGTGATCCATGTATCGTGATGTGTATGTGTATCATATAACACACAACCCTAGTCACTTTCTTGGGCACCTTGTTTTTGTCAGAATTAAATAATTATTTTTGGGTGTGTTTTAATCCTTATTGCCCCTTGTGTAGTTCAATCTAGGGTATCAGTTGCTTCATAGGGAAATTTTTTGCCACTGTTTACAAAAATGTCTACGTCTTAGGGTGTCTTATAAGATTTATGACCTTAGCACACAAGGGTATTTTTGTAGGTTCATTATTAAGAGTGTGTAATCACACTGTGGGACATATTGCTATTTTTTTTATATAATGCATACTTATATTTAAATGCTCAGGGGTTTTTGGTTTATAGCACATTGCCCCTGGTTTAATGCGATTAAATTTGAGCAACTGAAAAAAAAAGGCCAATACCGCCATCTAGTGTTCGCATTTTATAGTTTTGTTGCTGTACCCTGTCATTTTTTATTTTTTTTATTTTCTAGATATACTTTTTTATTACTTTAGGGATTTTTTGCCCCTTATACTTGCTACTGTATTTTTTTTTCTCTGAGACATTTGGAACATTGTATAAATTCTCATTAATTATATTTTTGTACTTAACACACACACACATACAGCATAAAGAAGAAAAACGAGGAGAAGAAGAAGAAGAAGAAAAAGAGGAAGAAGAAGAAGCAGTAGCCCTGAATGAATTATATTAAAATGCACTTTGAGAAACCACTGTATAATATAGGTTTAAGTATTTTTTGTGTCTAACAGCACCATCTAGTGGTAGATTTTCTTATTATCCAGACAATAATAATTATTGATTTATTTGGCAAGTACATCAGCTGTTTTCTTGGATTAACAATAAATAAACTATCAATATATATAGTTTAATATTCTGATCAATACACAATAAATATAATTTATTTTATACTTTATATTTTATTTTATATGTTTTTTAATCCCATATTTAATGTGCTTTACGAATAGTGATATACAGCAGCGGTCCCCAATCAGGGGCCAGTTTCATGCATGAAAACTGTTCCATGTAAAGGGTTCCAATAACAAAAACCTTTCTCAGTTCATAGTATGTGATCTGAATGCAATAATTCTACTTTATATTTAAGGCAATTGGAGTATCACTTAGGAATTTTGGTATTTTCTTTTAAAAGGCAGCGTTTTTTTGCTGGCAGTCTGTGACTCTTCTGCTGTCCCATCGTTTGCTAATTCCTTATTAAAAAAAGCTCTCAAAAGTGAATTTTGTTTTTGGGTTAGCTTGTGTCTCTGATGCACGAAATAGCCTGCTAGGGTTGAGCGCTCTATTGAGGCGTGGGTGGAACAAGTCGTTTTTAAACATAAGATCCGAAAGACTAATAAATAAAAAAATAACTATAATTTTACCCCAAAATTTTTTTCTTTGAAAATAATCCATGAACCAGTTCCGGTCTGCAGACAGGGGCCTGGGGACCTCTGATATAAAGTATTAAACATTTGCATGTACATTTACAGCATTTAACCAGACGCTCTTGTCCAAAGTAACGTACAAAAGTGCTTTGAGTCACATCACTGAACAGCTCAATACTGATACAATAGTTCACAAATCAGTGTAACAACAACAAAAAACTGTTGAAAGAGCAGCATTTATTTTCTTATTTAAATGTTAAGAGCAAGGTATTTAAGAAAGAGGTGGGTTTTTAAACATCTCTTGAAGACGGCCAGTGACTTTGCTGTTCTGACATTGATGGGAAGTTCATTCCACCATCTTGGTGCCAGAACAGAGAAAAGTCTTAAGGCAGACGTACCTTGTGTCCTAGGGGATGGTGGAACAAGCCAAGCAGTACTTGTGGATCTGAGCGAGCGCAGTGTGGTGCTATGTGAGGAGTGATGAGTGCTTGTAGGTAGGAGGGTGCTGCTTCATTTCTGGCTTTGTAGGCAAGCATCAGTGTTTTGAATCTGATGAGCACAGCAGTGGAGTGGTGTGTGAAAACATTGGTAGGTTGAAAACATGTGCAGCTGCATTCTGAATCATCTGCAGAGGGCGAACTGCACTCAGAGGTAGGCCTGCCAGGAGCGAGTTGCAGTAGTCTAGTTTAGAAATTACAGAAGACTGCACAAGCAACTGAGTAGCCTGGGTAATACTGTCGTAAATAAAAAATACTGTCGCAAATACTGATTTAACAACAGTCTTATACTGTTCAAAATAGGAACACAGGTGTTAAGGTGGGTTGATGGTACAGCATATTGTGATGATCAAATGTAATGTAAACTGTAGCCTTGGGTCAGCGGAGCAGAGTGAGTCCTAGTCCAGTTACTCATTTCCTCAGTTACTGGGCCGCAAGTACTGACAGTGGTCAGTACTGTATAATCTGGTAAGTACCCTTCCTGCTGCATTCTGGACTAACTAGATCTTATTTATGCACTTACTAGAACACCCAGAGCGTTACAGTCATCTAATTGAGAAGTAACAAAGACATGAACTAGTCTTTCTGCATTCTGTAGTGACATCACATTTCTAATTTTGGCAATATATTTCAGTTGACAGAAAGCTATCCTGGTAATGTTATTTACATGAGCCTCAAAGGAAATCACACCAAGGTCTCAGACTGTGGTACACGGTGAGACAGAAAGACCATCCAATGATCTACATAATCCAAAAGTTTACCTCTAGCTGCATTTGGTCCTAGCAAGAGAACTTTTGTCTTATCAGAATTAAGTAGTAGGAAGTTATCAAGCCTCCACTGTCTAAAATCCTTTACTCACACGCCAACGTTGTTAAGATGACCTTCCTTAGCTGGCTTTGCTGAAACATACAACTGAGTATTATCAGTATAGCATTGGATACCATGTTTACCTAATATTTCACCTAAAGGGCAGCTTATATTAGGAAAAAAGCAGAGGGCTTAATACAGATCCTTGTGGAACACCAAACTTAACCCACCAATTAGGACCTAAGCCTGGAGATGTTACCTTTATTTCAACAACACTTTTTAGTCTACCAAGAAGAATATTTTGATCAATGGTGTTAAAAGCTGCACTAAGATCAAACAACACTAGCAAGGAAACACAGCCCTAAACTGGTCATTTACAACTTTAACCAGTGCCGTCTCTGTGCTATGGGGAAATCCTGACAGATACATTTTGAAAATGTTATTCATAAGTAGGTATAAGAGTAACTGTTGTGCCAAAAGTTGTGTTAAAAGTTGGAGAGCGACAAGGGTCAAGGTCAGGCTTCTTAATCAGAGGGTTGATAACTGCTGTTCTTAGGGAGTCTTCCAGATCATCAAAATGTATATTAAAGTCACCAATAATTAATGCATTGTTTAAAACTAGCCAGATTTGTGAAAAAAATCAGCAAATTCTACATGAAAATCAGAGTAGGAAAAAAAAATATTTGGAAAAAAGTATAACAGGAATTTTAAAAGCATAACTCAACAATATCACCCTTCTGTCCACTACAGAAAACCCCAACACACACTAATAAATAAAGATAGATAAGATAGGAACATTTTTTCATTTTTATACCCACCCCAAGGTATCAAGAAATTACTGGTAGACCTTCAGGGAAAAGATGCTGATATTGCAAGGATCCTGAGGGACCAGTTTTTTGCCCCTTTCCTTGATTTCGAGAAGCTTACGTTTACACTTAAAAGATTTTGACAGACTCAAAATATTCCTGACAAAACTGTTTAAAACAGAAAAGAAAATCAATTTTAATCAGCAATAAGAACCAATATTGTGGTTTTTATGATTGATTAGGTTATTAACTTGTTAATCGTTATTCACCAAAACAAATTTCTAGATTTGCGTTTATGCTTGGCTTTGAAAGTCAGCCATGTAATTAAGCGCCTCTGTCAGACGTTTTTGACGGGTTTTCAGGTTGTTCCGTTTACTGGCGATGTCATGTTCCTCCTTTACCAGTGCATTGAGGTTGTCTTTGTCCTGTATGAGTATCATTTCTCTCTGCAGCTGTGCTGCTGTCTCCTGAACCATCATGTACCTGATCACCAGCGGAACCTGGTCAGTCAGGCGCATAGTCGAAATCTAAACACAAAAATTTCAAGAGTTAAACTCTTCTTCAGTTGCGTTGTTTCATTTATACATTCTTCCTTCCAGCCTTTGTTCTGTGTGGTGTTTTAGCACATTTTAAGTATTACAATTAATTGTTTGGGTTTAGTAAAGAAGTATTTAGTGCACTTGCCTCTATTTTTATCTCTTTAACATGGCAGAAAGCTGGATGCTAAGATGGCTGTATGACACCATGTTAGAGCTAGCACAGCGTTGCCTACTTGCCCCTTTTTCTGTCATTGCCACCTAAAAAATTTTAGCTCCAGTCTACCAGACAGTCAGGTCCCAATTTCTATTTTTACCGATTTTGTCTTTATACCAAATCTTTCTGAAAGGTTTAAGGGACCGAGATCACATTCTTGTCGCAATGCTGTCTTTCACTCTCTTTGTACCCCAACAGTTTTCAGATTGCCTGCTATCAGTTAAGGTGGGTGATATCTAAAGGGCTCTGCTGTTGGTCTGGTTTCTTATGAGTCTGACCAGGGGCTGGCCCTGTCTGTTGCACCTCAGACTAAGCATGCTTTACACACTACACTGACAATACTATTGTCTGTATTTCTGTCTAGTTGTGCTGTGTTTAATCAGGCTAACATTGCAGATACACGAGAAAGAAAATAATCTATAATGTAATTTATTACCCTGTAGTAGGACTTTAGATGACGTGTCAGTTCTTCGAAACAAGATTCATCGTCCAAGTAATCATACAAACTGTGAGAAGCAGGACAGGCCACACCAAATTTTTCTCTCTCTTCTTCTTCTTCCTTGAACTTCTGTATGCGTAGGGTATCTTTATATTTACTGTCTTCAGTATAGATCATCAGCTCCATCATAAACTGGGTTTTCAGCAATGATTCAGCTTCTGACTCTTTCGCCTGCTGTACCTGTTTAATTTTGGTCTGGAACAAAAAAAAACATCACATTTTAATGTAAACTAAATATCTATTTGCATCTGGTGCTCTTCTTCTTCTTCTTTCGGCTGTTCCCTTTTAGGGGTCGCCAGAGAGAATCATCTGTCTCCACCTAATCCTATTCTCTACATCCTCTTCACTCACACCCACTAACTTCATATCCTCGTTTATCGCATCCATATATCTTTGGTCTTCCTCTTTGCCTTCTTCCTGGTAGCTTCATTTCTAACACCCTCCTACCAAAATATTCACTATCCCTCTTCTGTACATGTCCAAACCACCTTAATCTGGCTTCCCTGACTTTCTCCCTAAAACATCTAACATGAGCCGTCCCCCTGATAAACTAGTTCTTAATCCTGTCCAACCTCGTCACGCCCAAAGAAAACTCAACATCTTCAGCTCTGCTACTTCCAGCTCTGCCACCTGTCTCTTCCTCCTGTCTCTAAACCATACATCATAGCTGCTCCCACCACTGTCTCTAAACCATACATCATAGCTGGTCTCAACACTGTCTCTAAACCATACATCATAGCTGCTCTCACCACTGTCTTGTACACCTTTCCCTTGATTCTATCTGATAGTCACACATCACTCCTGACACGTTTCTCCACCTATTTCAACCTGCCTCTACTCGCTTCTTTATCTCTTTTACACATTCTTCATTGCTCTGGACTGTCTCAATGTTCCACTTTCCTTCCTTTCATTCTAACACATTTACTCTGTCTTGCTACGACTGACTTTTATTCCTTTTCTCTCCAGAACAAACCTCCACCTCTCCAGGTTTTCCTCAACCTGTTGCCTGCTCTCACTACAGATCACAATGTCATCTGCAAACATCATTGTCCAAAGAGATTTCTGTCTGACCTCGTCTGTCAACCGATCCATCACCATCAGAGCTGATCCTTGATGCAGTCCCACCTCCACTTTGAACTCCTCTGTCTGATCTACTGCACACCTCACCACTGTCCTGCTCCTCTCATACATATCCTGTACCACCCTGACATACTTCTATGTTATACTTCTATATTTGGTGCTCATGATCCACCAAATAAAGGAAGAGCCTGTAAAGTTTATGGGTTTAAATGTGAAGACGTACCTTTGCCATTATGGAAAGATTGGGGAAACCTGGAAAGCTGTACTGAGCTAGTCGCATAAGCTCCTTGTTAAAAAGATCTAAAGACGGATTTATACAAACAGTGTTAATGTAAACAGAATTATATGCGATTATAATAAAATAGTGTTTATTTAGATTTAACCCTTTACATACACAAAACACTTATCAAAACATTATGTGCTATTAGTCTAAGTCAATAAGTGCAGAGGAGGTATGACGATACCCTATGCATTTAACTTCACAAGTTCATGTCATCTACCTGAAATTTCCTTTAGTTTCCTGATGGCAGGTTCCTCCAATTTCTTAAGCTGTTTCCTCAATATAATCTCAAATGTTTTGAAGTCAAGGAAGCCTGGAAGTTCTCTTCCTCTGTATTTCTTCTCATACTCCTCCAGTTCCTTGATAATGCTCTCGTCAACTGGAATCATTTCCAGAGTGTGACAGTCAATGACATCATTTTAAATACTTATTAAAAAAAATCTATTATATAAGTGAACCTGTTTTATAAATATAATTGCATAAATATAAATGATGTAATGTCCATCACAGAATCGAGCTTGTGTTTAATGCAGTACCATCTGAGAACCCGGACAGCATGGAAATCTAATATTGCATCTTTGCAGTTTTACATTAAGGAGCATTATTCTGAAATTGCTCAAAAATTTTTCACAGGTTGGTGAGAGAGACTGTGACTCTCTAAAATGCACTTTTATACCCAATCATGTTACTGACTGTGAAAAAGTCGTTTTAGGGGATCCATGTTGCAGTATATGGCTTTATTAGAATATTTGCAATAATCCAAAAACGGTACACAGAAAGCAATATAATTCCAACCAATAAATTCAAATCTTCAGGCTGAAGACGTAGACCAAAAACAGAGCAAAGATCAGAAAACCAGGCGGAAATGGAAATGGACATGGACCAAACCAACTGCTCGGTATGGTTGACATGCAAACAATACTTTGCAATGTGTGTTTGGCTATGCTAGCTTATAAAGCTGGCAACCAGAAGAGCTAGCGGAAGTGCCCTGGTACTCAGGCGAGTACCTTCACACACTAGCTTCTTAGTTTAGAGTTCATTCATTCATTTATCCATTCATTGATTTATTTATCTTCTATACCCGCTTATTCCCTAATTTGGGGTCACAGGAATCTGCTGGAGTCTATCCCAGACGTCTCTGAAAGGGTGAAAGGCAGGAGGGGTACATCATGGACAGGTCGCCAGTCCATCACAGGGCCACACACACACACACACACACACACACACACACACACACACACACACACACACACACACACACACACACACACACACACACACACACACTCATTCACTCCTATGGGCAATTTAGAATCACCAATCAACCTAACATACATGTTTTTGGACTGTGGGAGGAAACCTGAGAACCTGGTGTAAACCCAAACATGGAAAAACATACCTGGCAAACTGTTGTCAAAGTAGCAACAAAATAGGTAGCCCAAGCTAATTAAAATTACATCTAAAAGTATTTATAGCCAGAATCATTCACTATTTAACCATATTTAACTCACATTTCCCTGCTGAATCGTCTAGAATCTTCTTCCAGGCAGCAAAGTGTTCCCTTAAACTTGAGAAAATGTTAACATGTGTCATGTTCCTCAGCTCCTCTCCAGCTGCAAGTTTGCTGGCGTCTTTAGTAAATACTTCGATTTTCTGATAAACAAAAAAATGAAGAAGTATTATATCATAGGTAATTACAACACTAATCTATAATCAAACAGTAGCATATAAATGTACAGGACATTAATGCAGTGTTATTCCTCTGGTGGACATGATTTGGAACAAGTAAGAAGCAATCCTGGATTTACATTCTTTTGTTGATCCTGAAGCAACATTTCTATCAACCAATCATAACCATCTGATGTCATCAGTGTGTGTTGATTGAACCTGCCTTGATCGATTTTGGAATCTTTTCCATTGAGTAAATGCAGAAAAATATCTGATTGTCTGAGACTGGACATTTATTGATTCTGGAACAATTTACTGATACAGACGATTCCTGGATTAACATTAAAACAGAACATAAAATTAGACCTAAACTATATTAAAATAATTTGATCAGGAAACAACATTAGTGAATTTAGACTGAACTGATTCTAATGATCCAAAATAAACATTTAGACAATGCATCATAAACAAGTGGTGGTGGCTCAAATGGTTAAGGCGCTGAGTTGCTGAGCTGAAGACCAGGAAGACCTGGGTTCAAGCCCCACCACTGCCAGCTGTTGATCTGAAGACCAGAAACACCACTGGCAAGCCAACCACTGTTGGGTCCTTGAGCAAGACCCTTAAACCCGCTGTATCATAGCTGACCCTGCGCTCTGACCCCCAACTTACTAAGATGGGATATGCAAAAAAAGAATTTCACTCTGCTGTAAAAAAGTATATGTGACAAAATAAAGGCATTTACATTAACAAAATCACTAATGAACAATTGAGTGTGAAATGGTGAACCTGTAGAACCTCAATAGAGTGACATTCTTACCAGAGTTTTACATTATTTTATTAAATCACAACCTTTTAACATTTAACAATCACAAGACTGATTTTTATAACCATAAATTAAAAAATTATACACACCTAAATACATTTTACTGCACACACACACATCTATTTTTGGTCCTGAAGGTGAGGGAAATGTTCACATGCTAATTAAACTGCACATACATGTTATAAGCAATTGTTCAGTACAGCATGTAATATATTACAGATGTCATTTAAGTACTAATGTGTTTTTATATAATAAATACATTTATAATATTACATTTTGGTTTATAAGGATGAAAAGATTCAAAAAAAGGATTGAGGCGGGTTTGGTCGACACACACTGATGACATCAGTTGGTTATGATTGAAATATTGATCCAGGATTAATAAAGAATGTTAATCCAGGATCACATCCTACCCTGAAAAATCACATTCATTGTATTCCTCTATAGAAAATTTTGCTAAACTTTAGATGAAATTAAGCATTTTCACAAAGCAGCCCTATACAATCTTATACACAGTGTGATTTTTGTAATCCTTTAGTCCAAATGGGGTGGATCCCAACTTCAACAAGACTTTCTAGGAGAGTCATATCAAGGAGAAAAGTATGATCAATAATGTGCTGCCCACTAAATGGTGCAGTATTACCACACAATGTGGCGGAATAGACAATGTGCTGATTTTGAGTTATGTATTTTGTTCTGTTGGGCTTGCTGTAGTTTTTTGGTTAGAGGTTGGCCATGCTAAGGGAGTAGCCATGCTAAGGGAGTAGCACTTTAGTTTGTTTGCGATTGCAATGCTAATTACTGTTAGCAGGTTAATGAGGCATTCCATTGTGTGTTAGCATTTAGGTTACAGGCTAGGTTAACACACGCTGCATCCACAAAGCTAACAGCATTTTGAAGGACCCCACACACCCCTCACACTAACTCTTTACACTCCTGCCCTCTGGGAAAAAGGTACTGTAGCATTCGGGCTGTGAGCCGTGAAACAGTTACTTCCCTCAAGCCATCAGGCTGCTCAACACACTGATCAAACTACCCTAACCTACACATATGCACACACACTCAACCCTCAAGCCATCAGGCTGTTCGACAGAACTAAACTACACACACACATTTAACACAATTAGACTGAAAAAACCCCCCAAAAAACATTTTTCTGTTAAGCACAGTCACTTTACTATACACTGTACATTGCTGTTAATTTGCACATTTCATGTCTTACCTCATTTTATAATCTGGTTGGTGCTATTGAATGTTTTGTCCAGCGTTCTGTTCTGTTCTCTATTGTCCTTTTTGCACTGTCTTTGTAATGTTTGTATTGTCTATTGCACTGTCTGTTCTGCACCAGGTTGCACACATGCACTTTAAGTATAAGTATATTCAATTCATTGGTACATGTACAGAGCCAATGAAATGCATTTTTCGCATAAGATGGGCTTAGTAAGTTGGGGTCAGAGCGCAGGGTCAGCTATGATGCAGCGCCCCTGGAGCAGGAGGGGTTAAGGGTCTTGCTCAAGGACCCAACAGTGGTTGACTTGCCAGAGGTGGGGCTTTCAGATTAACAACTCAGCACCTTAACCATTTGAGCCACCCTGCCCCCCATAGAATTTATGTCTATTCTGTTCAGTGGCCCTTTGTTGTTCTGTGAAATTCTGTGTTTTGCGTAGCACCGGGGGTCCTGGAGGAACGTTATCTCATTTCACGGTGTACTGCATCTGCTATATATGGCTGAAATGACTGCATATCTCAGTTTTACTATGTTTTTTTTCTTTGGGAGGCAAAGAACCTGAACTAAAGAACCTGAACCAGCTACGTTTGTCTCTGTAGGAGACTGTAGGAATCTGTTTAGCTATTTGCCAAACTGGGCACCCACATTCAAAAAGGGGCAAAATAATTGGTGTTAAAAACACAAAGCACTTTTTAGAGGCCAGTTATAGTTTGTTTACCACTTTAACTAGCCCTGTATTTGTGCTATAATGAAGCATAAACCCTGACAGTCTTGCCCTTTCATTGTTCTTCCTATCATTTCCTGTTGTTTTGATTTAGACTTTGTTTCCTGCTATTTGCCTGTAATTTAACTCCACTGAGGCAAGACGTGTTTTAGAGAACCCAAGGTGCAGTTTATTTACAATGTGAACATACAAACATAAACTAAACTTGACTATATACAAAAACACCAGACATGAACTTAACACTAGACTAGACTAGACAAACACTTATTTGACTTAGCATAACCACTCGCATAGCACAGCCTCACCAAAGTAGAACAAAGACAGGGCAAACACAAGGATTACAGATACACAAGGAACTCATTAACAAAAACAAGACACACCTGAACCAATGAACAACACATGACTAAACAAACTAATGAAAACAAGACAACAAAGAATCACATGACAGGAAGACAAGAGGACAAAACAGGAAGTAAACAAAACAGACTGCCTGGGCTAACTTAGCATAGCAAAAACCTGAAAACCTTACATTGCCCCAGTTATTATTAATCCTATTATTATTGGATTCTATAATTTTTATTAGATTTCCATAATTTAATGGATAATCTCATCCATACCCTAAAATAGTTGCAGCAGTGTAAAGTCAAGCTAGGGTGACCTTTCCAGAACCAAACTTTTCTTCAAAGCTCTCTTCACCTATGCTGTAGGAATGATTAGGGGGATTTCCTTTAGTATAAGCTGGAGTAGAGCAGAACTAGCCCATGCATTGAGATGAGATAAACCCCAGTCACTGACCCTCCTGTGGATGATGCTTTCAGGTCCGGTGTACCAAAACCTTATTTAGTTAACCCTTGTGTAAATCTCACCTCATTTAGGAAGCGTATTATTTGATCTGGTTCTGTAGGAGGCTCGGAGCCATAGCGATCCAGTTCAGCCTGAATTTCAGCCAACCGCTTGTGGATTTGCTCCTCCATTTGAGGCAGAGAATGCTAAACGCACACACACACATTTTACTACCGGCAAGGATGTTTCTACGCATCGGATTCTTAATTTAATACACTCAATAACATTTCTGTATCACTTCTTACCACAATGTGACTGACGAGTTCCACAGTGAGTTTCTTAGCCAGGTTGGAAATCGTGGCTTTTCCTTCCTCATACAGAATGCTGTAAATAATCACTCAGTTTTAATCAGTTACAGCATTTATTTTCCATAATTATGATCAATTACAACAATCTAAGCTAATACTTTGTTTGCACTCAATATCATTGCGGTCTTACGAAATGCCTCTGTAGGGCTGGAAATATTTTTCTATATAGGAATCACTAACAGAAATTGTTTTTATCATGAGTTTTTATCTTATCAATTTCATGAAATTAATTGGAAAAAAAGAAAAAGTGGCTTGAAAACTTGCGTCTGTGATCAGGAGGAGTTAAGTTAATGTAACGTACATATGCTGTGTTTATGGTTGTATAAAATTATCTTTTCCGTCGTTGTACATTTACAGCATTTGGTAGACATTCTTATCCAGAGCGACTTACATTTATCCCCTATTTATACAACTAAGCAATTGGGGGTTAAGGACCTTGCTCAGGGGCCCACAGTGGTGGTTGGTGGTGCTAGGAATCAAACCCCGGTCTTTCTGGTATCAGTCTAACACCTTAACCACCACTTCCCCTGTAAATTTATAAAGTTAAGACAAATATTTTAGATCAGCAAAATAGTCACTTTTTTTAATATGTAAGATTCATAAACAACATGTTTAATGTGTTTGAACTACTGAAATACGTGATTGCAAACAAGATGTTTAGTAATTATTTTAAATTATCATCAATTTCGAAAGCAAATTCCAAACAATGTACATGTGTGCCCTAGGATAAAAATATACACCTGAATTGGGGGTGATTTTTAAAGAAGTCCCTCTCTATTGCAACAGATTCATAAAGTGGGACACTGTTATCGATGTCCTGCTGTCCTCTGCACTTGACAATCATGTAGCCTTTATTGAGATAAATGATTTCGTTATTGATGATGGAGACCACCACATCCTCTGTGCCTTTATCCACCAGGTCTGGCTTTGTTAGGATGCCTGTTACAATCGGACACACAAAAGGTCAGAAAAAAAAACCCTATTCAGCTGTGAAAAATACCACTTATTTACCCGGGCTGGTGCCCAATTTCCCAACCAGGCTGCTCTTTCCACAAAAAAAATTGGCTAGTTTTTTGCGAAATTTGCGAAATGTTGCTAGTTTTAAGTGGAAACTGACACTCCTAGTGGGCAGTTTAGGAGGTGCCATTTTTGTAACCTAAGTAACAATGACAGAAAAATTAAGAGGTAAACAAGTAAAAAATACCATAAAAATAATGCAGGGGAATAGCAAGATATAGCAAGTAATTCTGGTCACATGTTGGTGACATGTTGGGTTCTGCTCTCTGCCAGTGCAAACGTGAGCCAGTTTGGAACAAGCACCGACTCTGGCTCCAGCACCAGCTTGGCACCGGCCCCAGTGGAAAAGTAATACAAGAAGCGTCAAAAAATTTGTTAAAATTTTGTTAAAATTATACAAAGAAAAAGAAATTTACAGACCCAGGGTTCTCTCGCCTTTTGGATCAACTTCCTGCGCCATTTTCAGCGCTTCAGTAGTGGCGATGTCCACATTACACGGCACCACCACCAGGATGATAGTGCCTTGCTTTTCTATGAACCGTTGACTCAGCTTCTTACTCTGTAAGAGCATCATATTTGGGTTGCTTTTATATGTAAGAATGGTTTTACTTGCTATACTTTATAGTGATATTTTAAATCGCTTTCAAGCAACAATTGTCTTTGTTTGGTTTGGGAAACAGCGGTGTGACAATGTGCCCAAATCCCTGTTTATTTCCAACCCGCTCTATGTCATCCCTTAATATGCTCTATGAATGTGCGTTATGGCCTATATTAACGCTTTACTCATGTAGCTTAGGTTCGACAAAAAAAAGTTATTCTGCAAAAGGGAAGCCCAGCAGAAGAATATTTGGGAACCAGTGCATTAAATAATATCTACTAATAATTGACCTGTTCTCCGATGTCCTCTGGTTGGCCTTTCACTGACACACGGACAATACCGGGCAGATCGATGAGCGTCAGGTCGGGAACATCAGCTGATGTCACTTCCAGGCTGATGAGCTCGTCACTGATGCCTTTAGCCCCGACTATATTTTCCTGAGCTAAAAAGGACATGCGCATGTAATAATCAAGACTGTAGACATAATTTAGCTTGATAACAAAACTAAGCTAAGCTAATTAGTTCAAATTAGGCAAAAAAACAACCTACTGCATATAATATATTCCCAATAATAACCAGTTTAAACAGCATGCCTGTGATACCTTCTATAATGAATTTATCCACATCTTTTGGATTCTTTATGTTTTGCTCATGGCTCTTGTACCGGATCTTCCCATGCCACATGTCTTTGTTTTTGCTCTTTACCATCTTAAGCTCGAGTGGACATCGTGTCACCATACCTGCATGATAAAGAGAAAATTGGCATTTAAAAGGTGAGGGTGGGTCTATCTATCTATCTATCTATCTATCTATCTATCTATCTAATATATATATATATGGATTATATATATATATATATTATATATAATTATATATATATATATATATATACTTTATATATATATATATATATGGCTTATATATATATATATATATATGCTTTATAGTGTAAAAATATAAAATAAATTTATGGAAAGCTCAGTTGTTTTGGTGTTGGATTACTAATCAGAGGATTGTGGGTTCCCAGCGCCACCAAGTTACCACTGCTGGGCCCCTCACCAAGGCCCTTAACCCCTATCTCTTAGTTGAATAAATAAAATAAATGTGGGTCACTCTGAATAAAGGCGTCTGCCGAGGACTGTTAATGTAATAGAATGTAAGGTTATGAAAGACAATAAAATACTCCTAAAAATATAATCTTACATTTAAAATTGTGACTGACTGCCGTATTCAGTGTTAAATATAGGAATTATTTCCAGTAAATTTTCCAACATTCTGTTTTTTCTTTAACCTGATGGTGACGTATTATGGGGTATTGGTCTTTTAGTGGTTTGGGTGTTGTACTGATACCAGAAAGACTGGAGTTAAATTTCCATCACCACCAAGCCACCACTGTGGGCCCCTGAGCAAGGCCCCCTCAACCCCCGAATGCTCAGTTGTATAAAATAGATAAATTATGATTGTCCTAATGCAGATGTGGACGTTTAAATTAGTCCAACATGACATATATATAAATATAAATATTCATGATTTTCTTTGTTGATGTCAATTTTATTTTGTTCTAACAATATTTTAATCAGTTTAGCAGTTAGTTGAAAATCAGTACTAAAAGTACCAAATATTTTTGCTTAATATATGGGTGTAGAAGCGCACGGTGGTCAAAAGGGGGCAAAGAATAACCTTTCGTGCTGCGCCCTCTCAGTCATTTTGTGCCTTAGGCATCTGCCTATGTTGGCTATGCCACGGGCAGGGGTGGGTAGTGTAGCCAAAATCTGCACTTAAGTACAAGTACTTATAGAAATATTTACTCAAATAAGAGTAAAAAAGTATCTGATGAAAAATCTACTCCAGTAATTAGTTACTAGTTTCTTCTGATCTGATTGACACGAAGCAAAAAACCCTGAATTTCTAACTACCTGGCGAGTTTTTACATCCCGTCTCCTCCAAAGTCTCTCAGTTCTGATTATATAAAACAGGTTAAAGGAAATTAAAGTCAATCTCAGTCCTGTAATGGGACACATTAACATCACATCACTGTCATTTAAAATCACATCTCAAACACACACACAGTTTTTTTTCTAACAGTTAAACTCTGTCTGTCTTTATTTTCTACCTTTTAAGATCAGTTCCATTGAAAATATACTTTATTTTGTTATGTAAATGCAGTATTTAGGTAAATGCACTAATTAGGTAGAAATATAATCATATAATAATAGGTGATTTTGTGTAGATGCTTTACACGTTAGTCAGGTGTCAAAATAAACTTTACCGAGGTGTCCGGATTGTTTAGTTTTGTGTTTAATAAAGATGAAAATGTGCAGATGTTTAGAATAAACGTTTGTTCGTGAATGTGTGTGTGTGTGTTTTTAGGTTTACAGGATATTTGTCATTGCTTGTACGTGAGCGCATATGAGGAAAATATTAGGACAGTGTGTGAAATGTGGTTTTACAATAAGGTTAAAGTTCCCTTAGACATCAAATGATTAATAAAGGGGGTCAAATAATAGGCGTCATTTTGACACTCACAGCTTTGTGTTTTTGCTGGTTTAAATTTTTGTATGTCAGTTAGTTTTGTTGCTCACACCATTCATCACATTATTAACATTCTTGGAGTGAAAACATGGACTAAAAACACACACACGTGCGCGTCTGGTTAGCTGTCCTTTTAGGGACCCTCTATAGATGTAATGATTTTTATACTGTACAAACTGTATTTTCTATCCCCTAACCCTAAACCCTAACCCCTAACCCCTAACCCAAACTCTAACACCTAACCGGAAACCTTCTGCATTTTTACTTCCTCAAAAAATCCCATCCTGTTTGATTTAAGTCCCCATGAGTCTGTGTGTAGTCAGGTGTAGGTCCCCATCAGGTTGTATAAACCGGTACACACACACACACACACACACACTCTCACTCTCCTCTGCTTCACTTTCTTATTAAACGTGCGCTAAATTTAGACTGGCTATTCTAGCAGTCTCTGTTAGAGTTGTAAAACGCAACTCGCAAAAAAGCAAAAAAACGAGATTAACTGGAGTTGATCAGACTTTTAATGACTTTAAAGTTTATACATTCTGTATGTAATATATGGGCAGTGGTGGCTCAAATGGTTAAGGTGCTGAGTTGTTACTCTGAAGACCAGAAACACCTGGGCTCAAGCCCCACCACCGGCAAACCAACCACCGTTGGGTCCTTAAGCAAGACCCCTAACCCCCCTGCTCCAGGGGGCGCTGTATCATAGCTAAAGTGCAGTCACAGCTTGGACTTATTTATTGTAAAAAAAAAAAACTCGTTATTACTATAAATAAATGTAATTAAGTCTGATTAATAAATGAGCTCTTGGTGTCTCACCGTTTCCTCTGGGCAGCGCGACTCCGGACAGCGCCTCCAGAACTGAACTCTTTCCCGAACTCTGGTCTCCGATCACGGCGATGGCGGGCAGCGCGAGATCCTTCTCCACCCCGAGCGCGCGCAGAGAGTCGATCAGATCGATGCACGGACGCACCTTCTCCTCATATTGTTCATTTAGACTCGCACTCATCACTATCAGCTAATTAACTCAACAAATTAATCAATTATTCTTAAAAACTCTGGTTTTAGCAGCGACGCGCTTTTACGTAACTCTCCTTCTGGTGAGGTGGCTGTAAAATAGAAACCTCCAAGCCAGGATTTTTTTATTAATCATGACAAGTCCACGAATCGGTTCATTCCAAATGATTCATCCAAAGGAGTCAATCGGTCAAGTATAAATACTTAAACTTTTTAATAAAAAAATATATTTCGTTAATTCATTGAGCCTAAAGCGCACAGATGCTTGCCGATGGTACGTGTCGTACACAATCACACAAATTTGACTCGTTTATAACTTCGCAGTAAAGAATCGATTCAGTTAATCAAGTGCTTTTGTCCTTTAAAACACCGAAACAGAAAGAAAGGTTTATATCTCTTTTGTCTCCATGTTTCGTTTCCTGATAAAAATCCATATGTTCATGTATTAAGTTGCTTAAAAGAATAAACATATATTCCGTGAAGTTCCAAAAGTTTTATAATGTCTAAATTTATATCGGGATGTTGTCTTCGAAATAAATTATTTGATTTATCCAATAAATGTTACAAAAGTATTTTTAATATATTAACTTAAAAAAAGAAAAACTGTAGTACAGTCATGAATTCTAAAAACTGAAAATACAAAACTGATTAACACAAGAAAAAGTTCGAAAATTTTATCTCAAAACTGAACAAAGTGGGGTGGCACAGTGGCTTAGTGGTTTGCACTGCTGCCTTACAGCAAGGCGGTCTTGGGTTCAATTTCCGGACAGGGGTTTTTTCTGTGTGGAGCTTGCATGGTTTTTCTCCGGTTTCCTCCTACAGTCCAAAAACATGTATGTTACAACGATGCTAAATTGCCCATAGGAGTGAGTGTAAGTGTGTGTGTGTGGCCCTGTGATGGACCTGTCTAGGGTGTCCCCCCTCCTCCCTCTTGCCCCTCCAGAGACCGCTGAGACAGACTCCAGAAGATTCCGAATAAGCGGGTATAGAAGATAAATAAATGAATTAAACAAGTAAAGCTATATATGAGGGCTTTACACACACACACACACACACACAGGGGTGTAGCCCCAATTCTTCAGTCCTACGCTAAGACAGTGTATGAGGGGCCCCTTTCCCATTATGTCATATTATTTATATTATGATTTATTTGACAAGTTTATCAACTGTTGTGTTTAAGCGAAACCTTTTTTCTTTTTAACTGAATTGATTAGAAATACACACAGATCTACTTTAAGGTCAGATCTATTCTTTGACGCAGGAACCTTGTGATCAGAATCCCCTTTGGTTTCTCAGTCCAGACTTAAACGTAGAGAGGACCGTGCTTTCTCTCTGGAGAGAGAGAGAGAGAGAGAGAGAGAGAGAAAGAAAGAAAGAAAGAGCTATTTGTGTTTTTTTTAATGAAACCGTCGGTAGGGAAGTTAATTTACGTTTAAAATTTTCCAACAGCGCCATCTAATGGTTAATTTTTGTGATTATTCAGCAGACAGTATGACCCTGTCTTTACAGCCCACCAATTAATTTTACCTACCTAAACCTGAAACTTAAAATTAGTTCTGAATCAGAACATTTGTTTTTTTATACGAAGCAAAAATTTTATTTGACCTCAAATAATCGAAGAATGACGTCATTCACTTAACTAACTTTACATTATAGTTGTTTTTTTTTATGAATTATTAATAAGAGTATTTGTGATCATTAGCTTGATTTAAGTGTATATAAAAAATGTCATACTGACTAATTTCATCATACTGTTTAATTAAGCCAATAAATTTGTACTCCACATGTTGAGATATGTTTATGAACTATGTACTTTTAACATGCACTCAGCACATGAACACGCATCTACGTCTAGGATTGGAGGAACTATGTTAAAAGGTTATAAAAGGTAAGCTGTAAAACATGCTCACATGCTGTTCTTGCATTGGTTTCCCCCCGAGCGCTCGTATTGTATGTTGTTTCTTTGCTGACGGGCGGGGCGGCATTGCTCCTGGAGTGGTACGGGGGACAGAGCAGGGCAGATTTTGCAAACCTTACACCACAGTTTATTAAAAATGGTTTTTTTAAGTATGTTTTGTTGTGACGTTTGGAAAGATCATGATTTTATCAAGTGGTGGACCTGAAAAGGGATTTATTTAAAGCCCTTTCTTTTAATAAGCAACTTTCGACATGAACATATGGACATTTACCAAGAAATGAATCATACAAGAGACAGAAACCGATGCTTTACTTTCGTTTCAGTGTTTTGGAGGACAAAATAACTTGATTCACTGAATCGATTCTTTACTGCGAAGTTATAAACGAGTCAAATTTGTGTGATTGTGTACGACACGTACCATCGGTAAGCATCTGTGCGCTTTAGGCTCAATAAATTAATGAAATATATATATTTTGACTAAAAAGTTTAATTTATTTATACTTGCTGATTGACCGATTGACTCCTTTGGATGAATCATTTGGAATGAACCGATTCGTGGACTTGTCATGATTAATAAAAAAATCCTGGCTTGGAGGTTTCTATTTTACAGCCACCTCACCAGAAGGAGAGTTACGTAAAAGCGCGTCGCTGCTAAAACCAGAGTTTTTAAGAATAGTTGATTAATTTGTTGAGTTAATTAGCTGATAGTGATGAGTGCGAGTCTAAATGAACAATATGAGGAGAAGGTGCGTCCGTGCATCGATCTGATCGACTCTCTGCGCGCGCTCGGAGTGGAGAAGGACCTCGCGCTGCCCGCCATCGCCGTGATCGGAGACCAGAGTTCGGGAAAGAGTTCGGTTCTGGAGGCGCTGTCCGGAGTCGCGCTGCCCAGAGGAAACGGTGAGACACCAAGAGCTCATTTATTAATCAGACTTAATTACATTTATTTATAGTAATAACGGTTTTTGTTTTTTTTTTTACAATAAATAAGTCCAAGCTGTGACTGCATTTTGTCTTGAACTATCTTTAATTTTCTTTAATTTTAATTAAATAAAACAGTCAACTTTTTTCACCTTTAATGACTTTATACCATTAAAAACATTTTAAAATGTTAAAAACTTGAATGAAATGAAAAATACGTGCAATAGTTAAATACACTGCTTAAAAAAAATAAAGGGCACACTTAAACAACACAATGTGACTCCAAGTCAATCACATATCTGTGAAATCAAACTGTCCACTTAGGAAGCAGCACTGACTGACAATCAGTTTCACATGCTGTTGTGCAAATGGAATAGACAACAGGTGGAAATTATAGCCAATTAACAAAACACCCCCAATAAAGGAGTGGTTCTGCAGGTGGTGACCACAGACCACTTCTCAGTTCCTCTGCTTTCTGGCTGATGTTTTGGTCACTTTCGAATGCTGGCGGTACTTTCACTCTAGTGGTAGCATGAGACGGAGTCTACAACCCACACAAGTGGCTCAGGTAGTGCAGCTCATCCAGGATGGCACATCAATGCGACCTGTGGCAAGAAGGTTTGCTGTGTCTGTCAGCGTGTCCAGAGCATAGTGTCCAGAGCATGGAGGCGCTACCAGGAGACAGGCCAGTACATCAGGAGACGTGGAGGAGGCCGTAGGAGGGCAACAACCCAGCAGCAGGACCGCTACCTCCGCCTTTGTGCCAGAGCCCTGCAAAATGACCTTCAGCAGGCCACAAATGTGAATGTGTCTGCTCAAACGGTCAGACTCCATGAGGGTGGTATGAGGGCCCGACGTCCACAGGTGGGGGTTGTGCTTACAGCCCAACACCGTGCAGGACGTTTGGCATTTGCCAAAGAACACCAAGATTGGCAAATTCGCCACTGGCGCCCTGTGCTCTTCACAGATGAAAGCAGGTTCACACTGAGCACATGTGACAGACGTGACAGAGTCTGGAGACGCAGTGGAGAACGTTCTGCTGCCTGCAACATCCTCCAGCATGACCGGTTTGGCAGTGGGTCAGTAATGGTGTGGGGTGGCATTTCTTTGGAGGGCCGCACAGCCCTTCATGTGCTCGCCAGAGGTAGCCTGACTGCCATTAGGTACCGAGATGAGATCCTCAGGCCCCTTGTGAGACCATCTGCCGGTGCGGTTGCCCCTGGGTTCCTCCTAATGCAAGACAATGCTAGACCTCATGTGGCTGGAGTGTGTCAGCAGTTCCTGTAAGACGAAGGCATTGATGCTATGGACTGGCCCGCTCATTCCCCAGACCTGAATCCAATTGAGCACATCAGGGACATCATGTCTCGCTTCATCCACCAACGCTACGTTGCACCACAGACTGTCCAGGAGTTCGCGGATGCTTTAATCCAGGTCTGGGAGGAGATCCCTCAGGAGACCATCCGCCACCTCATCAGGAGCATGCCCAGGCGTTGTAGGAAGGTCATACAGGCACGTAGAGGCCATACACACTACTGAGCCTCATTTTGACTTGTTTTAAGGACATTACATCAAAGTTGGATCAGCCTGTAGTGTGTTTTTCCACTTCAATTTTAAGTGTGACTCCAAATCCAGACCTCCATGGGTTAATAAATTTGATTTTCATTGATAATTTTTGTGTGATTTTGTTGTCAGCACATTCAACTACAGAACAAAGTATTTAATAAGAATATTTCATTCATTCAGATCTACGATGTGTTATTTTAGTGTTCCCTTTATTTTTTTGAGATTCTATTAATTATCTTCGTCTTGCCACAGTCTAGCTTTCACTTCTGTTTTGTCTTTATTTTGGATTTGTGAGAAAACAGACCTGTAGCAGAATTGGGTCTACAGAGGGCGGTAAGTATAATGTCAAAACCCGGGCTAAACTCTGGACCAAAAAACCCTCATGTGGGGAAAACACCAGCCTCCAACAACACAATTCCTCACTGTGTGAATCCTGTGCTCTGTGCCTATTGTGGTGGAAATGATTAGCCCAACCTGAGGTTGAGATTTGAAATGAATAAAAGTCAGAGGCAGCAAAGTTAAGTAAAAATAAAAAAAAAGCCTTTAATTGAGCGCTCAATGATACCACCGTCCATCAGGGTCGAGCTCGTTAGTTTCAGTTTTTCTGAAATTATCTTATGGAATGGCGGACGCCGATGAGCGCCCCGTTATCTTCCCAATTAGGCTGTATCAAAAGGGAGAAGTGAAATATGCAGCTACACACACATAAGCCTTGAGCTGCTCATTATTTCTACTGACCATCATATAAACAAAGAAACACGTTATGAAGTACGAAAAAAAACAGATTCAACTATGGTTAAACCGAAATTTCTCTATTACACTATCTTGAAAAGGATGTTCTTCTGTCTTGCTGAGGATGTCGTTTCACTCCCTAGCGCTGCTGAAGAACTCGCTCTGTTGCCTGGCCCAGCTAAGGATGTAGCTTTTTTTGCCCATTCAGGCTTAAGAAGCCAACTGGCTCCTTGGTCTGTCTCAGAAAATAGCTTAGCTCTTGAGTACTGCTAAAAGTTTTAGACTGCTGTAAGATGAGGATTTCATTCATTAAATAATAAAATAAATCAACATTTGGTGTGACTATTCTCTACATTTAAAGCAACATTTTTGCCTTTGGTGCACTTGCGCATGGTTTTACAGGTACACTGCCCTCCATAATTATTGGCACCCCTGGTTAAGATGTGTTCTTTAGCTTCTAATAAATTCAGTTTTGTTCTAAATAATATAGGACCACAATGAAAAAAAGAGGAAAATCCAACCTTTAATTCAAGTGCATTTATTCAGTGGGAAAAAAAATCCCACATTAAGAAATAATTCTTTTACATCAATTCATGTGTGCCACAATTATTAGCACCCCTAATGTTAATACTTTGTACAACCCCCTTTTGCCAACAAAACAGCACCTAATCTTCTCCTATAATGTTTCACAAGATGGGAGAATACAGAAAGAGGGATCTTCGACCATTCCTCTTTGCACAATCTCTCTAAATCATCCAGCGAGTCCTCTCCTCTGCACTCTCCTCTTCAGCTCACTCCACAGGTTTTCAATGGGGTTGAGGTCTGGGGACTGAGATGGCCATGGGAGGAGCTTGATTCTGTGTCTGGTGAACCATTTCTGTGTAGATTTGGCCACATGTTTAGGGTCATTATCTTGCTGAAAGACCCAGTGTTGACCCATCTTCAGCTTTCGGGCAGAGGCCACCAGATTTTGCTTTAAAATGTCCTGGTATTTCAAAGCATTCATGATGCCATGCACCCTAACAAGGTTCCCAGGGCCTCTGGAAGAGAAACAGGCCCACAGCATCACCGTTCCTCCCCATACTTCACAGTGCGCATGAGGTGCTTTTCTGCATACTCATCTTTTGTGTTCCGCCAGACCTACTTAGAGTTTTGTTGCCAAAAAGCTCTATCTTGGTCTCATCCGACCAAAGCACACGGTCCCAGTTGAAGCCCCAGTACCGCTTAGCGAACTCCAGACGTTTGCGTTTATGATTGTGAGTGAGAAAAGGTTTTTTCCGTGCATGCCTCCCAAACAGCTTGTTGGCATGTAGATAGCGCCTGATTGTTTTGGAGACTTTGTGACCCCAAGATGCTATCATTTGTTGCAATTCTTTAACAGTGAGCTTTGGAGAACTTTTTATTTCTCTTACCATCCTCCTCACTGTGCGTGGAGGCAAAATAAACTTGCGTCCTCGTCTAGGCTTGTTTACCACTGTTCCAGTTGTGTTAAACTTCTTAATGATTCCTCTGACAGTAGATATGTGCAGGTGCAGGCGAGTGTCTATTTTCTTGTAGCCGTTGCCTGACTTATGAAGGTTGACACACATCTGCCTTGCTTGAATTGTGTGTTCCTTTGTCTTTCCCATGTTGAAGAGTGAATAAGAGAAATGGCCTCTGTGTCACGTCAAATTTATACCCCAGGGAAACAGGAAGTGATGAATTACTAATTAAATGTTCCTAGATACTCTGATCAACTTTGTAAACTACTGTAGAAATGACAGAAATACTTCAATTACATTTATTTCCTAGGAATTGTTAGGGGTGCCAATAATTGTGGAACAGGTGATTGTATGAAAAATAATTATTTCTTAGTCAGGGATTTTTTTTTTTCCCCTTAAAACTTGAGTTGAAGGTTACATTTCTTTACAATTTTCAGTGTGAGATTATGCTTCTGCAATAAAAATTGAATTTATTTTAAGGCTTTTAACACATCTTAACCAGGGGTGCCAATAATTATGGAGGGCAGTATAGTTTTGCAAATCAGTCTCTTAAAGCATTTTGGAGACATTGCTACAGTTTTTCTAGATTTAGTCTGTCTTCTGTTTCTTCGTGTCATTATAGAGAGACTGGTTTAACTGGAAGTAGACTCAGGACAATGGTCTGACAGAGCAGTTTATTCAACTGGGTTAATAATAGAACTCATAGGTTGGATTTTAGAGAATTTAGTCCAGGGGTGTCCAAAGTTGGTCCTGCAGAGTTTAGCTCCAACTTGGCTCAAGTCTACCTTGCCAGATCTTGATTAGTTAGTTCAGGTGTGTTTGATTAGGGTTGGAGCTAAATATGTGGAACACAGTAGTTGTGGGAAGGCCACTGAAATACTCAGGGAGTCTTTGGAGTCTGGAACTCTTTAGCGTGTATGAAATCTGGAAGTCCATAAAAGCTTAGAGAAAGCTTGGAAACTCAGGAACGAAGCGACTTGGAAGTGAGTCCTTCTTCCATCAGCTTAGACCTGCCAGGGAACCAGAGTGAGTAAGCTGCTTAAATAAGGTGGGTGATGTGATGCGGAAATTAATGTCAGGTGTGGGTGCTTAGAATTCGGAGTAAAGTGAGCAGTGAAACGTGGCTGAGCCTGGCGTGTCCATGACAATGGGATAATGATGATGATGATAATGATAAGATCAGATCTCTGTGTGGGACAATGACTGACTCATTGTGCAAAAACTGTGTTTATTTAAAATAATTTGTTCTAATAATGTTGGCTACCGCTGTGTAGATATATAAATATATACATATTCAATATTTATATATTATTTTGTAATTCATTTTTATCATGCAGGTATGGTGACACGATGTCCACTCGAGCTTAAGATGGTAAAGAGCAAAAACAAAGACATGTGGCATGGGAAGATCCGGTACAAGAGCCATGAGCAAAACATAAAGAATCCAAAAGATGTGGATAAATTCATTATAGAAGGTATCACAGGCATGCTGTTTAAACTGGTTATTATTGGGAATATATTATATGCAGTGGTTTGTTTTTCAATTTTCCCTAATTTTAACTAATTAGCTTAGCTTAGTTTTGTTATCAAGCTAAATTATGTCTACAGTCTTGATTATTACATGCGCATGTCCTTTTTAGCTCAGGAAAATATAGTCGGGGCTAAAGGCATCAGTGACGAGCTCATCAGCCTGGAAGTGACATCACCTGATGTTCCCGACCTGACGCTCATCGATCTGCCCGGTATTGTCCGTGTGTCAGTGAAAGGCCAACCAGAGGACATCGGAGAACAGGTCAATTGTTAGTAGATATTATTTAATGAATTGTAGTTGTTATGAAGTATGCTGAATGTATATAGAACTATCATAACCTTGTTATTACCTTCTATAGTGATTCAAACCATTCTTACATATAAAAGCAACCCAAACATGATGTTCTTACAGAGTAAGAAGCTGATTCAAAGGTTCATAGAAAAGCAAGGCACTATCATCCTGGTGGTGGTGCCGTGTAATGTGGACATCGCCACTACTGAAGCACTGAAAATGGCTCAGGAAGTTGATCCAAATGGCGAGAGAACCCTGGGTCTGTAAATTTCTTTTCTCTTTGTATAATTTATAAAAAGTGCAAAGCTTATCATGCTTCTTATAGCGCTTTCACACCAAGGCCGGTGCCCAGCTGGTGCTGAAGCCAGAATTCAGAATCACTTGCTATATCTTGCTGTTTCTAACTTTTTTTAATCTCTGTATTATTTTTTAGTTTTTTTTCAACTTGTTGATCAGCAAATAAGGTTAAACTCTACGGTTGCCATTCCAATTTTTTTTTCTTGCGACTTTCTAGTTAGACTCAAATTTTCCTTGTCCACCTGATGCCGAGGAGAGCGTCAGTCTCTTCTTTCGACTACTAATTAACTGGCAGATTAAATTGCTTTTAGTGATTTTACTGTTGTTTTTATATAGCTTTTAAAAATGGTGCCTCTTAAACTACAATATGTGGTGGAAGCGCCGCTCCCACTGACAGCGACGTTTTCCTTCTCAGACCAATAAAGTTTTAGGGCCGGTTCGGAGACAAGATCTGGTCACTGCCCCAGATTTTTTCAGTGAAAAAAAAATAGCCCGGTTCCCAATCGGTCAACAGCCTTGATGGAAAGGGGATATTTTTATCTAGCTAAAAAAGTAATCTTTCCTGACCTTTTGTGTGTCTGATTGTAACAGGCATCCTAACAAAGCCGGACCTGGTGGATAAAGGCACAGAGGATGTGGTGGTCTCCATCATCAATAACGAAACCTTTTATCTCAATAAAGGCTACATGATTGTCAGGTGCAGAGGACAGCAGGACATCAAGGAAGGTGTCACGCTTCCTGAATCTGTTGAGAAAGAGAAAGACTTCTTTAAAAATCATCCACAATTCAGGTGTATATTTGTGTCTTAGTGCACACATGCAAATTGTTTAATAAATAATATTAAAACTGAGTGATTATTTACAGAACCATGTATGAGGAAGGAAAAGCCACGATTTCCAACCTGGCTAAGAAACTCACTGTGGAACTCGTCAGTCACATTGTGGTAAGAAGAGTTACTTCCAGTGACCTGAATATTTAGTGTTACAGAAATGTCATTGATTGTATAAAAAGAAATATGTGTGTGTGTGTGTGTGTGTGTGTGCGTTTAGCATTCTCTGCCTGGAATGGAGGAGCAAATCTACAAGCGGTTGGATGAGATTCAGGCTGAACTGGATCGCTATGGCTCCGAGCCTCCTACAGAACCAGATCAAATAATACGCTTCCTAAATGAGGTCAGATGTAAACAAGAAAAATAAATAAATCCTAAATCAAAAACAGATGGCTAACAAATGTTAGATGGCTGTACGATGGCTGAGCAGAATTTGAAAGGCAGTAATGTCGACCCAGAGAGATCTCTATGGAGCACAGACAAAAGCATCATCCACAGAAAGGTGACCAGGGTGACCAAAACTCTGTTCAGTTTCAGCACTGGTTTAACAATAAACCTTTGGCCCTTTTCAACTTTACTAAAGAGGTGTGCAAAAGGATTTTTTTTGGTTCAGTGCTGGTTGTACTGAGAACATTGTTGTCCCAAAGCCCGAAAAATGTCTCAAAAAATGGCCCAGGCCTGCTCCACTCCAACTGGCACTGAAGATAAAAATCCTTTAAGAACTCCTCTAGAAAAGTTCAAGATGGGGTGAAGATTCAAGATGTCAAGATATTGCTGGAATTGGACAGGTTTTGGTGCTGGCATGGTTACCCTGGTCACCTTTCTATGGACAAGGTTATTGTCTCTGGTCCAGTGACATCTCTTTGGGTCAACATCACCACCTTCCAAATTCTGGTCAGCCTGGTATGACTTTACATCTATTTTGCAGAAAAGTATTTTCCCATGATTGACACTTGTGATAGTTGAATAAAATAAAATAAAATAAGAGGCAAATAGCGTGAGCAAAAATTGAAATCCAAACAACGAGCAAAGGAAGTGAGATAAAAAAAAAAGGACCAGATTGTCAGAGTGTAAGGTTTATCATGGCACAGCATGGTTCATCATGGAACCTGTTACTGACCTCCTAAAAGGGCTAGGTGTCCTTGTTGGTGTTGCTTGACCAGAATTTTTTCCTTGATAGGCTAGCAAGTGGGCAACTTTTTGTTTTTAGATTCCTAAGAAGCTGCTTTGTAAGCATGTTCCTATAGAGGAATAACACTGCATAAATGTCCTGTGCATTTATATGTAGAGCTTTTAAAACAGATCAGGGTTGAGTGTAATGTAATGATCATTTTTGTCTGTTTATCAGAAAATCACAGTGTTTACTAAAGATGTCAGCAAACTTGCGGCTGGAGAGGAGCTAAGGAACATGCCACATATCAACATTTTCTCAAATATGAGGGAACACTTTGCTGGCTGGAGGAAAGATCTGGACAAATCAGAAGCAACATGTGAGTGATATGCTGTCAAATAGTAAACGAGTGTGGCTATAAATATCAAATATAGTAACCTAATTAGCTTAGGGTTACCAATGACTGTGCAAGTTTAACAACCATTTTGCCAGGTATCTATCCATTCATTAATCTATCCATTCTTTGTGTATCTGCTGGAGTCTATCCGATCTGTCATTGGGTAAAGGGCAGGGGTCACCCGGGACAGGTTCGCCAAGCTAGTGCAGAGCCACATACAGACAAACAACCACACACACTCACACTCACTCCGATGGGCAATTTAGTTCTCAGTTCTCAATTCAGTTTTATTTGTATAGCGCTTTTTACAATGGTGATTGTCACAAAGCAGCTTTACAATTGAAGAAATTATGAGACAGAATGAAACAGAAATCAGTTTGTCCCTGATGAGCAAGCCGGGGGCGACGGTGGCAAGGAAAAACTCCCTGAGATGAGATAGGAAGAAACCCCAAGAGGAACCAGACTCAACAGAGAACCCATCCTCATCTGGGTGAAAACAGGTAGCAGGGATTATGAGGTTACATTTTGTGTGTGTGTGAACAACTTTAATCATTAGTCCTTAGCAAGCAGCCGGAACGTCTTTATGGCGAAGTGGGTCGTCCTAGATCGCCCTGGTGATGCATCATCCGCTGGGCAGGTCACAGGGAAGGGTCCCACAGGACGGGGTCGGCGGTGGGGTCTGGATCACCGGCAGCTCCGTTGTGGCATATGTAACTCAATAGTAAAAGAAAGAGAGAGAGAGAGAGAGAGAGAGGGAAAGGAAGTCAAAAAGAAGGAAAACAGTGACAATGTAATCACACGGTTTGGATTGATTAAGTGAATAATGTAGAGTGCAAGGATGGACTCCGGCAAGACTAACTAGGTCAGCATAACTAAAAGGAGAACCAGAGGGAAACACAGACATGAGGGCTCCCTGATATGTTAAGCAAACAGCTGCTCTCATCATCAACACCGTGATCAATAAGAGAGGGGAAGAAACAGCATCTAAACATACCAGAGCACCATAATACTCAACACCCATCAGTCCTCCAGATCTGCTCCTTTATCTAAGGGGAATCAATACAAAATGCTTGATTAAATAAGTACGTTTTTAACCTGGACTTAAACACTGAGACTGTGTCTGATTCCCGAACATACATAGGGAGGCTATTCCATAGCATTGGGGCTCTGTAAGAAAAGGCTCTGCCCCCTGCTGTAGTCTTTATAATGCGCGGTACTGACAGGCAGCCTGCATCCTTTGATCGAAGTAGGCGTGGCGGAACGTAAGACACTAGAGGTTCACTCAGGTACTGCGGCGCAAGACCATTTAGAGCTTTATAAGTAAAAGTAGTATTTTAAAATCGATGCGGTGTCTCACTGGGAGCCAATGCAGTGTGGATAGGACTGGCGTGATGTGCTCGTATCTTTTAGTTTTAGTAAGGACTCTCGCCGCTGCGTTCTGGACTAGCTGAAGTTTATTAATGCACCTAGTTGAACATCCAGACAGTAAAGCGTTACAATAATCCAGCAGTCCAATATCTACTAAGACACCACTTCCTGCCTTCTAAGAGAGCTTCAACGAGTTACAGCTCTGCTAAAAAAAAGGATGCAGTCACATTTGGACAGAGGTCCATGATCAGGCACTAAGCAAAGCGAAATGCATGTTGGCCACAACTCCTGCAGATTATCATCCTGAAAAATCCCCCCAAGAAATCCCTAGTTAGTTTGAGTTAGTTTGTCAAAAATAAAAGATCTAAAATATCTACTAAAATGTCATCTCATAGATCTCAAAAGGTGCATAGCGAGAAGAAGACCAATTTTCTTCTCATCATTTCCTTACATATCATTTTAAGTCCTTTGTCTTCAAAGTAAGGACATTTATCTTTATAGTCATTGGTTCGTTGTCCATGTCAGGGTAGGATGCCCTGCCTTATTTGGACTTCCTTATTCTGATTCTTATACGTTCTTTCAGCACCAGGTCATACCAGTCTGTATCAGTCTTAACTACATTCTGTGTGTTTAAATTCTTCTGTAGATTCATTTCCGCACACACACACATACACCCTTATTGTAAATCACAGTCATCTTTTACAGAACATAGAGAAAAATACAATGAAAGGAACAGACTGTGTAAAAATATAATATACAATTTTGAACATTTACACCTGCGCATACACAAACAGATTTACACTTTCACATTTTCTAAAGACAAAACGCTGTGCAATAATTAATAATAATCATATGATATTGAAATTGTGTTAGTGATTATTACAGGATTAGTGTGTAATAATTACCTTCACGCTTTGGAACTATTTCCAGTTGACAAGAACATTATAAAGGAACTGCAGGAGTACGAGAAGAAATACAGAGGAAGAGAACTTCCAGGCTTCCTCAACTTCAAAACCTTTGAGATGATGTTGTACGAACAGCTGAAGAAATTGGAGGAACCTGCCATCAGGAAACTAAAAGAAATTTCAGGTAGATGACAAACTTGTGAAGTTAAATGCATGGAGTTTTGTCTTAGGATTTATATCTCCTTCTGCAATGATTGGGTTGAAATAATAGCACATCATTTTTTGTGTATTTTGTGTATGTAAAGGGTTAAATCTAAATAAACACTATTACATTATAATCATATATAATTCTGTTTAACACTTTTTATAAAAATCCGTCTTTAGATCTTATTAACAAGGAGCTTATGCGACTAGCTCAGTACAGCTTTCCAGGTTTCCCCAATCTTTCCAAAATGGCAAAGGTACGTCTTCACATTAAAACCTATAAACTTTACAGACAAACTCTTACTTTTATTTGCTGGGCCTTGCGCACCAAATGACAAGAGACATAAACATTGTAACGGTGACTCCACTGAGGCAAAAGGTATTTAAACCCAAGTGCAGTTTATTTACAGGTGACTATATACAAAAACACTAGACAAATAACTAGCAGGAACATAGCAGGAACATAGCAGGAACATAGCAGGAACATAGCAGGAACATAGCAGGAACATAGCAGGAACATAGCAGGAACATAGCAGGAACATAGCAGGAACATAGCAGGAACATAGCAGGAACATAGCAGGAACATAGCAGGAACATGACCTCACCAAAGTGGTATACAAAACAATCATCCACAAAACACAGGCCAAACACTGGGGCTATAAATACACACAGACAAACAAGGAACACCTGAGAACAATAATCAAACAACCAATGAGAACAAGACACAAGGACAAAGGGAAGCAAATGACAGGAAGACATGATGACAAAACAGGAAGTAAACAAAACACTGCCTAGGCTAGCTTAGCTAGCATAGGATAGCTTAGCTAGCTGGCATAGCATAGCCTAGACACAAATAAAACAAGAACATGAAAACCTTACAAACAAACGCCTGAGACATGAATCATGTTATTTTATGCAATAACATGTTTGTCTTTGTGCACCACAGTATATTTCTTATCTTTTAAAGCCATACCGTCCAGCACGTTCTCTCTGGTTTGGTGATCAGTTTATACTGACCATTCCCAAATCTAGGTTAAAGAGTCGGGGTGATCGCACCTTTTTAGTAGAAGCCCCTAAATTATGGAATGAGCTGCCCTTGTACATCAGGCAGGCCCCGACTCTTTCTGTTTTTAATTCTCACCTAAAGATCTTTTTATACAGTGTGATGATTTTTACCTCCAATTTTCTGTTTTAATCATGTCTGAAGTTTTATGATTGTACAGCACTTTGGTCAACCATGTTGTGTTCAAGTGAGCTTTAAAAATAAACTTGACTTGAGTTGTGTGATAATTTTTCATTGTTCCAGACCAAAATTGAGCAGGTAAAGCAGAAGAAAGAGTCAGAGGCTGAATCGTTGCTGAGAACCCAGTTCAAGATGGAGCTGATGATCTATACTGAGGACAGCAAATATAAAGATACCCTAGCCATACAGGGCCTCAGGAAGATAGAAAAAGAAGAGAGAGAAAACTTGCTTGAAGAACTGATGCACCATCTGAAGTCCTACTACAATGTAAGTGGTTATAAGTTAGAGATTCTTTTCTTTTCCTTACCGGAAAATTGTGGAAAAGTCTACAAAAACCTGGTCTGATGTGCAACAACCAGGTCCGACCCATGGTCAGACTAATGAGAAGCCAGACTAGAATCACCTCACAGAAGCAGAGCCATTTAAGTATCACCTACCCTAACTGATCTAGAAGAGAGAGTGAACATTGTGATAAGAATATGGGTTCCTGAATCCACAGACAGAGGGTGATGTAGACCAGAAGATATGATTCTCTAGCATTGCTAATGAGGACCCAAATGGGTCAGGTGGATAAGGCGTTGAATAGGGTGCTGACATTTTTTAGGTGGCATTAAAAAAAATAAGGCGAGTAGGCAGAGCTGTGCTAGCTCTATCACAGTGCCATACATGGTCTAGAAGCAGTACTTCAGGTTTTGTCACTGTGTGAAATGGATCCGAAGAAGACAGAAAGGAACATGGAGACACTTGTGTGCACAATCCTGAAGGCATCAATAGCTAATCCCAAAGGCCAAGAGAGAGGATAGGAGACACTGTGGTTCTGTCATTTAACTGCCACAAAACCTATGATAAACTGGTTGAGATTTGGCTGGTCAGCAGGCAGCAAAACAGTTAAAGAGTGATACAAAAACTATGGCAAAAACTCAAACACAAAAACTAGGGCCAAGAAATGAAGTAATGTCTCAAGTTGTACAAAAAGGCATAGTGGGGGTCTCATATAACATGCTCAGCAGAGCAGTAAAGTAAAAAGGCGTCCGAGGTGGGGGTAGTAAGGTGGGTAATAGCTTATTTTAGGGTTTGTGCCCCAAAACATGGGCTTGGCCATGAGCTGGTCCAGGAAAGCTTTAAGTGTGTAGGGATGCCTTCAGCACTCCCAGATCTACTCATCCAACACCACAAAAAGCTGCATCCATTTCTGCATTTAACTTTCTGCCATGTTTTAGAGATAAAGAGGGATGCAGTTGCATTGAAAACTTCTTTACTAAACATAAACAACTAAACTTTAATATTTTAACTATGGAAAACAAAGGCTGGAATCAAGAATACAAAAAAAGATATGTGCACCCAAATGCTAGTTAGCGTAGCGAACGCCACAGTGAACAGCGTAACAGCCGCCCAGCATATCTCACTCGATAGCTAGTCAGACATGCGCATTAGCAAATGGAGTCGTCTGATCTCCAAGGTAAATGCTGTACATTATACTTAATAAAACCAGTTTATTCCAGTACATCCTATTGTATTGTTTTATACAATATTCGTTATAAGTTTATTTTTCTTATTTAAAAACATACTAAAAATTGCACAGTTTTTTGGGGACCTGGAACGGATTAATGGCATTTCAAGTCATTTCAATGAGAAAATTGATTTGACATACGAGTAATTTGAGTTTGACATACGAGTAATTAATAAATTGTTGCTTTGTATAGCCTTATTGACTTTATGTAATAATTATATTGTATGTCATAGCTATTTGACTATAGTTGAGTTGACTGTACTGAAATTTTTGTGTTTAGATTTCGACTATGCGCCTGACTGACCAGGTTCCGCTGGTGATCAGGTACATGATGGTTCAGGAGACAGCAGCACAGCTGCAGAGAGAAATGATACTCATACAGGACAAAGACAACCTCAATGCACTGGTAAAGGAGGAACATGACATCGCCAGTAAACGGAACAACCTGAAAACCCGTCAAAAACGACTGACAGAGGCGCTTAATTACATGGCTGACTTTCAAAGCCAAGCATAAACGTAAATTTCGATCTGTTTTGCTGAATTATGATGTACAAGTTGACAAAAATTAAACAATTTATTTACTTATTCAACTAAACAAATTAAAAAAAAATATTGGTTCTTATTGCTGATTGTTTCAATCTGTTTCTTTCAGTACTGTCGGGACACAATACTCTGGGTGTATTTTATCTTTATCTAGTTCTTAATGTGTGTTGGGTTTGTTGAAGCGGAGGTGTGTGAAGTGTGATATTGTTGAATTATGCTTCCTGTTAAAATACTTTTCCTTCCAATACTTAAAATACTTACAGCCCCATCGATTCCCTTTTGCAATTGCATTGATTAAATTATCAGTTGGATAACAAGGCGAAAACTAAAGTCATTGCTTTTTGAAACAAAGATCTCAGGGTGAATGCATAGCCTGATTCGAGGGGTCAAACAACCAAAAATCAAGTCAGGAATCTTGGTGTGATTCTGGAGTCAGATCTTAGTTTCTGTAGTCATGTTGAGGCAAAAACTAAATCAGCAAACTATCACCTCAAAATTCAGGGTTTTGTTCCCAGTCAGGATCTCGAGAGTCTTGTTCATGTCTTCATCACCAGTAGACTGGACTATTGTAAGACACTGCTGACTGGACTTCTCAAAAAGACCATTAGACAGCTGCAGCTCATACAGAACACTGACACCAGGATTCTGACTAAAACCAAAAAATCTGAACACATCCCACCGGTCCTCAGGTCTGAACAGGTCTTTAGGATTTATTTTTAAGAACTGTTACTCGTTTATTTATCACTTAATGGACATTTTATAAAAACATTTTAGATAACAATTCATCACTAAATATGAACCAATCAGATCACTCAGATCATTAGGATCAAGTCAGTTAGACAACCCAGAAGTTCACAATAAACAAGAAGAATCTGATTTTAGCTATTACAAAGCCCACAGTTGGAACCGTCTACCAGTAGAGATCAGATGTGTTAAATCAGTTGCCATCTTTAAATCCAGACCCCAAACACATCTGTTTAGTTTTGCATTCACTGAATGAGCACCGTGACACGCCCCAACTGACTATAATCATTTTATATTTATTCATTTCAAATCTTTGGGGTTTTTTTATTAGATTTTTTCTGTTTTTAATTCAATTCAATATTATTTGTTTGGTGCTTTTTACAGTGGTCAGTGTCACAAAGAAGCTTTACACAATCACAGATATTATAAGATGACAATGAAACAGAAATCAGTTTGTCCCTGATAAGCAAGCCGGGGGCGCCTCCTTGAGATGGAATAAGAAGGAACCTTAAGAAGAACCAGACTCAACAGAGAACCCATCCTCATTTGGGTGAAAAACAGGTAGCAGGAATAATGTAGTTACACTGTGTGTGTGTGTGTGTGTGTGTGTGAGAGCAACTTACATCATAAGTCCTTAAAGAACAGCTGGAACGTCTTTATGGCAGAGTGGAAACGTCCTCGGTCACCCTGGTGATGTTCTCATTAACTGGAGACGGGTCACAGGTAAGGGTCTGACAGGTCCGGAGTGGAGGTGGGGTCTGGATCACTGGCAGCTCCATATGTAGCTCTAGGAAAGAAAGAAAAAAAAGAAGTAAAACAGTTAAGTGACATTATAATCATAGTGTATAGAGTGTTTGTGTATTTAATGTAGAGTGCAAGCATGGACTCCGGGCAAGACTAACTAGGACAGCGTAACTGAAAGGAGAACCAAAGGGAAACACAGACATGAGGGCTTCCTGATATGTTAAGCAACCAGCCGCTCTCATCATCAACACCGTGATCAATAAGAGAGGGGAAGAAACAGCATCTAAACATACCAGATCACCATAATACTCAACACCCATCAGTCCCCCGGATCTGCTCCTTTATCTAAGGGGAATCAATACAAAATGCTTGATTAAATAAATAAGTTTTTAACCTGGACTTAAACACTGAGACTGTGTCTTATTCTCGAACATTCATAGGGAGGCTATTCCATAGCATTGGGGCTCTGTAAGAAAAGACTCTGCCCCCTGCTGTAGTTTTTAAAATGTGCAGTACTGACAGGCAGCCTGCATTCTTTTGATCATGAGTTTTAACTGTTGTGTTTTTTTATGATCATTTTAATTTATATTATATATAATATTTATATATATATATAAATAAACTTGCCTTGCCTAGAAACTTATTTCACCCTTTATTCTTACCGAAATGCAAACACGACCCCTGCTGTCAGTAAATTGTAAGTAAACATTAAATCAGGCTGAAAGGCGAATCTTAGGAGGAAACGAAACCTAATAAGAAACAAAAACCGATGCTGTACTTTCGTTTTCTCCGTTTAAGAAGCGAAAGGGTTCGATTCACTGAATCGATTCTTTAAAGAAATGTCAAGTCGGGTTAAGTTGTTAGTTATCTGCTTAAAACTAAAATAGAAAAGCGATTTTTATTCTACATAATTTAGAAAAAATATATTTGTCTTATATACAAATTTTATTGCTTCATTCCTTTGCGCTTCCGACTCTCAGAATCGACTCTTTTAGATGTATTGTTTAAAATGAACCGATTCGTGTTTTTGGCGTTATAAGTACAGCCTCCCGGTTTACACGGAACCTAAAATGAGAACTGCGTGAAGCTTCGACTTGTTAGGAATAATTGATTAATTTGTTGAGTTAATTAGCTGATAGTGATGAGTGCGAGTCTAAGTGAACAATATGAGGAGAAGGTGCGCCCGTGCATCGATCTGATCGACTCTCTGCGCGCGCTCGGGGTGGAGAAGGACCTCGCGCTGCCCGCCATCGCAGTGATCGGAGACCAGAGTTCGGGAAAGAGTTCGGTTCTGGAGGCGCTGTCCGGAGTCGCGCTGCCCAGAGGAAGCGGTGAGACACGCCGGATTTATACATCTATAATTCACCTTATCCAGACTTAGATTTATTTGAATAAATGAATGGGAATTGAACCTACGATCTTTTAAAACATTTATGTGATTAGTTTGTAGACAGGTGGAAAGATGGATAAATAAAGTACGAAAGAGATCTTTTTTAATTTTGAAGAGGGGAAAATATTAAAAAACACATTCATTCATTCTTTTTTTCATTTTTTCAATTATTCATTTAATCATTCATTCCTTAACATAAATAAAGGGTTAGATGGCTACCAAAAGGAAATGACATGATAAATAAATAAAAGTGAAAACAAATAAAGAAGATCTCACTAAACTCTTGCCAGAAATGACTTATTTCTCAAAAGTAGCATTGGTATAAAATACAAATTTATATGTTTCACGTTAAAAGGATTAGAATAAAAAAGTCTTTCTGTTTTTACTCCCCACAACCTCCCAAACCTCTTCCAGAACAATAGCGTACCTGTAAACACAGCTCAGATATTTAAATCTGTTGCTTGCTAACAGTTTTTCTACCAGGAAGTACCTAGTTTTGACCAACCTACTGATACGATCTACAAACACAGGTATTGTGACAAGATGTCCGCTGGAGCTGAAGATGAAGAGGAGCCAGGAGAAAGAAATCTGGCATGGAAAGATCAAGTTCAAGAAAGGAGATCAGGATTACGAGGAAGAGATAGAAGATCCAGCAGAAGTAGAGAGTTTAATCAGAGAAGGTAGGAATCAACCCGAAATGATTTTTAGACATTTTCTGGGTATTTTTTTTACTATAACTCAGCTGATTCGGTTGGTGATGAATATCTCCAGCGGTATGTGGGGATTGCCTTATGGTGTCTGCTATGTTATATACCATGATGAATCATTAGTATTTGTTGATCTGCATGGCTTTTTAGCTCAGGACCAAATGGCTGGGATCGGTGTGGGAATCAGTGACGATCTCATCAGCCTGGAAGTGACATCATCTGATGTTCCTGACCTTACTCTCATCGATCTGCCCGGCATTACTCGTGTGGCTGTTAAAGGCCAACCAGAGAACATTGGAGAACAGGTAAGGCGTATATTCTTATACACACTATAGTAGGGTCGGCCTGTGGCATAGGAGACATAGGCAGAATGACTGGGGGATGCCACATTTTTGTTGTTGGAAGTGCGCCCTCTTGTGACCATTATGCGCTTTTACAATTTATTTACTACTTATGCTTAATAGGGGGGAATCTACAGTCTCACCTAGGGTGCCATCAGAGCCTGGGCCTGCACTATAGCATTAGCATCAGCAGTCCCCAAATTATGGCAGAAATATATCTGTATTTTATAATAAAGGTTGCCTTTTTAATTAAAATTCCCCTTAGTTATTAAAATAGAAGATTTTTTACCGAAAGAACGCTATCATAGCGGCCCCTGGTGATGATCAGGTGATATCGCACAACAACCAGCATGAAAATGTAAAAAGACAGAATAAAATGATCGAAGGGTTAAACAGTAAAGAGAAAAGTCTGTTGGGAAATTTCACCAAAACTGGATGTGTTTATTATTTGTTCAATGTTCTTTTAATATTCTATAAATCTCTTAAAATAATGCTTATTTGTCTGTATACTAATAACAAAATATCCAACTAATTAAAAAAAAAGAAGGCGAAATAAATATATTTAAAATCATCATCAAATCAACACAACAGGAAACACTTATGTGGCCCTCACAGAAAAGTTTAGGGGCCCCTGGATTAGATTAAAAATATGATTCACATTTACCACAATGGTCATGATGTGGCTTTGGTTTCAGTCATGACACCTCGGAATACAAGCTAATACACACTAATGACTTTTATTCAGATCAATAGGCTGATCCGAAAATTCATCACGAAGCAAGAAACGATCAACCTGGTGGTGGTGCCTAGTAACGTGGACATCGCTACTACTGAAGCGCTAAAGATGGCTCAGGAAGTTGATCCAGACGGCGAGAGAACCCTCGGTCTGTACTGTGAACATTATCTGTAACGCTGATTAATGCATTTAGGTGTGTTTACTAAGCTGGTGTGTGTTCATTTTTCTCTGAATTAAAGGCATCCTGACGAAGCCCGACCTGGTGGATAAAGGCACAGAGGATACAGTGGTGTCCATCATCCGCAATGAAATCATTTACCTCAAAAAAGGCTACATGATTGTCAAGTGCCGGGGGCAGAAGGAAATTAAAGACCGGGTATCTCTGCACGAAGCCACCGAGAAGGAGAAGGAATTCTTCAAAGACCACCAGTATTTTAGGTGGATTGATGAATTATTGATAAATTAAATTCAGAGTCTGTGATGGACTGGTGACCTGTCCAGGGTGCCCCTTTCCTGTCTTTCACTCTTTTAGAGACGGCTGGGATACATTCCAGTAGATCCCCATGACCCCGAATTAGGGAATAAGCAGGTATAGAAAATGAATGAATGAATTCAGAGTGGGGCTGAAATGACAAGTTGACATCATCGACGCCATCGACTGAAAAATTGCTGACAAAATTTGCTGTTTGGTCTTTTATGCCATAATGTAAGTGGCCTGCAATAGCGCCAATAGTGTGCCAGTAGCCAGTGTGGCGCTGTTGAGCAAGTCTGTACTTCAGTGCCTAAGTAGAAAAGACTTCATTTATGAAAATACATTGAATACCTACAGAAGTATAAATAATAGTAATATAATTGTTTGAATTCTTCAAAAGTTGAATTGATTCCTTTTTATTTTATTAGTATGAATATTTTAACTATTGAATAATGAAAAAAGACATTTTTGAAAGCTAAAGTGATTTCCTTATATAATTCTGATTAATCAACTATTCTAATTAGCGTTTTTTGCAGCCCTCATTAGGAGTTATTAATTGACTGTAGTGATTAATGATGTTTTTACAGTGCGCTGTATGACAACGGCTTGGCCACCATTCCTAAACTGGCTGAGAAACTCACACTAGAACTTGTCCATCACATTGAGGTAATGATGGCTTCACAATCCTTCTCTAATCCATGCACTAAACAATCTATCTTGGCAGTAAAACAGGTGTGTGTGTGTGTGTGTTTAGCTATCTCTGCCACGGCTAGAGGAGCAGATTGAAGTGAAGTTGGCTGAAACTCAGTGTGAACTGGATCGCTATGGCTCAGGACCTCCTACTGAACCAGGAGACAGGATCGTCTTTCTGATTGATGTAAGTGAAGTCAAAAGTGGACCCACAAAGACCTGTGAACGTTCTACGTTTTACGTTAATCAACAGATAAAAGCAAATGATTTAAAGAATCAGTTCATTTATTCAGGAAAAACTTACACAGACTTCATTCATAGTCTTTTTTTGGCTTTTTAAATGTTATTTACTATTTTGTTTGTATTTAAATGTATTTTTTTTTGTATTAGAAAGTCACAGCATTCACTCAGGACGCTATTAACCTGACGAACGGAGAAGAGCTGAAGAACATCCAACATCTCAACATCTTCTCGAGCCTGCGGCGGCAGTTTGTTTACTGGAAGACTCATCTGGACAAATCAGGAAAGACGTGTGAGTAAATGTTAGCGACCTGTTGCTTTTACATAACTGTAGCTAAAGAAGCTAAAAAAGAAGCAATATTAGCAACAATTTTAAGGATAACATATTGTGAAATTTTCCAGTTAACGAGAGAATCGATAAGGAAGTCAGTGAGTATGAGGAAAAATACAGAGGCAGAGAACTCCCAGGATTCATCAACTACAAAACCTTTGAGGTTATAGTGAAGGACCAAATCAGGCAGCTGGAAGAACCTGCCATCAGGAGACTGAAGGAAATTTCAGGTATAGGAAGACTTTGATATCAGTGTAGATCCTAATTCAGTTCTAAGTTACCTTCGGTTTGCGCATCAATTTTCATAAAAGGAGGTTGTTTATGTCTATAGATCTTATCAGGAAGAACTTCATCCAGCTGGCTCAACACAGCTTTGTGGGCTTTCCAAACCTTCTTAAAATGGCAAAGGTATGTCCTTATCGTTACCCTAACAACGTTTGTGGACCATAAAAACAACCATGTTATGTCATGGTGCGTTGGTTCTTTGTTGTCCCTTCCAGTCTAAGATCGAGTGCATCAAGCAGGTGCAGGAGTCTGAGGCGGAGACAATGGTGAGAACCCAGTTTAAGATGGAGCTGATCGTCTACACTCAAGACAGCATGTACAGCAGCACCCTGAGCGAGTTGAAGCTCGAGAAGGAGAGAGAAGAAGAAGAATTAAGACTTAATGGTTTTAGGCCTTCCAGTACTTCGTGCAGTTTATACGATTATTCAGACAACAAAGCCACACTTGAGGAGCTGACGCATCACCTCAAGTCCTACTACAGCGTAAATGATTTTAAGTTATCGTTTATTTCTTTTTTTATAAAACAGGATGCTAACTCCTGTACGTTATCTTGGTTAAAACATCCACGCATGTACAAACTAGCTTTTAATTTCGGTTGCTTTCTAATGTTCTCAATTGAACGTGTGTTTAGATTGCAAGCAAGCGTCTGGCTGACCAGCTGCCGCTGGTGATCAGGTACCTGCTGCTGCAGGAGTCAGCGGCGCAGATGCAGAGAGAAATGCTACAGCTTCTTCAGGACAAAAGCAGCACGGATCAGCTGCTGAAGGAAGATCATGACATCGGTAACAAACGCAGCAGCCTGCAAAGCCGCCAGAAACGTCTGACGGAGGCCCGCAACTACCTGGTCAAGTTTTAAAGTCCGATCCAATGTCTGATTTAGAGATAATGTTGCTCATTCTAGGACAGGTGAAAATGGGAGAAATCTTTTTGAGACTAATGATTATCTTGTGATTATCTATGCGGTGTGATGAACTGATATAGTTGTAGATATAGTAGGTGTTAAATATTTAGTATCTCGATGTGTTTCAAGCATGTGTCAATATTATTCATATGTGATACATATTTATTCCTCAATAAACTCTTCCTAATCATATTTGAGACCTGACATTCATGGAAAGACTTTTTAATAAGGCAAAATACAAAAAAAAAAATGAAAATTGCATGAACAGTTTGTTTTAATTGGCTGTAATGCTGCGTTCACACAAAATGCAAAGTGAATTAATTGAATTAAATATCTTGTTTATCTTATTTTTAACTTTTTTATAAACAAAGCTTCTGATGTTCTACATCCTCATTTTAGCTTCAGGAGGCATCTCCTCTGGTTCACTCTATAAAGATAGTCAAAGGCAGTTTTACATCACTGGCTAACGCTAGTTATTTTTTAACTATAGGTTATTTGATTAAATCACTCACGTCATCGTCGGCGTCGAAAACCTTTTTTAATATGACAAAAAAAAAACAAACAAATGAAAATTGGATTAACAGTTTATTCTAATTGGCTGTAATGCTGCGCTCACACAAAATGCGAGTAGATTACATTCAACATCAATGTGAAGACACGAATAGAGACAAAATTTGCGTTGGGCCACGTCTTTGCCGCAAATGCATGATGTTCGCCTAAATCTCGTACAAGTACAAAAATTTCTTTACCACTCGCGTTTTCATGAAAGCCAATGAGCAAAGAGCTTATTGAGGTTTGTTGTATTAGACATTATTGTATCCGTCTGTGGGCACCTGGAAATTTATGATTTACGAATAAAACCATTGCGCGATTGATACGGAAAAATTCCCACGGGTTATCCAGAGCGAGTGATGTATAGCGATGCGCATAATCGATTAGCGTTTGGTGTGAATAATTCTGGACTCTTTCTTTGTTTTTGTTTTTCAAGGCCAGGTCACCTTGCTAGTTTGCTATTGGTTAAAATGTTCGACTTGCTAATCAGAATTACATTTGTGGCAAACAGCAACCTAGGTGGGGTTTTTTTTCGAGCAGGTGAGGGTTAAGGGCCTCGCTCAGGAGCCCAGCAGAGGCAGAATCCACAATCTTCTGATTAGGAGTCAAACAACTTAACCACTAGGCTACCACTTTCCCAAGCCCACCAACGTGCCACTGTTTAACCCTCAACTGCTCAGTACTAAAAACACAGCAATTCTAGGTTGTTCAATTTTATTTCTTATCCAGAGCATCTAACATTTTCCTCATTCTTCATGTAACTACAGAATTAAGGGCCTTGCTCAAAGGCCCAGCAGTGAAAGCCTGATAGTGGTGAGAATCGAAATTTCTCCAACACCTTAATTACTGTTTTGAAGGGTGTCCCAAATCTTATACCCATGTGCTAATCTTCAGTATTTTGTTGTATAACACGAGTAGTGTGTTCATAATTACAAGTAATGCAGTTCAAACACCCAAATGACAAACTAACTAAAAAACAGGGTGAAAAAGAGGGGCGGAGCTTCCAGGCTCTGGTGATGAATGGTAGAGTTTTTTAAGATAGCAGACGACACTCCAAAGGACACATCTTCAAAAAGCCTTTTGAGGAAGTGATTTATTATCTAACTATTAACTATTTTACCATCTAGATTTTGTGCTGAACTGGGATTCCAGTGAAGGACACACACAACCAGTTTCAGATAAAGTATTTCTGGAGGTTGAAGGCATTTCAGGGGTTCAGGGAGACGTTTGAATTTTATGCTTATGCTGATCACATGGAGATGTTTGCTCCTGAAAATGGTCTTAGTGAAGAACTTGCAGGAAAAAAAAAAAAAAGGTGACAAAAACAAGACAAACTCGTTTATTCTGATAGATTTAATCCTCTTTTCTAAGGAAACCATCACACAACACAAAACACATTCTTACTTCCTCCTCCATGTTGCTGGCGTAGCACATTTGATCAGCGTCAGGAACGTCAGTTTAATCCGCTAGCTGCTATCATCTACTTCCTTATCGTTAATAAAGTCTGTCTAATCAATATTTGGTACAACAATTGATTAAATAAGCTAACTGTGGGACAGCTTGAAGAAAATACGAATCTTTATCAACGCCATTCACATAAATGAATAATTGTGGGAAAAAAACAAAAACTTTTACTGAATAAAAGGTGGCGTCAGATTGGGAAAGTCTCGTCACGTATATGTACACGTATATTTTACAAAAGTCGGTTGAGAAAGAGTGACAAAAAGACTCTGATCGATTGACGGCAGGAGTTATTTGTCTATCTGTGCTTTGAGTTTTCTCTCCCAAAGCTTCTGGTGGTCAGAGAATCCTTGCTTGCCTTTGTTAAAGGAGTTGGGACCAGCCGAAGTCGGTGTGTCCCTGTAAAAACCCAGGAAACCATTCATTCTAAGCTGATTTTAAATCAAATAATTAAATATCTTGTTTTAATATTTTTTTTTTTTCCTTTTGTCAGTAACTATTTTACAAACAAACCTTCCGATGTTCTTCATCCTCATCTTAGCTTCAGGAGGCATCTCCTCTGGTTCACTCTATAAAGATATTCAAAGGCAGTTTTACATCACCAGCTAACGCTAGTTAATTATTTAACTATTTTATAAAATCACTCACGTCATCGTCGTCGTCGAAAACACATGCAGGTTTTTTGGTTTGTGAGTCTGGTGGTGCTTCTTTCGGTTTCTGGAAGAAGACACACACTTCAGAGAGATGCTGGAGTTACAATTCATCACAATTGCAGAATTTTGCAACCACTGAGCTTAGTATCTTCTTGGGAATCAAGAGAAACAAGAACATTTAAATACTATTAACAGTCCAAAATATTAGACCCTGTGTACGGCTACTACTGTATAAGATCAACACTAAAACTGGATATACAGGCCATGCCCACAAGAAATAAGCCAAAATCCATCAAGCTATTTTATTTTTCATCTTTTTCCTAATATTATTATAAGTAGAGATACTTACGCTAGCTCCTAGCTTGATGGAAATAAGAGCAGGCTTCTTAGCGATACTGATGCTGGTTTTAGGGATTTTGGGAGGTGCTGGCTGGTTGTGTAACACATCCTTGGTTCCTGGTCGCTTCCCCAGACCTCCTCCTCCTTTTTCTCCTCCTCCTCCAGGGCTGTTGGAGACAGTGTTACTTTTCCCACCAGTTGCCTTCTCCTCCGCTCCTGCTGGAGGCGAAACAACTAACCAAGGTGAGCGACTGTAGCCGTGGTGGCCAAAGGAGAGCTACAGTTACCTGGAAGATGAGGGATGTCAGGAGGACCTGCTCAGAAGTGCTGCTGTGGAGCAGCCAAGCTCAACTTCTACATGTCTAGCTGCTATCTATCAGTTTAATCGAGCTGCTAAAGACGTTGGGTTTACAAGTCTTTTATCACTTTTCCATCAGGACTGGATCCAGTGCTTGGCTAAGGGTGGCACTAGTTTGAAACCGGGCCACATTTTTACTGTCAATGTGCAGAACTATTTACGGCACTACTATGTGACAGGAATTGTTTTACCCATTTCCTTCTTTTTTTTAAAAAAGATATTTCAGCCTTTATTTCTAGGACAGACAGAGATACAGTGGGGGAGATGGATGGGACAGGAAGGGACCCGAGTCGGAATCAAACCTAGGTCACCAGAGCGCAGCTGTCACGCGGGGGCCAGCGGCTCAATCCACTACACCATGGCACCGGCCAACCCCTTTCCCTCATTTTTTTATCCTTTTATTCTTTGACCACTTTAACGGCAGATTAACCCTGTTTGTCGCAATTTTCTCAAGTTTGTCTTTGATTTTTTTTTGCCAGCCTGGAGAGCATCAGTCACTTTTGCCAGTCACTGCTACACTGACATATTTAATTAATGTTAAATCCACCTGAACTTTTCGTTTTTAAATATATCACGTGGGAAAGTGGAAGCACGGTGGTTAAGGTGTTGGACTACGAATTTAAAGACTTGGGTTTGATTCCCAGCACCACCAAGCTAACACTGCTGGGCCCCTGAGCAAGGCCCTTAACCCCCAATTGATGTCATGGTGTCCAGGATGGAACCAGGATCCAGCCTAGGAATTTTGCTTTCACAACAGGCCCTGGTACCAGCTCTGGTGGAAAAAATCTCGGTCTGTAATCCCTCATAATGAGACTTCCGGTTTGATCCGGTTACGTCACGTTTTACCAGATCGCTGCACCTGATTGGTCGCTAAGCGTTGGTTTATTGTCTGTAGAAGAAGCGCTTCTCAATTAATTAATTTCATACACTGTATATACAGAGAGAGATATAAAATTAAATTAAATACACACAGCACCGATTCAGTTTGCTTAATGGTAAATTTGTGGCTATAAGCATTCACTTGATAGCTAACATAGTGCAAAAAAATGTAAAAAAAAAAAAAAAAAAAAAAAAAAAAACAGGTTAATATGCTAATAATTATAATCACTGCACAACCAGAGTAGCTGTTCTGTCTTATTAAAAATAAATCCAGCCATTTTTGTCCAAACGCTGTCAATAATAATCCGTTTCAATCTCCCCTCCCCTCCAAGCCAAAACAACACGGCAAGATAACGTTAGCTTAGGCCGCCAGGCTAACTTAATAACATCCTCTAATTTTCTGCGTTCTTTGCAGAATATCAAATAATAAAACCCCATAATGATTTTAAACAGCTACAGCAAAACTTAATTTTGTATTAAAATGAGAATTAGCGTTTTATAATTTCACCTCCAGCCCGAGAACCTTCGCCGCGGTGCTGCGCAGTCGCCATTGTAGTGAAAGCTTTACGGAAATAGACCACGTACGGGTGGGGTAAAGGGACAAACCGCGTTACGTTTTCCCGTTGCCATCTGGGATCCAAATCCCAAATAATGATTAATGGTTGTATAATAATAATAATAATAATAATAATAATAATAATAATAATAATAATAATAATAATAATACAAACAAGTAAAATAATAATAATAATAATTTACTTACAAACAAGTAAAATAATAATAATAAATTACTATTATTATTATTATTATTATTATTATTTTACTTGTTTGTTAAATATGTCTTTTTTTAAAGACGTTTTCAAATACATTTTCACTTAATTGTCCTTCTAAGAACTTAATTTAGAGATCACTGGCTCAGCATGTCACTGCTGTCCCTTAATATCCAATGTTTGGTCCCCGTTGAATTTCTCCTACTCATATTTCTTTACCAGCCTCAGATGACATTAATGTTCCAACAAGATGTGGATATTTCTGGACTTGCACACCCACGTCTCGCTTTCTCTTTTGTTTTTACTGTTTAATTAATATTGACTCAGACACTGATTGACCAGTACTGCAAGTTCTCAGAAAAAATAATTTTTTTCTGTTATATTTTAATACATATTTGTTTTTGCCAAAGAAGTAAAAATAGCAAACAGAATTCCTCCTAAAGTGATGGTGTCTGTTAGGGGATACCGAAATAAATTAAATACACAGATTTAAGCCACAGAAAGATCCAAATTAATAAATTATTAACTTAGATGTTTGTTTATAAAGTTTATAAATAGGATTAATTTTTAAATTATTTGTACATATATCTGTACTATATTATTTAAAAAATGGATAGTATTGGATACTAGAGGATACCCACTAATTAAGCTTGTATAAAAGTGAGCTGGTAGCACAAGTACCAGGTTTCAGGGCCCGAACTGGAACCGGGCTGCTGGTTCTGGCTCCTAACCGGCCCTGAAAACTTGCTGGTCTCGAGGAGGAACCGATGATGTCAGTGGGTCACCTCATTTTCAAAAAGCCAAACACAGTTTGAAAGTATTAGCATTAGCATTAGCGTAAACGTTAACAAGAAAAGAGCAAGATGTCTGTTTAACTGTGTTCGACAGAAGAGACCAATGCTTTTTTCCCTGTCTGGTTGAGAACACGGAATATTGAGGGAAGTGGTGGCTTGGTGGTTAAGGTGTTGGACTGATACCAGAAAGACTGGGGTTCGATTCCTATCCACTGTGGGGCCCTTGAGCGAGGCCCTCAACTCCTAATTGCTCAGTTGTATTAAAAAAAAGAGAGATAAATGTAGGTATAAATTGTAATATACATATCCTCATCTAGCTCAGTTTAGAACTTGATTTAATAGCGGATTATCAACTAGTAATGCGATTTAATTCGGATTTTGATGCTACTCGATGTAGAATTGAATCTTTTGTTGGAGTGCTAATTGAAAGATTGGGGGTTGGATTCCCACCACCATCAGGTTGCCACTGCTGGGTCCCTGAGCAAGGCCCTTAACCCCTATTGCTCAGTTGTATAAAAAAGTCCAGACCTATCTCTAACGTTATGAGCTTGCATTAGGTAGCGTAGATACAGCCAGCTAAATGCTGTGAAATGAAAACCAAACTAAAGCTGAACTGAGATAAATAATGATTCTGGTCACATGTTGGTCACATAGTGGGTTCCGCTCCCTGCCCAGTGCAAACACAAGCCAGTTTGGACCGTGTGCCGGCTTTGGTCAAGCACTGGCTCTGTCTCAAACACCGGCGTGGCACTGGCTCTATTGGAAAAAAGGTAAAGGAGGACCTACACAATATTAGGTGGGTGTTTTTAATTGTTTGTTTGTTTGTTTGTTAATTTATTATTATCAATAAATGATTTATGTAATCAGCTGTATTAATCAGGCAGCACTGATCTACCACAGAAAAAGTGCTTTTACAAAAACAAAGACCAAAAAGAACTTTTGGAAAAAAAGTTTATTGTGGAACTTGAGTGTGTGAGGTCTGGGCAGTGAGGACGGCGGCCAATTGTCGTGCTTTTAGCACGGCTGGAGTGTAACGGGTGGCCAAGGAGAACAGAAAACGCACCCTCACTTGATGAGCGGACGGTGACTATTCCCTCGATTTCCACCCAACTGTGGTACGCTGTCCCTGGATCGAACTAAAAGAAAGACGCAAAGGCCAAAAAAAAAACTGCATCGGGATGATTTCCAGAGAGAGAAAAACGTGGGCAAAAGGCAAACAATAGAGAGAATGTGTTTAGTTATGACATCTCATAGTCCTTTTTTTGTTGTTTGGTCAGTCTTCGAAAACATAGTTGACATCCTGACACCATGGGGTCTGTAGATATACCACTTTTCTCTCACCACTCTCTTGGAGAGGGAGCTTCTTACACAGACAGGATGTTCTTGACAAAGGCTATGAAACAAAAAAGGACAAACATCAAGGATGAGTGATCAATAGAACGTGGTTATCTTTATGCTGTTATATTTCAGGAGGAATGTTAATCTAGTTTGTTTGGTAGCCTTACATTCATAGTTGACAGAGCCATTCTCGTCTTCCTGTCCTTGCATCAAAGCATCAACCTCAGGCTCAGCCATCTTCTCTCCTGTAGAAAATACCAGGATGGTTAAGGTTAAATTCTTATTTCATCATATTTTAATTTATAGTTGACCATCCTAACAAAAATACATTGACATCTAAGTTTAAGATGTTTGGAACCAACATTTCCCATGATAGTCAACTGAACTCTTTGACTTTCCTCCATTTAGCTAAGTCATAAAAGGCAACACTTCGAATCATTATGGTCAAAAGCCCTGACCTACAATCCTCTACTTGATCACTTACCCAGTGTGGACAGCACAATGCGCAGCTCAGCGCCCATCACTGTGCCATTGCCTTCCTTGTCGAAGACGCGCAGACCCTCAACGTAGTCATCGTAGGTTCCCTTCTGGATAGTATCCACAGTTTTCAGCATGGGCATGAAAGTATCAAAGTCGATCCTCTTGTTAGCCATGTCTAAAAAAATACATGATACCACTCGTTAACATTTATCACATTTAACACACAGCATGAAGAATTCCCAACGCTCTGTGCTAGCAAATCAGGAGGCCATCGTTTGAAATATTCTAGGAAACTAATTCATTATTAATGTGTCAAATCCAGTTAGCATGCTAGGCACTTAACTTTAAGCCAGAGACGAATTGTACAGACTATCAAAAAAAATGTATAAGTACATTTACAGCATTTAGCAGACGTTCTTATCCAGAACGACTTACATGTATCTCTTTTATACAAATAAGCAATTGTGGGTTAAGGGCCTTGCTCAAGGGACCAGAAGTAGAAACTTCCCGGTGCTGGCAATCGGACACTTCCAATTAGCAGTTTAACACCGTAACCACTGCACTACCACTTCTGTATAAGTAACTCAACTAATAGGAGGGCTGTTTTTAAACAACCTGAAGGATTGTGTCTGTCTCTTATTATTAAAGTGCTAAAAAAGCTTTGATTCAGGAATAATCTTTAACTGAGTAGTCTTGTTGGTTAAACTGTAATCTTACCTTCAGCGGATGGGTCACCCAGAATTTTCTTGACGTCTTTGTTGGTTGGGTTCTGTCCCAGAGCCCGCATGATGTCAGCAACCTGGTTGTAGGCAACCTTGTTGTCGCCAACTCTGTCAAAGAGGCCGAAGGCCTCTTTAAAGTCTGCAGAAAAGAAATTTAAATAATTTCAGGCTCACAGTTGGCTATCAAATATAATTTAGCAGCATGGGGGTTAAAATAGTTAATAGTTTTTTATACTTTTGCGTCTATTTTAATTGTAATTTTTGTTACCATGTTAAATAGTGTCATTAGTGTTGTCAGTTTTTTCTGCCGTCAAGGTCAAAGAAAGAAAGTACAGTTGGTTCCTCCTGCTCTCAATACCCTGTGTTAATTAGCAAGGCCAACTGTGTGTTCAAGAACACAAGGCGTGACCCTCAGCTGGCTAAGCTATTTCTATGGTTCTAAATGGAAAGTGATCCAGTGACAGATTGATGGCCATGTGCAGACCAGCTGTTGCTCTTTCGGGCGCCATTTGGTGGTGTGTTAGCCGATACGTCTTAAGAAAGCAGCTTTTCCCAAACATGGCCAAGCATTAGAAAGGAATGCTGACTGAGGTGTAATACTCAACCGTGGGTTAACAAGATGTCTTTTTCTGGGACTGCAACTGTACACGGGTCTGCGAGCGTAGCATGGCTAAAATTTTAATGACTTCAAGAAAATGTTGGAGATTAACAGATCAGCTTGTTTGTTTTAGTCGAGAGCAAACAAAAAAAATGGCGGAACAATTATGTACATTTCAGCAGTTTAGCTCAGGATTAAGGCTAATTTTCTATAACTTAAAATAAACGGCATGGCAGCTGCACCGAATCCTTAAGATCTTACGTTTAAGATGGTATATACAAGCATTTTTACGAAAAGGCAACATTTAAAAAACATTAAACATAGATATATTAATTATGTTTATATATTTATATTACACGCTCAAATCACTATAAACACTACAGCATAACACACCCTCCTCTAGACGCTATATTCAGCCTTTATTCTCTTGAGGTGTTGTTAGGTTTGATTAGTATTTCAACGCTAGCGCCTAATTACATAATGTTCAACATGCGATTAACAAAGGTCAAAATATATCTAATTACACACACTTTTATAACCTGCTAACAATTTTATCTTACAACAAACTGTAATGGTTAAACCTTGAACATTTTTTAACACTATATGAAGATTTACCAGAGTTTGGGTGGTTAAACTGGATTTAGTGAGATTAGGATTAATGTTAAAGAGAACACAGAACCAAGAACTGATAGAAAATAAAGTTTTCAGACGTGTAATAATACTGAATTAACTTTGGAAGTAAGGGGTTAGAAATAGCTCCATAACAAGTGTATATTTATTAAGTTTATACATAAATACAGTTTATATATGAATACACTTAATATATAATATAATATAATAAGGGTGTTGATACATATAATATATATTATATATATTATCTCTCTTTTCTCTCTCGCTCTCTCTGTATATATATATATATATATATATATATATATATATCTATATATATATATATATAGATAGATATAGATAGATAGATATAGATAGATATAGATATACATATACAAAGAGAGAGAGAGAGATGTTTATTTATTCTAATTGATAAATAATTAATTCTATTCTAATCTAATATCTAATTGAGGGTACAATACAGACTATTCTATGACCTAGAATGTACTTATAAAGAAATAACCCTTTATAATATTCACACAGAACATTTGTATACTTACCCTCAATCTGGTCAGCAGTGAAGTTAGACTATCAAAGACACAAAAACAACATTTTTTAACAACAAAGTAACATTCTTATATCCATAAGTTATTATTTGATAATTATAAAATGTATTAAAAGGTACATCGATTTAAAATATCATCAACACATTAATATCATCAACTTTGGCTCAAATAGTGTCGGGAAAAAAAGGGATCAGCAGCATCCTTTGCCAAAATTAATCCTGAATTTTTTTTTTGCAAGAATATATTTCCAGACCAAAAATTGCAAAACAGGGTAAGATAAAGAAAGAAATATTCCCAAGTACACACCATGATGCAGTTTGGATGGAGGGGAGAAGGGGCAGAATTGAAGAAGCCGTAGTCCCAGGAGAGTGGTAGTGATCTAGGGGTTCCAGGCCTTCTTATTTAAGCCAAGTCAGTGATGTCACAGGGAGGATCAGTTGACGCTTCCTGACTTTCTTTAACTTTCTTAGGGCAAGCTGATTGCCCGAGACGCACCCTTCTCTAGGGCACTCTGTATTTTTAGACTCACTCTACAGGCCATTTTTTTAAGAGCCTCTAAACTTTTGGTCAGCATTATATTGCTTAGTGGTGCATTGTAACATCGTGTTTAAATTGCAATAACTGAGTGTGAAAATGATTCAGGATGTAAATATAGTAATAAGAAGGGGTTGAGCATTAATGTAGAGGTTTTACTGCGATGAAAACAAAAAGTCTTGTCGTCTGCAGCGGTGATATTTATAACCTGTGATGCTCAGCCACATATGGTGATATAGGAAGCATGAGAAAAATCTGAATGTTTTCACTTGAGTTGTAAATATTAACAACGTTTTTAAAGAATTTTAATTAAATAAATTAAAATTAAAAAAAAAATAAATATAAAAATAAACCAAATAAAAATGATTAAATATTTATATTTAGGATTAGAAAGATTTAATGATATAATATAATTTTATCCAAACAAAATTTATCATAATATTATTCATGCCAAAATCCTCTTACATCCCATAAAATACTGAAGCAGCTGTAGGGTTAAAGAAAATTCTGGAATCTTTGCTGATTTAGCAATGTGCACCAGGCTAAATACAACACTTGCACTAAAATTAGCCAGCTAAGCTGTCAGTTTAGCTAACAACTATGCTGCACCAGCTAACCAAGTTCAGAAAGAAAATTGGTTAGCTGCTGAAGACTAAGGTAAAATGAAGGTTGGCAAGCAAAACAAAGTTTAAATTAGCAGCAAGCTCGCAAAAATAAATTCATCAACTATGGGATAAGGCATAAATCCAACCAAACATATTTTTTTAAAATATATTTTTAGCATTGTGGTACATTTCAATAATTTAGGTGAACAATCTACATTGCTGTTGAGTCTTCTCTCCCTTCAGGAACTTGATCTGGGTCCAAACACTATGGGAACACTTCCTGTGTGACCAAAGTCTAAAGCTCGTATGAACTCAAACTAATTTAAAAGCAATAAATTACAAGCATGGTGTGTTATGGGTGGGCTGATGTAAGTGGCCAGGAAGTCCAGCTACAGTAAGGCAGACTTCTTTTCTTCAGAGTGTGGTTTACATGTCATACTACAAACAGTGTGTTTTTCTGTGGTCCTGATTGATTTTAGTCTCGGATACACAAGATCTGTATGTGGCTTGCCTGGGAGTGGAGCATGCTAGGTTGGCTCTCATGGAAGCAGTGTGAGCTACAGCCGCTACACACGCTACACACTAATCAAGCAACATCTATGAATGCCAGACCTGAGGGCCCGGTCTCCTAAAGAGCACCCAAAAACCTTTCTCAATGGAACCAGAGGCCACACTCCTCCTGGCCATGTCCCTAGAGGCTTCATGAAAAGCCCTATAGTGCTGTAGGCTCGTAGGACTCATAGCAGGAATGGCTAAAACTTCTTTGCCTAGTGTGAGCTCTGGCTGCACCACGTCCATGTGATTCAATGGAAAATGTCAGACCAGTTGTTTGTTTGCTGTGGTGAGGCTAGGTAAGGACTTTCAGCCTCAGCAATAGGTGGGTAATTGGTCAAGACCATCCTTACGAGTCTTCTGGCCTCTGGACTTGCAATGGGCCCTGAGGGTGTGTCAGGCTGGTCCCCCCCAACACAAAATTTCCATATGCTGTGCGTACAGAACAGCTGATATTGCAAGCTGTTTTCTTCAACACAAATCTTCTCCTCTTTTGATGCGATATTGGCATGGTCATCTTGTTTTCTGTATTTTGACACAGCTCAAGTTCCTGAAGCCGAATGTCTCTAAGGTTCTATATGTAACCTTGGCACCCCAGATGGAAAAAAACACTTCTATACCTGTCATTCTTAGCAGAGGAGGTGTGGCCTTTACATCTGTCATTTATAGTAGTGGAGGCATGGCCTCTTTAACTGCCAGTTATAGCAGGTTTCATATGTAACCACGTCTCGCCACCCACCCACCGAAGAAACAAGATGCTGGGTCTTATAGCTCTACCACCGGCATCCTTGTCTACTCGCCTTAAAGCAAAGCCTTTATTCTTGTCAATTTCAGTGAAGGTGTCTATACCCGTCGGCCCCAGTAAATGAGGCATGGTCTTTATACCTGTCAGTCTCAGTAAAGGATGTGTGATCACTATACTTCTCAGTCCCATAGGGAGAATGTGGCTTTTATGCTTGCCATTTACAGTCAAGGAGGTGTGGCCTTACCTGACCTATACCTGTCATCCAATTAGAGGAGGTATGGCCTCTATACCTGTCATTTACAGTAGAGGAGGCATGGCCCCTATACCAGTCATTTACAGTAGAGGAGGCATGGCCCCTATACCTGTCATCTATAGTAGTGGAGGTGTGGCCTCTATACCTGTCATTCACAGTAGAGGAGGTGTGGCCTCTATACCTGTCATTCACAGTAGAGGAGGTGTGGCCTCTATACCTGTCATTTATAGTATATGAGGTGTGGTCTTTCTATCTGTCATTCATAGTAAAGGGAAGTGGCCTCTTTACCTGTTAGTCATAAAAGAGGAGGTGTGGCCTCTATACCTGTCATTCATAGCATAGAAGGTGTGGCCTCACCTGTCATTTATAGTGGGAGAGGTGTGGCCTCTATACCTGTCATTCACAGTAGAGGAGGTGTGGCCTCTATACCTATCATTTATAGTATATAAGGTGTGGTCTTTCTACCTGTCATTTATAGTAGAGGAGGTGTGGCCTCTATACCTGTCATTTATAGTATATAAGGTGTGGTCTTTCTACCTGTCATTTATAGTAGAGGAGGTGTGGCCTCTATACCTGTCATTTATAGTATATAAGGTGTGGTCTTTCTACCTGTCATTTATAGTAGCCGAGGTGTGGCCTCTATACCTGTCATTTATAGTATATAAGGTGTGGCTTCTCTACCTGTTATTTACAGTACTACCTGTCATTCACTGAAGAAGAGGTGTGGCCTCTATACCTGTCATCTATGGTAGAAGTGTCAATCAAAGATGGGGTTTGTTCAACAAATCTTTTAGTCCCAGTGAAGGAAGTGTGGCCTTGATGCTTGTAAGTCTCAGTATTAAATATTAGTATAGGTGGTCTGACCTTTGGGCCTGTCAGTCCCTGTAAAAGTGGTTCTCTCTCAGGAAAGAAGGCATGGATTTTGTGTCTGTCAGTTCTAGTTAAAGTAAATGTACAACAACACAATTTTTTAATTTCAGGGTAAATTGTTTAGTGGCTTTATGACATTGGGGGAAAATTATCCTTATTAAATAGAAAATAGATAAATTTTCTACATTTTTTGTGTTATAGTTATAATGGTAACTTAGCATTATTTATCTTTAGGTTTCCATCATTTAAATAATGTATAATACACCTACCCAGTGGTTCTGTGTGCTTGAATTGTTATCTGAACCTGGATATAAACTTGGATTTGACATGAATATAGTGGTTCTGCAAGTTTCAACTTGAGCACTTGGTGTTTATATTTAGTAAGCAGTTTTAATCAGTATATTCCTGCACAGGTTATTCTTCCTTTAGGATGTTTTTTTTATTGATGTCTTAACAGAAAATGGAATTGATGACTGACTTTTTTCAATTTACATTTGTGTGTATAAAAGACCTTGTGTTGATAAGCAATCCTTCTTTCTTCATGTCTCATTTGTAGGATGTATATTTAGTTCCTCTGTCCAGTGGTGTCCATTTCTTACACGCCAAGACTTCCCATGGGTCCAACATGCCTTACACCAGTAGCCATGTCGCTCTGGTAGCAGGCTACAGCTCGTAAAGATGCTTCATGGCAGCTCGGATTACTCCTTAAGCTTATATCTGATCCAGGATCAGCTTCCTCAAATGCTTAACAGGGGTTTACACGCTTCTGAACAGCAGGACTGATCTCAGATCGAAGTTTAAAAAAAGACATGGCAGGAGTGCCGTATTGTACATGGTCGAGGAGGTAGCAGCCTTATTTGGATTTGGAAACCTTAAGGAAGATTTTACTCCTGATCCTCACGGTGTGTAATCACGACTGTGTTTGTGTATTTTTTTTTAGGCACGTCATTGTGTAACCCATTTTTTTTTCATTGGTTAAATTGCAATTAAATGTACTTAGTTAGAAATAATTAAATGTTAATCACAATATTTTTTGTTGAAAATATCAGTCGTAATATTATACTAATTGAAATAAATGAATAAAATCATATAGAAAATCGATATTAAATAATTTTAATACTAATTTGCTTTTAGATAAACTTTAAAAAATACAATATAAAGTTTTATACAATACAATATCCTCTCGCTTATCATGAATTTAAAACAAATAAAAACACAACATAATCATCTATTTTTTAGCTTTTATTACTGAGCAGATGCGAATAAACACTACAAATCCAACAGTGTTGCTTTCTTCAAAAAATAAAAAAAATCGATCCAGAAATCAATCAGTTACTATTAAGACTTGGAAATAAAACCCTTATAATTACCACAAATAATAGCAAATTAAAATGAAAGTGCTAAAGAAGCAAACGGCTTTGAGTGCCTTTTAGTGTAATTGCTTAACTTTTTTTCTTTTATATGAAAAGCCAATAGCGGAGATCATATACGAATACAAAAATAAAACCATTCGCAATCCAGCATCTTCCAAAAACCCACATTTCCAGATAAAGTGCACAGTATTACCTTTCTACTTCCTGTTTTACAGTTTACAACGTTAAACTAGAAGCATTGGGATGGAGGATGAGGAGGACACGACCGCACAACCAGCATGCACACCTTCCCTATAGCACAGAGAGCAACAAGAACCGAGAACACAGCTGTGTGTAAGTGTGTGTAAGTGTGTGTGTGTGTGTGTCTTCTGTCCTGGAGGGGGATAAAACTCCAGACCGAGGTTTTGCACTTTAAGCGCTGATTAGAACACGAGATTGTGTAGCAGTGAACCTGTGACACAACACAGAAGACACAACTATTAGTGAGTTAAAACATTAAATACATTTACAGCATTTGGCAGATGCCCTTATTCAGAGCGACTTACATATTTACATTTTATACAACTGAGCAATAAGGAGTTAAGGGCCTTGCTCAGGGGCCCAACAGTGGTAGCTTGGTAAAGCTGGAAATCAAACCCACAATCTTTGGCCACCACTTCCCCCAGTGTATCAATTACATTTACAGCATTTGGCAGACGTCCTTATCCAGATCGTTTTACATTTATCCTTTATATACAACTGAGCAAATGGGGGTTAAGGGCCTTGCCCAAGGGCCCAACAGTTGTGGCTTGGTGGTGCTGGAAATTGAACACTGATCTTTTTGGTATTAGTCCAACACCATTAGTCCAATTAGTCTTAACCACTGTGCTACCACTTCCCCCAGTTAATTATTAATTATTCCCCCAGTTAATTATTATTAATTAATACAGTTTTAATTAATTATGAAAAAAAAAACCCGTTTCTGATTTGTAGATAGGACCGCATCGAAAAAATTGGTGTAAACACTCTTTAATGCTTTATTCGTTAATTTATGTGTCATATTTAAAAAAAAACATGAAATGTTGAAATGTTATACCTTCAGACCTCGAACGCCGGGAACCTGGCTGTGGACGGCTGCAGGAGGTCAGCGAGGAAGTAAATAGTTCCAGCCATTCCTGCATCATAGAAAAAAAATTAAGACTTCTAACATTTTAACTAAAATTAGGGGCTGCACGATAAATCGCTTCAGCATCGACATCACAATATGTCACATTACAGGATGTTCAGTGTCGAGTGTGGATTATATTTGACTGCCCTACAGTTCAGAACACGTGTGATTTGTTTAATAATCTAGTAAAAGTTTAATTCATTCACTCATCTTCTATAGCTGCTTATTCCCTAATTCGGGGTCACAGGGATCTGCTGGAGTCTATCCCAGCCGGCTCTGAACTCCTGTGAGGCAACAGTGTTAACCACTAAAGCCACTGTGCTGCCCTCTAGTGAAAGTTTATTATTTGTCAATTGTTTTAAGTTCTGTTTCTGTGTAAACATTTCAGACACGAAAAACAAATCACTTTCCTCGCTTGAATAAAGATGAATTAATAAGGTGAAGTCGATACAGTGTGATTTTATATTTGATTATTTTATTTCTGTATCTGCATCACCATAAAAAACAAAAAACCCTTTATTTCATTCACATCTTTATTCTTTTGTATTTAGATTTGATTGTATAATTCTCTATAAATATATAATTACCTATGATTATATATAATCTCTTACAAAATCACCACAGTCAGCCTAAAATAAAGAATTCTATTTAGAATAGAGTTATTCAAGACATCCGGTGATTTTTTTAATATAATATATAATTAAATCATTACAAATAAGTCGTACCCTCAAAGAGAGAGAAGGGTGTGTCTGGAGTGCGGCAGCCATGTTTCCCATAGTTCATGCACCAATCTGCAAACTAATGACAAATACAACAATTATACAACAATTAATTTTATATATAATATAATTATAATATAATGATTAACAACATTGAAAATCTCCTTTTCTGGAATTTGGTAGACCTTAACCTTTAAAAAGTTAATAATCTTGCTCAGGGGTCCATGACCAAGCTACCACGTCGCTTGAATAATGATACCACTTTTGCTTATTAATATGAACAGCCAATAGTTACTTTTATTACATATTTATAGTTGAAATGTGATATTAATGTTATAATTGCTATACTGTATACCATGCAGGCCCTGTAGAGGTGTCTGGGCTCCTGGGTGAGTTTGTAGAGAGCCAGAAAGGCGTAAGCGTTTCCTGCTGCTCCGTGACATAATCCGTAACCCTTCTTCAGGAGACCCCTGTGCCAAATCACCTCACCGCACTGCATGGCATCATGTAGGTACCTCTGCTCACCAAACACCTGCATATGATTATATACTTATAAGTCAGGGGCTACCGCATTGTCCAAAAACTTTTGAAACAAACCTAGAACAGAATAGTCAAATAATCAGGCTGGGTTTTGGATCAGTTCCTTTGGCTGTACCTTGTAGGCCTGCAGAAGCATGTAGATGACTCCAGGAGATCCGTGACACCAGTGCACCAGAAGATCACGGCCGTCCCCGACACACGGAGGATAATTACCTGTAGGAAACTTCAGCTGGCAGACGTAATCCACACTTGGCTTCACGAAGGCTTGTAGGATGCTCTGGTTAGGGACGAAACCAGGCTACAGGGATGCAGAGGGAACCGCTTTTATTTTATTATATATAAAGAAGAAATACCATTTCTGATATGACACGCCTGACTGTGGCGTTTACCTGCATAAGATAGTAGTAGATGCCTGAAAGGCCATGGGCGGCACCCACATACTGCTCCTGGTACCACTCGTACATAAGCGGAGTCTGGTGCTCCACCCGCATCCTCTGAGAAAGATTCTGACCTGATGCCAAAATGGAATCACAGAGCTACACACACACACAGACAGACACAGAGAGAAAGCATGTCTAATGGGTTCTTTACTGGACAGCAAAATAAATATCCAATAAAGTACAGGAAGCCACCCGGAGATGGTTGACGAGGACGAATGTGAGGCGCATCAGCTTTTGGGAAGATGTTGGCTTGTCGAAGGACAACCATGATCATAAAAAGATGGGAATTGCCAAAAACAGTATTTCTTGGTGGACTCCCAGGATTTATTGGTGAACAATGTACCAGGACCCAGAAATCAAGATGGTGGGAAATGACCCCGAAATGACCAGTTTCTACCCGATGCGACTCCCTCAAGTGACCATAATGTGCACGATAATGAAGAATAAATCAGCTGACAAAGAGGTGATACAGTTCATCAACCTGCGTCTTGTTTGTGCCTCACTGGGGAAGAGCACGACCCCCTGATACAGAGACCACTTCGCACATACCATCAAATAAAAAGTAGACAATGAAAAAAAACAAACGTTTATAATTGTAAAAACTATAACAACAGTGGCTGTAGAGGATTTTCCTCTATCCTGTGGGATCAGAAGCCTACCAGAGCTACAGTGAGTGTGACTGCGGAAATACCCCCCAGACATACCACCTGTTCCTTAATGGGCAGTCAACCTCATTAACTAATTTAATAATAATGGAATGAACTAGTGTCTAAATCTGTGTTTCGATATCTCTGAAACAAAGTGGATCTATCTGGGTTTCTGGGTTGTCCTCATTAGAGCCAGTAGAAAGTAGCAGCATTGTGAAACCCCTACGGAGAGACCGCACTATCCCGACAGCAGCTCCTGGTAGGTAAATCCTCAAGTCAGTGCATATAAAGTGCTGATGTATCGGAGGTCTGATGAAAGATAAGATAAAGATAATATTTGCATATACCGTATTAAGAAATGAGTGTCAGGCCTACTGACCTGCTGAATGTACTCAATGGGGATCTTCTCCTGCTGGAACTGCTGGTTGATAAAGATCAGGGAGAACAGGAAGCCCACACGGCCATACAGCAGCTCGTTCGGCAGATTGTTTGAACCTTTAACTACTGATCTGTGAAGCTGCATCAGCCTGGAAATGTGCAGCACAAAACAATTTAAAGCCAAACGACTTTCTGGAACAAACATAAATAAGAAGATGATCCTCACCTGTTAATGCAGTCCTCTGATTCCTGGGGTCTCTGCAAGCGATGATAAATAACGGCGGCCACGGCGAGCGGCCCGGCGTCTCCGCAAAGGAAAGTCACCCAACGCTGGGTTAAACTCCTCAGACTGCGACCCACGTGCTCCAGCGCCCTCTGGAGGAGGGCGGGGTCACCATAGATCGAGTGAAGGTGCAGGTAGAGCAGGGCAATGCCTAAACACAGTTAAAAAAAAAATCATTATTGACGGCAGACTACCTGTTCTGTAGCTGCAGATGGTACAAATTCACAAGCGGCTCTAAAAAATACTGTTTATTGAAAAAAATGTAAATCGATGCTAATTTATTGTGCTAATAAAATAATGCATAAAATTACTATTTAATTTTCCAGGCAAGTATTAATTATGTTTTTGTTTCCCGAACCTGCCCAGCCTGTGTATCCAGTGCAGTCGCTCGGATCAGCGCTCTTCAGCCCGTTCTCCATCATCGCCAGGAGCTCCTTAATGGTACCACTGATACGACCTGCAAATGCGGGCGTGAGCTGGAGAATAGAAAGGATTCACCGTTTAGACATATAAACGGTTCATATTTATTATTGCCGTTTATTGAGGCGACATTCTCTCACTTTGCCCTGAGAGTCGAACAGGTCCTGCGTGCTCTCCGGTCCATTGTAGTCCAGGTAGGGATTCTTAAGCGCTCGCTGGTCCGGCATTTTCCACCTCACTGATCGGGGATTATAGCACAAGACACGATCGTAGGTTATCTTTTAAACTGACGGTTAATCTGACACAGTTATTTTACCTGTTTTCAGTGGTGTCTAATTTGTGAGCAAATATAACACGAGGGAACTGGTGGCTCAGTGGTTAAGGTGTTGGACTGCTAATGGGAAGATCAGGGTTTGATTCCTGGCACCACCAAGTTACCAGTGTTGGGCCCCTAAGCAAGGCCCTTAACCCCCAATTGCTCAGTTGTATAAAGAGATGAATGTAAGGACGTCTGCCAAATGCTATAAGTGTAAATGTAAATAACGCCACCTAGCAACAAATGATGAAATGTGTTAATGTCACAATACTAACAATACACAACACACACTGGTAATAAGATGATTGTGTGTAGCGTAAAAAGGACTTTGTGAAACTATTAATATAAAAACATAAAAAATTAGAAAGTATCATTTTTATTTTTTTATGACTAAAATGACAAATGATCCACAATTGATTCAAAGACATAAACTAGAACCTATTCGACAGTCAAATTCATCACTGTATGTGAGGCTTTTAGAGAATAAAATTTAACAATTAATTTATTCAAAAACGTGTTATATACTTTTTTAAATGATAGTTATTATGACTTTGCTGCTTATTTTACCGATAAATCGGATTGCGCGACCTCGGCTGTGCGGAAGTGTTTCCGGTCGTGAAAGCGCTTCGGCTTTACAGCGGAGTGATACAAAACGATGACACCGGAGACTCCTTCCATAAACGTTTATTACAGAAAACATCGCAATAAGCTAGAACTGCTTATATTCGGTTAAATTAATAAAGATTAATTATTATTTTTATATATATTCTTTTACTTATCGAGGATTTAAAGGAGTGAGACGTTTCACAAAACAACGGTGGCCTAAATTAGGGTTTTTCCTCCAGTAGATAAATAAATAATTAGGAATAAAATGGGGGAAAAAACAACATTGTAGATTATATTATATTATAATATATTACAGTATAGTCAATGTTACAGCATTACAGCGAGACCAATCTGTTATTTATTTTATTTAATATTAGATAATTAGCTGCAACACACAGGATAAACAGGCCATTTACAGGCCATCGCTTACTCAAAAACGTAAAATAGAATCGTACAAACTAAAAAAATCCCTTCAACACAAAATAACGCTTTAATTTAAAAGCATGAATGATTAAAACAGGCTAAGCTTGCAGCGAAAACATACCATGCAACCACGGGATGAGTCCAAAATAACGCGACGTTTATTATGTACGCGCACTAGCTAGGGTATGACGTAATGTATCGTACTGACTCTTTAGTGAACTTTTCTATCCATAAAAAAGAGGTTTAGGATGCGGCCCAGGGTTCTTGTGTCTTCTTCGTGTTATTTATTTATAAACGCTGGACGCAACTGACTGTAATTAATGCCACCTAGTGGAAAAATGTTGAAACAACATATTTATAATTAATGTTGTGGAATTAAGGTTGAAACAACAGACTGATTTCCTAAACTGTTTTATTTCTGTAATAATTTATTGTTTTAATTTAAACCAGGACAATTATATTATACAAAAACTTGGCCAATGAAATTAGACTGATATACAGTATAAACTATATGGTCCTGACGGCGCCTCTCACTTAGGGACCGTCTATAAATTACCAATTAAATGACACAAGTTAATTCCTTTATGATGACTTAAACATATAAGCACAATGATGATGTTTCAAAAACTGGACTTTTCATTTAAAAAAATGTTTAAAAAGAGAATAAATGCAGTTTTAGCCTCGATGCCATGTGACGCGGTGACTCCTAATCGAAGCAAAATTAGATTTGTTTTGTCTTTCATTTATTACTTCTATTTTATGATATAGGAAAAACATCACACAGCTTCACAAACGACTGCTAGTTTCAGTAGGGGTCTAAAAACTTACTTCAGTGTTCATCTCATGTGACAGCTGGTTTAATTTTTAATTGTTCCAACATTATTTAGATTATATTAATATGACTCTTGTTGTAGAACGATAAGATTTGCCTCAGAGCAGCACAAACAGACTGAATAATAGATTTTTTTTCTGTGGCTGTTTCTGCACTGAACAGCTGATTATACAGTATTAACAATCACTACTGCACTGCCACTTCCTGTACTTCCCACCATCCATAACTATCTATCCTTACACTTCTGTATATTCAGTCCATATTTACTCTGTATTTACTGTATTATACATCCATAACTATCTATCCTTACACTTCTCTCTATTCTATCCATATTTACTCTGTATTTACTGTATTATACATCCATAACTATCTATCCTTACACTTCTCTCTATTCTATCCATATTTACTCTGTATTTACTGTATTATACATCCATAACTATCTATCCTTACACTTCTCTCTATTCTATCCATATTTACTCTGTATTTACTGTATTATACATCCATAACTATCTATCCTTACACACTTCCTCTCTATTCTATCCATATTCACTCTGTATTTACTGTATTATACATCTATAACTATCTATCCTTACACTTCTCTCTATTCTATCCATATTTACTCTGTATTTACTGTATTATACATCCATAACTATCTATCCTTACACTTCTCTCTATTCTATCCATATTTACTCTGTATTTACTGTATTATACATCTATAACTATCTCATCCTTACACTTCTCTCTATTCTATCCATATTTACTCTGTATTTACTGTATCATATACTGTATCATACATCCATAACTATCTATCCTTACACTTCTCTCTATTCTATCCATATTTACTCTGTATTTACTGTATTATACATCCATAACTATCTATCCTTACACTTCTCTATTCTATTCTATCCATATTTACTCTGTATTTACTGTATTATACATCCATAACTATCTATCCTTACACCTTCTCTCTATTCTTATCCATATTTACTCTGTATTTACTGTATTATACATCCATAACTATCTATCCTTACACTTCTGTCTATTCCATCCATATTTACTCTGTATTTACTGTATTATACATCCATAACTATCTATCCTTACACTTCCCTCTATTCTATCCATATTTACTCTGTATTTACTGTATTATACATCTATAACTATCTATCCTTACACTTCCCTCTATTCTATCCATATTTACTCTGTATTTACTGTATCACTTACATCCATAACTATCTATCCTTACACTTCTCTCTATTCCATCCATATTTACTCTGTATTTAGTGTATCACACATCCATAACTATCTATCCTTACACTTCTCTCTATTCCATCCATATTTTACTCTGTATTTACTGTATTATACATCTATAACTATCTATCCTTACACTTCCCTCTATTCTATCCATATTCACTCTGTATTTACTGTATTATACATCCATAACTATCTATCCTTACACTTCTCTCTATTCTATCCATATTCACTCTGTATTTACTGTATTATACATCCATAACTATCTATCCTTACACTTCTCTCTATTCTATCCATATTTACTCTGTATTTACTGTATTATACATCTATAACTATCTATCCTTACACTTCTCTCTATTCTATCCATATTTACTCTGTATTTACTGTATTATACATCTATAACTATCTATCCTTACACTTCTCTCTATTCTATCCATATTTACTCTGTATTTACTGTATCATACAAACATTCATATATGTATATATCCATTATGTCACAGCTATAACTGTATCATACTGCTGTATACTGTATAATACTATATATACACTTATTAATAGATACTGTATACCACATACTACTGCACCCTCTGTACATTATTCACTCTCACCGCTGTAATTATTAATTACCCTGCTATTTATTGTAAATAGGCCACTGATGCACTTCTGGTTAGTGTTTCCCTCCGGTTCTCCAGTCAGTTATGCTGTAACTGAAAGAAGACTGTATGCTGTTATGCTGTAAAAATGCTTTCAGTTATTCTGTAACTGACTGAGCTTCCAGTGATCCAGACTCCATCTCCACCCCGGACCTGTCACCCCTTACCTGTGACCCGCCTCCAGTTGATGATCACATCACCAGGGTGACCGAGGACGTTTCCACTCTGCCATAAAGACGTTACAGTTGTTCTTTGAGGACTTATGATTTAAGTTGCTCACACACACACACACACACACACACACACACACACACACACACACACAGTGTAACCACATTATTCTTGCTACCTGTTTTTCTCCTAATTGAGGATGCGTTCTCTGTTGAGTCTGGTTCCTCTAAAGGTTTTTTCCTATTCTGTCTCAGGAAGTTTGTCTTTGCCACCGTCGCCCTCGGCTTGCTCATCAGGGACAAACTGATTTCTGATTTATTTGCATTTTATAATCTCTGTGATTGTGTAAAGCTGCTTTGTGACAATCACCATTGTAAAAAGCGCCAAACAAATAAAACTGAATTGAAATGGTTAGATGCTAACTGCATTTCATTAGCTCTGTATATGTACCCTTGCACAATGACAATAAAGTTAAATCTAATCTAATCGAATCTAACTTTATCTAATCTAATCTAATCTAATATCAGTCTCTTTATTTCGATCCAGTTTAGCTCATAACATGTAAAATGGATCCTTAACTGTTATTTTTCTGACACGTCAGTGTTATAAAAATGTACAAAACAGTTAAATATATATATATATAAAATAAATAATAATAATAATAACAGTAATAATAATTAATAATAATAATACCCACATCAGACCGCCAGGCGGCGATAACACGCGGATTTATTAACAGAATAAATTCAGTAAAGAAGAAATATTTTTTTTCCACTTGCGACGCGTTGCGTTTTTTTCTGCATGGGAGACTGAACGCACTCGGTGTTTTTTTGCACATCTACAATTATTTTAATATTAACTTTAATAGAGTTTTTAGCGAAACTGTATTAAATTTATCGAGTAAAAATAGCGAATTGTTGTGCTTTAAGTAAATTAACCCGAACCTCGCTGGCTGAGCTACTCGGCTAACGGTGAGTGACGACATCCCAAATCGACTTCCACTTCCTGCTTTTGTTCCCTACGTAGGCAGTAAAGACAATGACGTCGACGCCCATAGTAGTGCACACTCGATCCCTTAGGAGGCTGTTTGGAATTCCGCCATAGCGACTCGCTGCGGAGCTGGTCAGCTAGTTTTATTATTCACTCAAGTCATGCAGTCATTATTTATTTAATGTTTTTAATCTAAATTTAAGGTTTTATAATAGATTTTGACTTATTTTATGAATTTAATCGAGACTTTTCTGGGACTGGTTCCATGTTCCGCTAGCTGACATTGTTTATCATGTATAATTTCATTGTCATTAAACGTATGTGATTTTTAGCACCAATTTAACATAAAACGAGCATTAAAACCCGTCTAATAATCAGTCCACGCAGATGTGACGCTCCTATTCAGAGCTAAAGCTTTTAGCCTCAAGCTAGTTATTAGCATGCTAACTAATGTTTGATAGAACTAACGTCACTGTTTGTTAGCCTCGGGTAATGTTTTTTTTTTTTTTTTTTTAAATACAGTCCATTCTGTAAAAGCGCTAATATTCCGTCAGTGACTAAAATTAATTATGTTTGTTTTTAAGGCTTTTTTATAACGTTATTTTTTTGTCTTTATTTTTTTAAACTATATTTATTCTGTTTCACAGACGGTGGTCACGTGCAATGCCGCGGACGCAGGCTGCTGATTCTGCTCTCTCACAGGTAGTAATGTTGTTGTTGTTCTTCCTCTCCTCCTCCTTCTCCTCCTCCTCCTCCTCCTGTTAATGATTCTGTTCTCTCAGTTTAGGTCATTCGCTCGTTTCCATGTTGACAGCTTGCTCTCAGTAATATCAGCCTCAGAGCCACGCCCACTAACTGTTGGTAAACTTCAGAATCGGCCCCGCCCACAAAACTGGAAGCTCTCATCTGATTGGTTGAAATATACCGGCTGTATAAAGACGCGTGTCCCTGTCTGAAACACTCCCATGTTTATAGTATGTGGTAAACAGAATGAGAGGCGAGTAGGATGTCTGAATTAATAGTTTTCTGATAGTATGTCTGGATATACTACTTGCCCTGCATACTGTTTTTTTTTTTTTTTTTTTTGCATACTAGAAGTATAGAAGTATGCCATGTCAAACAGACCCAGACACCAGGGTATATAGATTGATATAGATAGACAGAGAAAAATAGATAGAGGAAAAAAATATATAGATTATAGATACATACATAGATAGATGGATAGATATATACAACATATGTGTGTGTATCTATCTATCTATCTATCTATCTATCTATATACATATATATATATATATATATATATATATATATATATATATATATATATATATATATATATATATATATATATGTGTGTGTATATAGATAGATAGCTAGATGGATAGATAACTTATGGGACACCCTGTATATACTATATGTACTGTATATACTATATAGTATATACAGGGTGTCCCATAAGTTTTCATCTACATAGAAATAAAATAAACAATTTTTTTTTATGAAAACCATTTTCCCAGATCTCCAGATCTCACCCCACTTGATTTTTATCTTTGGGGGCATTTGAAGGCCCATGGTGTATCAGGTAAAGATACAAAACATAAATCATCTCAAGGAACGCAGAACTCCAGCTGTGCTTATACGTGTTCTTTAGCAGAGGTGCACTACACGCATCCAAATATGTGAATGAACAAATTATATGAACAAATTATATGAATAAAAATGTATATACAGATATATACAGTATGTATTAGCCAATCCCAGTCCTTTGGCTTAAAAAAGCTGTAAAGGGTCCAGATTCCATTCTGTTTTTGCACAACAGTCTTAAAATTTCTGTTTCTCTTCTGTATCTTTAAAAGCTGAGGATTATTACATACTTTTTTAAGTTTAGGTCAGAGATCACAAAAACATTTCCCCCTGGAGCCCAGCTGTGGAAACTATATGGTGCTGAGAATTGAACCCACAATCTTCCTTTTAACACCATAACCATTGTGGCACCACTACCCACCACATGTGTGGAGAACATAAAGCTAGTTTTAATATATCACTAGATAATTTCAAAAATTACTGGTTTGAAACATTTTTCGCATTAAATATCGGTCTCATAGTGTTTGTTTGGGTTTTCACCTGATTGTAAATGCTTAGACAAAACAGACCAAGACTCAATGTAAGCACCTCAAAACTCTTTATGCTTAAATAATGTCACAATAATCCCACTCAACTGATACACACTTTAATTTTTATGGCCATCAGGTTGATGACGAGCAGGTGGACACAGAAACGGCAAACTCAGAGGGACAAAAGAATCCTGTAGATGAACGGAACAAACCTCTCGAGTTTCAATCTGATGAATCCGGTTCGTACACACACACACACACACACACACACACCACTTCTGTAAATGTATATTTTTTCTTTTTATGTCAGGGTGTGTCTGATTTAACTGCGTGTGTGTTTCCTTAGGATTTTGCTTAAAGGAAGAGAATCTAGAGCCGAACAGCGACGATCATGAAAACGATCCCGACAGACTGAATATCATTTGCATTAAGGAGGAAGATCCCGAAGATGACGACTACCTCTGTAAGACAGCAGTGCACATCGGCGTCCAATCGGTGACGCTTCCTTCCTGACGGGTTTTTTTTCTAACGCCGGGCTGATAATAGGGCTGTCACGATTATCAAATTTATTGTTAAATAAATAATTGCGATTATGACGGTTTATTGCCTGTTTTGGGGCTTTAGCGATTAATTGTTTGCAGTAACACATTTCATACATATTAACAAATTTAATAGTTTTATTTTGTAAATAATAATAATTTATCAGAAATAAGAAAATCTTTGCTGTACAAATGCACTGATACAGCTACAGCTCCCCCTTCTGGCTAATAAATGTGCAATAATTTCAGTAGGATCACGGTTGGATCTTATGATTATTTAATAATTGCGACAGCCTTAGCTGATATTCCTGATAAAAATAATTTTAATATGAACACTTCAGTTTGGATCATATGGGACTGAAAATAAAACCTAGAAATCTAATGTTAACGATTGTAGTTACAGATTTTTAATTTTTAATTTTTTTTTAATTATTTGCCAAAACAGGATTCACAGTTTTACCACCTGAACAATAAACTCCTTGATGTTTGTATACATCGTAGATGACTTAAACACACTTACACACACACACACTACTTAAACTGTGTCTGAAATCACATACTACTTTAAGTAACTAACTACGTTTAAGTTAGTACAAACTTCTGGACTGTTAATAAAGTCTTTTTTATACAGTATCGTTGATTAAAGTGTGAATTAAATTCAGACGTACTACATCCGCCATGTTGATACCAAATTTAAAGTTGAATAATGTTTAACTTGGATGATGTTAAATGAATAAATAATAAAATCGTAAGGAGCCATTTTATTCCTTCTGAAGTATTTAAAGCTACTTAAAGCACTTAAAAAGTTCTGCTTTGCTGCTTTCCTTCATTCTGAAATAGGATGTCTCATCTCTCCCGCAGAATCATTGGATAGTAAAGGCTCCATTGTATGTGTTCAATAAATGTAGGAATAAGTTGTTAATTTTCATACTGTTTTTTACATATTAAGGATTCGATCATATTACTCATCTCGTATTCATATTTTGGATACTATATAGTATGGAAGTATTAGGATATTGGACGGAGCCTATAAATGACGGAACACTGGGAAACTTCTAAAACTGCCAAACTTTACACAATACCCACATAAACACATACTGACATGTTTAACTACTGTTTTAGATGAACTATTACACCGAAGCTGACCAGTTGGAATACGACTAAACATTCTGAATTTAAACAATGACGGATTAATATTGAACTATTCAGATATATAATATATATTTTCTCCCCTTTCATGTGTTGCTTTCTCTCCTTTCAGACTGCCAGGCTTGCAAATGCTTTTTCGTCAATAAATGCGAGGTTCACGGTCCGGCTCTGTTCATTCCCGACACTCCTGTCTCCATGGGAGTCGCCAATCGTGCAAGACGAACCCTTCCTGATGGGATGGAGATTCGGAAGTCCGGCGTTTCTGATGCAGGTCTGGGAGTGTTTAATGAAGGAGAGACTGTTCCAGTCGGAGCACACTTCGGGCCCTACCAGGGGGATCCAGTAGACAAAGAGGAAGCAATGAACAGTGGTTACTCATGGGTGGTGAGTAAGAAAAGCACAAAATAATAAATATGTTAATGGATGTTCACACAGACGACTTTAAAATGAATAGTAAGTGAGAGCTCTTCCAATGTGTCAAATGTAACTTAGCATTTTTTTTGCAGATTTACAAGGACAGGCAGCGTGAGGAGTACATCGACGCTACTAATGAGATTCATGCTAACTGGATGAGGTGAGGAAAAATCTCCTGATTTATCTCCCGTTCTAATAATTCTCATCTTTCTACTGCCACTAATTTAGCAACTTTATATTTTTCTGTCTCCTTTCCTCATTTTTTTCCAGGTATGTTAATTGTGCTTGTACTGATGAAGATCAGAACCTTCTAGCATTTCAGTATCAAGGAGGGATTTTCTATCGATGCTGCCGACCCATCCAACCAGGCCAGGAGCTACTTGTGGGCTACCAAGAGGAATATGTCAAAGATCTCAGTCCTGCGTTCGAATACCTCTGGAACAAAAAGTGTTCCACAAATGGTTACGTACCAATATTTTTAATAATATTATGCCTATTTTTAGATTATCTAGTCACAGGGGTGACAAGCTAGTGACTTCGGTGCCAGTCCCAAGCCTGGAAAAATAGAGAGGGTTGTGTCTTCTAAATATGCGAATCATCTGTCGTAATTTATACTGAATCAGTGGATGCCCGGGTTAACAAATTTGACTACTGTTGGTCAAAGGAGCAGAGGAGGACGCAGTAATAGAGGACATGAAGTTAGTGTGTGTGAGTGAAGAGGATGTAGAGAATAGGGTTAGGTGGAGTCATGATTGGCTGTGTGGACCCCTAAAAGGGAGCAGCCGAAAGGAGAAGAAGAAGATTATGCTTATTTTCTGATACATGATCTAATCCAGGTGTCACCCTGGAGGGTTGATGTCCTGCAGAATTTAGTTCCAACTTGCCCTAACACACCTACCTGTAAGTTTCAAGTATACCTAGTAGACCTTAATTACCTTGTTCTGTTGTGTAAGGGTCAGAGCTAAACTCTGCAGGACACCAGTACCAAGTTTGGTGACCTTCTGCTCTAAACACTTCTGCAGATGTTTCTGCAGACAGATGAGACCTGAACTGTGTGTGTAGTGATTTTTGCCTTCTCTGTAGAATATCACTTACCACAAATTCTCCAGCTTGATTATACTTGCTAAGTTGCTCAACTATTAACTAACCAATTCAGTAAATCCAGAGATTTTTTGTTGGTGGGACCACAGGCCAAATTTCATCCAGACTTGGCAGTACTGGATATGTTTTACCAAAGATCTGTTGTTTCATGCTAGGGCTTAAATCTGTCTAGGTTGTTATCTCTGGCCCGGAAGCAGCTGCTACTAAATGTTGGTCAGCTTTAGCTGATTTTTTTGAGAGGCTTGATCAGGTAATGTTTATTAAATTTTTTTTTTTAAACAACCTTCCATATATAATTTCTTTTAAAAGAATATCTGTATGGGATGTATAGTTAAGTGTATTAGTTGTCTCAGCCTCTGACGTCAGGCCCACATTTACGGAGGTTCGATGTTGTCCTATGATCGGTTGAAGTCTACAAGATTTTCAGGGGACATGTGTCTCGCATTGTTCAAAGGTTCACATGGAAACAACCCAAAGCCTTCTGATCGAAGAAACAAGCTGTTGTGTTTACATCAGTGGCAATGAGCATTAATCGAGATCATTTAAATGCTGGATTGTTAAAAGTATGCACGGTTATTGTGGGGACATTTCCCTAACCTTTATATATGACATGGCACAAAACGAAACCTCATTCATTTCTTTACCTGTCGCTTACCTTTACTTTGGTGGGCTTTAACCATTCAATGCCGCTAAGGTTACCAGACCTTCTGCCGTCATTCTGAAGGTCTGGATACACAAGACTAGTTTATTAGAAGCAATGCATCAATTTCACTTTTCCTGACTGTCTGAGACGACATTTCCACAACTGGATACTTTGATGTGCACATGGAGACCTTCAAAAAATGTGTGGTAACCACTTAACACAATCAAATGCCAGTCAGAGCTTAAGCTGAACCCCAAAACCTGGGACAGTTTCTAAGGTCTTCAGTTGGATATAGGTGGGTTCAATCAAGGTGGTGCACTTTGTTTTATTTTATAGCATGTTGGGTTATAAATGTGACAAAGTGGGTTCGTCTTTGAAAAAACATTAAAGCTGGCATGTGGTGGGGTGAGTTTGCTCTTCCCTAACCTGCATATATGGGCTGGAGGGGTAGACCTCCCATCTTTTTGCATCCACAATGAGCAAGGTTATCGTTAGCGTTTTTCAATAAAGCTTTTTAAGCAGATGTAATGTATTGTTTAATTTATAATACCAAATGAAAGTCAAAGTAGTCATAACCATCTCCGGTAACATCCAGGAGAAAAATATGTATTACACTTTTTAGCAGTAACTTGTATTATTTGATGTAGAACAATGGTTAAAATATGAACATCTCTAAAACTACTGGACTAATTTGAGGGATATTAAGCATAAGGAGCTGGTTCTCCCTTCCACTTCTCCTCTTGTCGTAATCCACACAGATTCACCACCGGTTAATGAACCAAGTTAAAGGGGTCATGCTTGGGCAGCTAAGGTCTAGAATTTCTGGGGACTGGGGCTGGACACCAGCAATATTTCAGCATGTCTTAAGTTTGTATAAAAAAATGTCAAATGAACCCATGCTATATTAATAGTTGTGTATGAGGAATGTTTTCCAGCTGCAACTTCAGCGGAGCACAATGGTTTCCTTGCACAAATGAACATTTTATTCATCTGAGTTCTCTTTTTTTTCTTGTTTCTTAACTACATTTACATTTTACATTTCTGGCATTTGGCAGACGCTGTAAGAGCAAGTTATATTTTGCTTAGACTTGAGGGCCTTGTCAGGGGCCTAGCAGATGTTACTTGGTGGTGCTGAGAATCAAACCCAAAATCTCCTGGTTACCTGAACAATCACCTTAAACGCTGCAGTACCATGTCACTCAGCAAAACATGTCATATCAGTGCTCTTTGTGCTGTTGGCACACAGTTCCCTCTGGGATTGTCTTTAGGCAAAATGACAGGTAGTGTACTTGGGTAAATGTCCTGCCTTTGATTTAATACCTGCCTCAATAGCAGCAGGCGTAGTAGTCTAAAATACTGCACTGTTCTTGAGGATAAATGTATAAGTGTACTGCCATATTTACAGGTGTTATCAGACAGGCTTTTGCCTGATGAGCAACTGGCAGTTCCAGGGTGAGCAGGAGAGATGACTAATACTAAAGGTGTTTCGCGGTAGATTCTTTCCTTACTGTGTGGCAAGCGTTATTGTTTTTTTAATTTTTGACATCTTATGTAGACTACTAAGGCTGGTATCATGTTTTGCAATTCTGCTTGGACTGTAGTCAAGTCACCTTTATTTATATAGCGCTTTTACCAATCAGGATTGTTTCAAAGCAGCTTTACAGAAATGCCTCAGAAACAACAATATTATGGTGATGGCGGCAAGGAACCAAAACTCCATCGCTGACAAAATGGAGAAGAAATACAGGCTCAGTCGGGGGGTCAGTTCTCCTCTGACCAGATAAACCAGTAGGTTACCCGTGCGGCAGCAACGTTTCTGTGGTCTTTTCCAGATGGCCGCTTAGAAGACAAGAAAATCTGCCTTATTGTCTCTAAGTGATGGTGGCGACAGTGAGCTCGGAATAACAAAGAACAGATATATGTTAGCGTAGATGCCATTCGACTGGTGATAAACAAATACAGTGTGTGTTATTGGTGGTGTTTCGTGGTTCCGGTTGTCCTGACTATTGCAGCCTGATAATCCTTTAAACGGGTTTGAATAATAAAAATGTGTGTATATAAGCAGGTTAAAGAGATTGGTCTTTAATCTAGTGTTAAACTGGCAGAGTGTGTCTGCCTCCCGAACAGTGCAGGGTAAATTATTCCAAAGTTTAGGCGTTAGATAAGAGAAGGATCTGCCACCTGCAGTTGATTTAGTTATTCTAGGTATAATCAAATTGCCTGAGTCCTGAGAGCGCAGCGGACATGGAGGACTATAATAGGATAGGAGCTCACTCAGGATGTGCTAAACCATTTAGGGCTTTATAAGTAATTAACAAGATTTTATAATCTTTTCGATAGTATACCTGTATACCTTACCTACAATAGAAGGCCGTGTTGGAACTAGTGGGCTATCTTCTGAAAGTCAATGCCGAAATGTAAAAAAAAAAACAAGTCGTAAGCCATAGTTAAGAAGAGTCGAGTAATTCTCAATCCTGATCGCTCTTGAAATCTTGAGCGATCTTGAATCATTTCTTTAAAAAAAAAATAAAGGCCTCCCAGTTGTATAGAAACACAAGACAGTTTGTGTTTCTGTGCTTGACAGGTAGAAGATTGTGCCACCCCCTTTTCTTACAACTTGAGCACAGCCAATTTTGCTGTCTAGACCACAGATGGTTATAAAATTGGTGACTTGCTTTTGAATGTTTTTTTGGCTATTGAATGAATGTGTGTACACCAAGAGAGTCACATAGGACTATTTCTAAAAGGAGGTGTCTTTACCGGTCAGTTCCCCTTAGGAGCCAGTTATGGAGCCTCCACTTGCGTTGGAATCTTAATCCCATACCATATAAACAGAATACATATTTAAATACATATTTAAATTATTATAATCATTAATTATTGTCCAACAGTCAGATTGACAGAAGGCCTGGATAACTGTAGGTTCTCAAGGAGGAGTGACTTTGTGACCAAACTCACATTGTTAGAATGGGTTACGTAAAATGTTAGGTTATGTGTATAACCAACTAGGAATACTTGCCATACCTAATTGTATGGAATAGTGACATATAGTAGCCACATGACTATTAAAATTGTTCAGTGTGCACATACGGTAAGGAATCAAACCTAAATGGTATCTAAGGAGCTTAGACTGTGGCTAAATATGCAACCTAATTCTTGCTCTGCTAATTCGAGATCAGGGTTAAGTAGTCAGGTGGGAAATGCCCTGTCAATGTAGAGGATTTTTTTCAGATGAGGGTAACTGCACCAACAGATAAGTCATGCATTCAACTTGACAAACTGCCTCTAGTGGTTTTTCCTTATCAGTTTTAACCAATATTTTGAGTCAAGAGCCAATAATGAACAGATGAACGAGTCTGCAGCATTACTTTAATGTCTGTAATGCATTGATGGTATTGTTTTTGCTTCGCCAAGGCAGTGTGATTGCATACTCCTCACACAGGGCACCTGCTTTTTAGGGGCATTGGTGGCTCAAATGGTTAAGGTGCTGAGTTGCTGATCTGAAGACCAGAAACACCTGGGTTCAAGCCCCACCACCGGCAAGCCAACCACCGTTGGGTCCTTGAGCAAGACCCTTAACCCCTCCTGCTTCAGGGGCGCTCTGACAACTTACCAAGATGGGATATGCGAAAACACTGCATTTTGTTGGCTCTGTACACGTACCTTGCACAATGACAATACAGTTGAATATTTATTTATATTTATTATATTTTATAAGTTTATCAGTCCTTTAATTGCTATTTATGCCACCCTTGAATATTACCAAATGTTGCCTTTATTTTGGTGTTTTCTTTAAATGACCATGTGGGTAGGTCATGTGCTGTTGATAAGCATGCAGTGCTTGGTGTGGAATTTGGCTGGTTCTGGGGTCATACTTTCCAAATTGGCACAATGTCTTATTTAACTAAGATGTAATTACTACTTCTATTGTTTAAATGGTAACCCAGTTCTTTGGATTTGTTTGGTAGTTATGGATATATATCTTTGAATGTAGTAATGCTGCCACAGATGATGAGAGAGAATTTCATGAGGGAATTCCGTAAGTCAGATCTGGTCTAAATCTATGAAGCTGGTTCCTCAGCCTGTTTTTTAATGTTCTTGTTGGTATTTGTACTCATTATTGTACAAGCGTCCTAGTGTTTCTTATGGTTTGTAAATAGCTACTTTTATAAAGTGGTACATTGGACGTGAAGTCTTTTTGTTATTAGTTGTGTCAAACTTGACGGCTTGATCGGGTACTTTTACCGGCACTAGTATTAAACATTAGTGTTGGTGTTTTTAAAGCAGTTTATAAAACATTTTTAGGTAGAGAATTTTAAAACATTGCATTTTGAAGTTGTCTCTTTTTTTTGTCCTGCTCCAGAAATGAATGGCATCCTGTTACAAGCCTTCTCCTGCTCCTTGTGTGCACTTTCCTATACATCTTTATTTCACTTCCACAAACATATGAAGAAATGCCACTATGATGAGTATGTGAAACTGATGAATTCAGGAGAGATTACCTATGAAAAATTAAATCTGTTGCCAACCAACAGCTCCAGTAGTCATCAAATTGGAGCTGACTCCTCCAGCACTTTGTGCATTACAGCCTCGAACAGTCAAATGCAAATAAAAACTCACAACTGTTCAGATTGTGGCGAGAGTTTTATTCAGAAGAGTAATCTTGAACTACATCAGCAGAGTCACACGGGAAAGAAAATTAAGTCGTATCAGTGTTCACACTGTGGGAGGAGTTTTACCCAAGTGAGTCATCTCCGAGCACACAAGCGCATTCACACGGGAGAGAGGCCGTATCGCTGCTCGGAGTGCGGAAAAAGTTTTATTCAAAGAAGTAATCTTCGAACGCATCTTCGAATTCACACCGGAGAGAAGCCATACCGCTGCTCGGAGTGTGGAAGAGGTTTTACTCACCAGAGTAATCTTAACACACACCAGCGCATTCACACAGGAGAAAGACCGTTTCACTGTTTGCTGTGTGGAAAAACCTTCGCGCAGCAGAGCGCCCTCCGGCTGCATCAGCGCGTACACACGGGAGAGAAACCATATCGCTGCTCGGAATGCGGAAAGAGGTTTGTTCAACTGGCAGGTTTGCAGAAACACCAATCCATTCACAAACGAGAGAGGCCATATCGCTGCCTACAGTGCGGAATAACTTTTACTCATCGAACTCATCTCCAAGAACACGAGCGCATTCACATTGGAGAAAGGCCGTATCACTGCACACAGTGCGGGAAGAGTTTCTCCCACCAGCGTAATTTGCATCAACACGAGCTCATCCACACGAAGGAAAAGCTGTATCACTGCACGCAATGCGAAAAGAGCTTTTCGTTCCAGCATCGGTTGCAGCGACACCTTCGCATTCACACGGGAGAGAGGCCGTATCAGTGCTTACAATGCGGGAAGAGTTTTTCTTCACAGCATAAATTGCAAGTACACCAGCGCGTTCACACTGGAGAGAAGCCATATTCCTGTTCACAGTGCGGAAAGACTTTTACCAGCGCCAGCAGTCTGAAAATACACCAGCGCATTCATACGGGAGAGAAACCGTACAATTGCTCGCAGTGCGGGAAGAGTTTTACTTGCCGGACTAATCTCCGACAACACCAGCGCATTCACACAGGAGAGAAGCCATACGACTGCTCAAAGTGTGGGAAGAGTTTTACCTGCAAGTCCAACCTTCGACAACACCAGCGCGTTCACACGAAAGAAAAAAGCTGTGCACTGAGGACACAAGAGCAAGAAACCTGATGATCATGACTGCTGATCTCAGGTTACACCTTGATTCATTGTTGGGCAGCATGGCGACACTGCAGGTAGTGGTGGTACCTTACAGTTTCCAGGTCCAGTAGACTAGAATGGGACATTTTGCCTGTTACTGAAAGGCGTTTTTTCCACTTTCCTACAGGCCAGTAGATAAATCCTCTACATGCATGTACGCAACTGAGTTCCACTGTTGTTGGATTTACCGCTTATGTTCCTGGTTTTTACCGGCGTAAGCTCAGGATACAACCTGATAAGAAAATGTCTGGAACATAAGACTGAAATAAAAATAACATTTTATGTAGCTAACAATCCTTTTTACCTGTCGAAAGCATGTCAAATGTTATATTGCATTCATGTGTTTTGATTGTCTTAATCTCGTAAATAATGTGCTAAAAATATAATTTTCATTGTAAATGATGTTCCATGAAATGTTTTTTTTAAATATTCTGTATTGTACCAGCATAATTTGATACTTACATGAAAAGCATTGCAAATGTTTATTTTAAAATTAAATTAAACTCGAAATTAGGATCTTAAGTAAGAATTCTTACTGAGCTAACTTGTAGTATGAAACAGCAGTATTTTTTTTACTTGGATGTACATAACAGGCGATTATGTTTGTGTTCTTCACGTTTGCAGATTACACAAAGACAAAAATGTAGCTAGCTTAACCTTGTGAGCAGCATAGGTTTTAGGCACTGGATTATTTCTGTCTAAACGAGCATGTTTTCAAGCTTGTCTATTAAAATATCATAAAAAATATTACAGTGTCAAACGTACTTAAATCCGGTAGTACTAACACATACTTACACTCCAGGACACTTTCAAAAACCTAAACACATCTCCAAAATTTCTGTCTAGGAAATATGTGTTTACAATTTATGTTATGATTAAGCTACTTTATAAGGAGAAGCAGTGCAGCAGCTAGCCTGGGGACATGGCATGAGCTAAAATAATCACATATGTAAGGTACATTAACAAAAGAAGAGCATTATGCTGTAAAGTTATTATACTCAACGGAATGTTTTATGCAGATAACTCTTGGATAATATATATATATCAAAGTAATAAGTGTAGGAAAGCTCTACTGTGAGGTAATGTGTAAATATGTTAACATAAATAAAAAAACAGGTCATCGCCGTGTCCCATACAAAATGTAAAAATTAAAATATTTAAATGAAAATCTAAGTTAGAAATTTAAACCAAAACCTTACAAATAATAGAAAACATTGCCAAACTTTAGATTTAGATATTTGTGCATCTCTCTAATTAATTACATGCATATTTCTTGTGATGACACCTGAAGAGTTATGCTGGCAATTCATAGCTGTATTATATGAGTCGAGCTGATCAACACCCAGGCAGTATTTCATCCCTCCCAACTGTCAGGCCTGGTGACACTCTCCTAAAAACCTTCTTGTCTGCCAATAATGTATGACAAAGCATATGCAATAAATATGGCTGTCATACAGCCATTTTTCTTCCCCTTTTTAATCCTTTATGCATCAGACTGCATGTAGACCATATGGAGCTGTCCACTAAGCAGCTTGGGACCATGAATGGAGCTACAAGTATCCTGTCCTTCAAAGCTGGTGGCACTCATCATCTACTATCTTCTCATCTGTCGCAGTGAGTGTATATTTCATCTATTTTTAAGGTCTTGAATTGGTTTTCATTATAGTTATTGCCAGCCTTATTAGCACACTCACTGCACAATTCACTGGTTTGACAAACCATCTTTTTTTGCCATTGCTCGGTAGTGGCACTTATTTCTCCTGCCGGGTTGTGTTTTGCCCTCGGCTCTATCGTTTCTGGTCATTGTACCACTTCTTTCAATTGGCCAGGGTGCCCCAAACATTTGCCTTCAGCATACTACTTGAAGCAAACTGGGGTGAAGTCAAGCTCTAGTTCTCTAGAAATCTCTAGTTCTCCCGTATCTGCTCAGAGATTTTTTCCACACTCCTTGCTGTCTGTCTAATGATCTTGGATAGACACTGCCAACATGTTAGATAGGTTCCTGCATTTTCTTGTGCTCTCCCCTTACATATACCTTAGGGGTCGTGGTTACCTCTGTGTAACTCTAATTTTACCCCATGGGTTAATTTGTTTTGTAGGGCACAGTTAGTAGCCTTGCCCTGTTTGTTAGATTTTCTCTTTCACAGAAATCCTAGTTAACCACTTTTTAAAAAATTAATAACCCACCAAACAAAATGGCCTAATGGTACTTCTAGGTTGGGTGGTGGTGTTATATGTTTCAGCACCCCCAAAGGTTTGCCTGAACCTTGGGTGCGCCCTATGTGTTCAGACTATGCCTATACCTTCAGCCACTCTGGCATTAAAATGTTGTAGGTGCTATGCAGATAAAGGGGAAGGACATCAGCTCAGTATGTCCAAAGGATAGTTTTGCAATGCTATAAAGTTTGTACAGTTTAGATCACAGAGTTCTAAACAATGTTGTAGTCTGCCCATACTTCAAAATGTTAAACCAAGATGAATTAGCCACAATGAGGTATTAAGTCTCTTAAACAAATAACTCCAATTCTTGGTCTTGAATAGAGTCCTTTAGCAGTTGCACTAAAATCAAACTTAAAATAGTGCCATGTTAATGTCTTGAAGTGGTCTGCTCAGTCAGTAAGTGCGTCTAAATAAGTGTGTCTGATGGACTATAGAGGGTTATATAAACTATGTTGAACTGCTTGGTGAAATAGTATACCATTGTACTAGAATTTCTTGCATACCGCAATGTTCAGATAATCGAGTACTTTTGTCGTAGAGTAGGACAGAACATGGAGCAACCTGTGTCTGGTGACCCCTGCAAAGTAGAAACCTGTAGTAAATGAAATTGGTGTTCTTTGAGTCATTCCTTTGTCAGGAAATTTGTCTAGATGAATTGTTTAAGTAATGAGTATGTCCACTCCACAGACAACACGATTACAATTCTGGCATTTGGCCATAGCTAAAGTCACTTACGTTACATTTATCTCTTTTTTAATCTATGTTTTTTATCCATTCATGTCTAGTTATAGGCAGCAGTAAGTAGTACAGGTGCATAATGCAGTCAATAAGACATAAAGGCCAGGTTGGCAATCTGGTCAACTATGCCATTGAAAAGGAAAGTCTTGAATTGCTGTTTTTGTTGTTGTTGTAGAAGTCATTCCAAAATTATGAAAATAACTTCAATTTTTTTTTTTTTACTCCAGAGGTGAATGGCATCCTGTCCCAACCCTTCTCCTGCTCCCTGTGTGCACTTTCCTATACGACATCATTTCACTTCCACAAACACATCAAGAGATGCCACCATGAGGAGTATATAAGACTGACGAATTCAGGGGCATTTTCATACGAGTTATTTAGTCTGATGCCTACCAGCAGCTCCGGTAGTCAAATCGGAGCTGGTACTTTGTGCATTACAGCCTCTGACAGTCGGCAGCAGAAAGAAATGTTCCACTGCTCAGATTGTGGCGAGAGTTTTATTCATCGAAGTGATCTAAAGCTACACCAGCTCATTCACACAGGAAAGAAGATCAAGTTGTTTCACTGCTCATACTGTGGGAAGAGTTTCATTCAAGCGAGTTATCTCAGACGTCATCAGCGAATGCATACGGGAGAGAGGCCGTACCAGTGCTCGCACTGTGGGAAGAGTTTTGCTCAGCAGGGTAATTTTCGGACTCACCTGCGAATCCACACGGGAGAGAAGCCATACCAGTGTTCACAATGTGGTAGGGGGTTCACCCGCCAAAATGCTCTCCAGCTCCACCAGCGCATTCACACTGGAGAGAGGCCGTTTCAGTGCTCAGAGTGTGGAAAAACATTTATCCAAAAGATTAATCTTCAAATACACCAGCGCATTCATACAGGAGAGAAGCCGTATCACTGCTCAGAGTGCGGAAAGGGTTTTACTCATCCCACGTCCCTCCAGGACCACCAGCGCATTCACACAGGAGAGAAACCTTTTCAGTGCTTACAGTGTGGGAAACGGTTTTCCCAGCAGAGCACCCTTCACATACACCAGCACGTTCACACACAGGATAAGCCGTATAAATGTACAGAATGTAAAAAAAGTTTTACCCACCAGAGTCTTCTCCAGCAACACCTGAGCTTTCACACAGGGGAGAAGATGTATCACTGCTCACAGTGTGGAAAAAGTTTTGCCTATCAGCGAACTTTCCGGCGACACCAGCGCGTCCACACCGGACAGAAGCCGTATTGCTGCTCACTGTGTGGAAAGAGTTTTACGGAAATGGGAAATTTTCAAAAACACCAGCGCATTCATACCGGCGAGAAGCCGTACCACTGCTCGGAGTGTGGAAAGAGATTTTCCCAACTGGGAGGTTTTCAAAGACACCAGCGCATTCATACAGGAGAGAAGCCGTATCAGTGCTCAGAATGCGGGATGAGTTTCGCTTATCAGAGCACCTTGCAGCGACACCAGAGCGTTCACACAGGAGAGAAGCTGTATTCCTGTACGCAGTGTGGAAAGAGTTTTAATTATCTGGAAGGTTTCCAAATTCATCAGCGCATTCACACGGGGGAGAAACCGTATCACTGCTCACAGTGTGGAAAGCGTTTTACCTGCAAGTCTAATCTCCGTCAACACCAGCGTATTCATACAGGAGAGAAACCCTATCAATGTTCACAGTGTGGGAAGAGTTTTACGTGCAGGTCCAACCTTCGACAACACCAGCGCATTCATGCAAAAGAGGGAAGTGGCACACAGATCGAAACAAATTAGTATACCACAGATTGCCTTGCTTGAGTCGGGAAGCATGGTGCAATACCAGCTCCAGAGTCAGAGTGGTGGAGAGGTTCATGTTTTCTCTGTTTTTGGTGTATTCCCATCTTGATCTGTATGTTTTTGTCAGGAACGCTGCTAGCAATTTTAGGCCCTATAAAATATCTTCTATTACTGCTAGTACTGTTACTACAAATGAAACCGATCTCTGCATAGGCACTTAGTACTTCCTTCCCTTAGCGGCGCCTCTGCTTCTTAAAATAGGTGGCCCGTTCCAGGATAAAGCTGTTAGAAAAAAATAAGATCAAATGAAAATGTTTTGCATGTTATGTAGCAAATGTTATGTATTCTCGTTGCATGAATTAAACCTTATACTGCATTAATATGTTTTAAAACCAAAACATTGTGTGCTGTGGTAATATTTATACAGAGGCATTTTACAGCAAATTATGTTTTATGAAACGATAAAGTTCTACATTTGATTTGTTGCTTCTCGTCACTTTATTTTCACACTAATATAAACAGCATTATATATGTTTATTATTTAAATAAAAAAGACATCTTAACTTGGAATATAATACAACACATCAGTATATATTTTTTTTTAATTCACTAATTTTGTCTTTATATAATACTATTGGCAGTAGACTCTGGAAGTTTTAAGGGAAGGCATGGGATGTCTTTGGTTTCTGTGCTGTCCAGGTACGATTTTCCACAGCGACAAGATAAGCCATAAGCATAGATAGATTCGCAACTAAGAAACTGGATGAACAAAAGCATCTGAGCATCTGGACCAGCTAGTCCAAAGGATGAGAGGGTTCACAGTAAGAAAAGGTGTCATGATGCAGCATTATATCAGGTCAAGTCAAGTCACCTTTATTTCTTTAGCTTTTTAACAATCGGGATTGATTCAAAGTAGCTTTACAGAAATACACCAGAAAAAACAACATTAAACATTCATTAGAACAGTCCATTTGTTGGATATCCATACATTTAGAGTCCCCAACTAAGCAAGCCAGAGGGCGACAGCGGCAAGGAACCAAAACTTCATCGGTGACAAATTGGAGAAAAGAACCTTGGGAGAAGCCAGGCTCAGTTAGAGGATCAGTTCTCTTCTGAGCAGCTGCCGCTAATCAGGCAACCTAAGCACGAGGGGAAGACAAAACCAATCCACTATCAACTAGTTCAATTAATGATGTCTGAGCCGAAAGCCAGGCGGCATCTGTGTTCCAGAGCAAAGATAAATATTTTTTTTGGATAAATCCATGGACAGGAACCATTAAGCATCCTAAAACGCTATTACCATTCCGTGAAGAAGGAGTATGCTATGTGAAATTGAGTGGGGTAGGGACTAATACAGTAGATTAAGGAAGTTTAAATGCTTCCTAAAACGTTAATCAGCTACTTTTCATTGGAAAAGCAGAACCGGTTGTGGTTCTTAAAGACTACCACAACCATAAATGTTTTACCAATGTCTATGGTTTTATCCTCCTATCATCAAATCAGGCAGATCATATACACTGTTCCTGCACCAGCAGCAGAATATCCAATTACTGTTAAGTAAATAATTAGGTCTACATGTTTTACGTTTTTACAAATTCAGGCTTACATTTGGCACACATATGGCTTCGCCTCTTTATCTCCCCATCAGAGATGCTGGACAAGTATTGGGGTGAACTAGTACCTGCACATCCTGCTGTCACAGCAAAACCTCGTTGCTTTTACAGACAGCTAAGATCTTGACATTGGTGCATGTGAGCTGTTGGGTCAGGGGTGCCACCAGGGGGGAAAGAGGAGTTAGGATGATTCCAAGGGCCAACTCAATGTAAGGGGCCCCCAGAAATCTGTTTTATTAGTAATAAGAATGTACAATCAGTGTGGTAGGGGGCCCAAATTTACATTCTTTCAATGGGCCCAGAATTGTAGCGATGCCCTTAGACGGGGCAGAACTAGACCTCTTTTAATACACTGCAAAGACAGTGGTTAAATGGTCATCATTAGAGAAATCTTAGAAGATATGACAGCACCACGCTTAAATGTTATGCTGGATAGTGTAAGGGTGGTTTTAGTGTAACGGTGGTTCAGGCTGTGGGATTGCCGAAGGACTAAAGAAACGTTATCAGCACAATAGTATAAAACTGTACATTTCTTGTCTATAACAGTCATGACAGCTAAATATGTGGGAGAGTGTCGCTATTAAGTGATTATATCGTATTGCTTCGGTTAGCACATCAATGTTAAGGTTGAGTTAAGACTCGTTAACACATAATTTATAACTGGAATAGTTTAATGTTAATGGGTTACTATAGTTACACTTGAATCTGTTACGAAATAGTTAAAGAATAGTAAAATATAGACAAATAAGTTCCCTTTTGTGTATGTTAGAAAGAAAGAGAAAGAAAGAAATATAAAGAGAGAGGAACAGAAAAAGAGCTGGAATGGTAGAAGAGCAGAAAAAAAGACAGAACAGGAAAAGAGAGCTGAAAAAGAGAGCGAGCACTAGTTACAATCCTCTTTTATCCCTTCCTTGACCATGTGACTAAGAACCAAATGTGAGATATTCAAACTGACCAATCAGCTAATTACAGCTTCACCCACTGTATAAAACGAGTGACCCTTAGCAGACCCCCAATGTACACACATGTTGTCCTAAAGGTCTTGATTGCTATCAGTACCTCTCTGCCTTCAGGAATGCCAAATTGCCCTTTTATTACCCATCGAATGTTTGGGGCAGAAAAGCAGAAGTCCGACCATTTACAATAGTTCTCAAATAAATTCAAAATCAAGCACAAGACCCAATATATGTTCCTTTCAAGCTAAAAAGTGGCATGCCTGACTTGCCCACGGGAGCAAATTTCATATGCAGGTGTTAGATCCAACGTCCCCCTTAGTCTATGGGTCTGTGTGGCCAAAAATACTAATTGCTAAACCTTGTTTCAGTTATCACTACGTTTTGTAGGTTTCGTTCTAAAAGCCAAAGTTTAAGGCACTGCAATTTTCTGTTCGTCTATAACTATAATTACAGGGTTTGTGTCCTTGTATTATTCTGCTAGGGTGGTCTGGGCTACTTGTAATAATTTCAATTCAATTTTAACTCTACATAACAATGTCTGTCATGCAAAGAAACTACCAGATAATGTTACTGAAATGGGATCCCCTTACTGCCTTAGCCATAAGCTTCGCAGGCCACAAGAGAATAGAAGGAGGTATGATGAGTATGAGGATGAATACTAATGTTATATAGCAGATTCTTTATTCTAGAGGGAAAAAATCTCTCAAAAGTATTCAATGAAGAACCATAATGAAGAACCATTCACAGTACCATAATTTACAGTCAAACATTGTGCTAACAAACTAAGACAACAAAACATTTTCTTCAAAAAAAATACAATGCACGTGTTGTGCCAAAGAAATCTAGGACATTGTATGTTTACATTACATTGCTTACAGATCATTTGGCGGATCACTTAATCAGAGACACTTACATTTATCCTATAATTGAGCACTTAAGGGTCGAGGGCTTTGCTTAGTGGCTCGGCAGTGATGCTGGGAATTGAACCCATGATCAGCAGTCCGACATCTTGACAACTGAGATACCACTTTTGTTAGTAAAAATTTTAGTACTCAATACAAGAGCCCAAGTAGAGAAGAGGTATTGAGGAAACTGTTATATTACCTTGATACCTCCTTCACATTGAACCCGAACCAAGACTGTAATTTTCTATTTCTAGATATAATTCAACCATCACAGTTTAATGTTACGTGTTTTTATGTGTATTCTAATTCCGCTTTTTAATAAGCCAAAGATGACTGCTTGTACAAAGTGTTCGAGGCTAGTCAACAGCTAATAAGTTTAATTAAATTCAAGAGCCCCGGTGAGGGAGGAGGTCAGTCTCTTCACTGGTTCTTATTTGAAGAATACACAAGATCATTAATCAAGAATCATTTCATAATGAAGTGCTTTTGTATTTAAACATAAAAAACGAATCATGTGTAATATTGAGTGCTGCATCGGTTCTTTCCAATTATAACAGCTAACATGTTCAAAATCGGAAAACAAATGTGTAACAACAAAGTCTATATCAAAGTCAAGGGGGTTCAAACGAATGTATGCCCTTACTTAACAATCTATTCATAAAAGTGCACTTTAAATGCTATTTCTGCTTAATCCTCTGGGTGGCAGTATCATCTCATTCCAAAGCCTAAGAACCAAATTTTGCTTGAATTTTACATTGCTCATTCACTACTTTTGCACTTTCTCACTAAAAGAAATCTTCAGCAGGTCCCAAGATCCTGGCTCAAGAACCTTGCTGGTCTTGAGTGGAGGGCAAAATGGGAGTGGATTTTCAAATCTTTCCCGTCCATCTCCCACAAAAAAAAAAAATCATTTTAATTCCACAAAAAACCTGGGGAAAAATCCATTTCCAACCACGATCATAGGAGTAGGAGGATGTTAGAAATGAAGCTACCAGGCAGGAGGCAAAGAGGAAGACCAAAGAGGAAGAGCAAAGAGGAGGTATATGGATGTGATAAACGATGACATGAAGTTAGTGTGTGTGAGTGAAGAGGATGTAGAGATTAGGGTTAGGTGGAGGCAGATAATTCGCTGTTGAGCCCCCTAAAAGGGAACATGAAAGCTAGGAGATGAAAACTAGTTGTAGTTTAACTGAACAACAGATAGCCAAAGATTTCTGTCACAAGTTGGTAACATGGCGTGATCTGCTCCCTGCCAGTGCAAACAACGAGCCAGTTCAGAATCCAAATTGCTTCTGATAAACAACTGCGCCCTTAAATGGCCCCCGTAGCAAACCAATAATAAAAAAACTAGTAATGTAGTTTATATAGCAACACATAAATAAACTTTAATAAAAAATACAAAATAAAATTTATAATGCAATGAAAGTTATTATATTTGAAATATGATTTACCTTTTGACCTTCTAGACTTGAATATAAAAATAAATATTAGTATGCTTTAATAGTGTTTGATTAATCAAATCTCAGATTTATATTATTGCTATCACTCCAAAGTTACTGTTTCTATGGTAACCAGTTACACAGGGACTATAAATGATGGATGCCTCACATAAAAAGATGTGTAAACTTTATTCGGGTAGCCATTTATTATTAATAGTAAAAGCTTAAACTTACTTTCTTGGTGGGTGTTCGCATGCTGAGGACTGAACCTTCCCCCGGCGTGCACAAGAATATCTGGACCATGGAAATAAAAATGTCACATACACTTAACCGCACAGTGATATTTCTTTCTTTGCATATCCCATCTGTGAGCTCAGGTTCAGTTATGATACAGCGCCCCTGGAGCAGGAAGGGTTAAGGGTCTTGCTCAAGAACCCAGCAGTGGCTGATTGGCGGCGATGGAGCTTAAACCAGCTCTTCCTGGTCTTCCCATCAACAGCTCAGCTTCTTAACTATTTGAGTCACCGCAGCCCCCAAAGGTGGCCTTGTCTAATTCTTGTCTGTGCATCTGGTCCCCTCTGGGCATGTATCATGTATATTAATGACACGTTGCAGATCAAAAACACCCTAATAATATTCCATACTGTCAGTGGCCTGTTTCAGCACAATAATGCATCCCGTGAAAATCATTCAGGATGTCTTTAAAGTGTTGCCCCGGCCTCCAAATTACCCAGATCTCAATCTGAACGTGTGTCTGTAGGATTTGCTGTTCAAACAAGCCAGATCTATGGAGGTTTGCAGGATTTGCTGCTAATGTCCTGGCGCCAGATACCCCAATGGTGACCAATAAATAAGTGCATCTCCACATATCTGGTACATTTGTGAAAAATCTAGCTGTGCTTAAATTCCTCACATCTGTGCATGTGAGGTATGCTTTCTTCTGTTGTTTTTGCTGAAGGTACTTTACATCATAGTAAGATACAGTTAGCAAGTGTGGTGTGCCTACAAGCACAGCAGTCAACCAATGACTCCAGATCACTGAGGTGAAGGTGGATCACTTTGATCTTTAGCTCCTAACCAGTGACAATAGATATAATCTATTGCTATAATAATAGTATAGGCAATTTTTGCTGACTGAAGACAGGGATCATAATTAAGTCTGAATCATGTTTTTTTATTTGTAAGCAATTCTTAAATTGTTCTGGAAAAGCTCTCAGCAGGGGGCAGCATGTGATCAGAAATAAATGATGTTCACACACTCTAGGCTGCAGTCATTAAAAATGAGATCTTATTTGAATCTTTAAGTGTCTGTTGTGTTTTGTTTATAAAAGCTGGTTAATCCTTATCAATGTCACTTACACGTTTATGCAGTGTTATAATATTTAAAGCTATAAGGTGTGTGATGCAACAATGTGCTAACTAGAGGTGTGTATCGTGACTGAGTTAACAAAGAAACAAACAAAAAATAATGGTAGTAGCCTTGGGGCATACTGGATGGGGTATGTGGCTGTTAACCAAATTCATTTCTCCATGTTCAGGGTTCTTTTTATGTTTAACAAATTAAACTTTGCAGTTAAGTCAAAAAAAAAAAGATTTATTAAAAAGGATTTAAATTCCTGTCTTTGTGTGTGTTTGCTTATTTAACTAAAAAATGCGTGCACAGCCTTTTTTCAACTAGACTTGTACACACCACATATCCACATGGTTTTTCACCCCAATTCACATGATGACAGTTCTAACAAGAACGATGATGGTAGAGATCAGGAAGGCTGAAATAATTAGTCGGCATGATCAACAACATCGACTAAAAAAGTGTCAACAAATGTATTTTGTCGAATACTTAATTTCGTATGAGCTAACGTAAGAGGACTGCAGTAACGTAGTTTAACCAGTGTGGTGCTGTTGAGCAAGATGAAATGCATAAAGATGCCTTATAAGAATACATTGGAGTGTAAAACAAAGCCAAAAAGGCCAGGATTTACAAAATCACAAACAAAATCTGCTTTTATATGTAAAAATGGCAATGTAATCACGATTAATGCTTTTCTACCTTCTATTTTTAGGAATAAAAAAGAAGTTTGATATAAGCATGCAGCAGTTTACAGTCGGTTGCTTACTTAAATAAATAAACAGATTTTAAATATATGGCGTGGCATGGTGGCCTAGTGGTTAGCACAGCTGCCTCACAGCAAGAAGGTCCCGGGTTTAATTCCCAGGCAGGGGTCTTTCTGTGAGGAGTTCACATGTTCTCCCCATGTTTCTTCACACAGTCCAAAAACATGTATGTTAGGTTAATTGGTGATTCTAAATTGCCCATAGGAGTGAGTGTGTGTGTGGCTTTGTGATGGACTGGCGACCAGTCCAGGGTGTCGCCCTCCTGTTTTTTACCCTTGCAGGGACGGCTGGGATAGACTCCAGCAGATACCCGTGACCCTGTATTAGGCTATAAACGGGTATAAAAGATGACTGAATGAATTTAAATATAGTAAAAAGATCTATAAACATAAATATAAATAACTAATACTTATATAATTTTTAAAGATATTTAAAAGTTTGAAACTTCCTTGTTTTAGTTGTTACCATTACAGTTTAACTAACTAAATTTCAAATAAAGTAAATATGATTAATCAATTTATCAATGATTAATCAACTGTCAAAACAATTATTTGTTGCAGTTTTACATACAACACTTTAGTATAGTTAGAGATATGATTGCTTACATAGTAAATTTAGTTGTCACCAGTTGATGCAAATGCAGTTTTATTAACAAGATAACAAACAAAACAAACAAAGAACTTAAAAAAAACACAAAAACATAAAGCTGAACCTAACACAACCGGATCGGACCTGACAAGAAATTAAACCTGAACCTTAAGCTGAACTTGAACCTGAACCATAACATGACAACCATCAGCTATGATGCAAAAAGGAAAGACCAAGACAGACTGAAACACAGGGGTATAAATACTAAACCCAATGAGGACCACATGACCAGAACAATCTAATGGAAACATGGCACATGGACAGGGGAAACACATGACAAAACATAAACACACATGGAGCACATGAACTAGAACATAAACACATAATGTCTCTCTGTTGCCCTAACAGTGGCCAAGCAGGGCAACACATTACTTCAGTAACCATTGTATGCAGTGTTTTCAACTGTGTTGGTTATTCAAATATTATGGAATATTTATGAAATTGTGATTATTAATGTTGTGTCTTTATGCTGCTTATGCCGTAATTCTGTTCATGTGATGTGGTCATTTATATTATTGATTTCTGTGCCTGGGAACCCCCCCAAGCATGTGGAAAGTGGTAGCTCAGTGGTAAAGGTAAACCACCAACCACTCGGTTTGATTAAAAAAAAATAGATTATCTGCAAAAAATTGCATTCATATTCATTTGTTATTTCTGTTTTTTATCGAGTTCAGAAAAGTACTACACCAGATCACCAAAACATTCTGTAGATGAATAAAAATGCACCATGTGTTGGAAGCGGTGATGCTAGAAATCTTAGGCCCTATTCAATAATATGAGTTTGGGCCTCCTACCAAACTCATTCTGCATTGTTACTACTAATAAAACAAATTTATAGGGGTCCTCAATATGCCCTTGAAATCATCCTACTAAATACCCGAAAACCACCTACCGCCCATCCGCCCCCACCCATAAAAATGCACATATCCTGTTCTCCATAGTACCGATCAAAGACAGAATACAAATATTAGTAGGGGGAGAGAACACCAAACATGATGCGATGTTGATCCTTCCAAAGCCACGGGAGTTTTCTAGCTGTACTGCTTCACAAGGGCAAACACACACACACACACACAAACAGTTCTGGGGGTCTGCGTGTATGCTTTCTTCAAATCCAGCCTGGAGCTTGTGGCCAACTTTTCTTTCTCCTTTAAGGTCAGAAGTCATGTAGAACCAACACACACTTTCTGTAACCTCAAGCAGGATAATAAGTGAACATAGAGGTCACACGTACAGCAAAGTCCTATGGGTTTTTCTACCCACTCCTACACTGAAAAGTATTGACATTTCTCTGGAATTATTCTCTTGAAACCAATTCCCCACCCACACATACCTGTATTTTTCTCCATTTTGGACCTATTAGCATGTTTTAAGCATTTATCTCACCATTTCTTATCTTATCATTGTGTTAGTTCCAGCGACTACGGGTTAGGTACTGTTACTACTTATGTCATAACAGTTACACACAGACCTTTCCATACACCACACATCTTACATACAACACCATACATCCTCGTATCCCATAGACATAGACAGAAAATCAAGCCAGCACTTGAATTTGTGCTTTTTTTGAGGATTAGATTAAAGAATAAAAGCGACCGCTGTGAATATTTATTTTAGACACCGTTTCTGGGCGGCAGCTGCTAAACAAAGCAAGGGACAGATGGATACCTGGAGGAGGACACATGGGAAGGAGTGATGAGTGCAACTACTCCCTACATGCTCAGTGACATCCTGCTTAATTTTTTTTTTTTTACCCGGAGGCATGATTTTCTGGTAGGATAACGAAGAAGAGAAAAATATTTATTATTACAGACAAACATTCTGACCAAGGAAAACTAATACTATATATGATGTTTCATAATCCGGTCCAAAACTTACAGCATATACAGACCCAAAATTCCAATGAAGTTGGGAGGTTATATAATATTAACACATAATACATCAGAATATAATAATATAAAATAAATAATATATCTACTAATATAAAAATAAAAACACAATGACCTGCAAATACTTAACTTAACCCATATCCAATTAAAAAAACCCACAAAGACAAAATATGCACTGATAAACTTTGTCTCTTGCAAATATTTACTCATATTTTCCCCTCTGTGTTACATCACTATTTCTTTTATCAAAACTCAACAAGTGTTTGGAAACTGAGGACACTGATTGTTGAAGATTTCCCGGTCTTGCTTGATGTATAACTTCAGTTGCTCAACAGTCTTCGATCTGCAATAAAATTTAATATAAAAGACAGGTCTGGACTGCATGCAGGCCAATCTAGTACCGGCAATCTTTTACTGTGAAGTCACGCTGTTGTACAATGTGCAGAATGTGGCTTGACACCTAAAGAATGTGGTCTTTCTGAAATATTTAGGGACGTCTCTAAAAAAACTTTTTGGGAAGTGGTGGCTCATGGTTAAGTTGTTGGACTATCAACCTGAAGATTGTGGGTTCAATTCCCAGCTCCACCAAGCCACCAATGTGGGCCCGTGAGCAAGGCCCTTAACCCCAATTGCTCAGTTGAATAAAAGAGATAAATGTAAGTTGCTCTGGATAAGGATGCCTGCCAAATGCTGTAAATGTCCACTTTGCTTTGATGGCAGCATATTTTGCTCCAAAACCTGTATGTACCTTTCAGCATCGATGGTGCCTTCACAGATGTGCAAGTTACTCATGCCATGGGCACTAACACCCGCCATACCATCACAGACGCTGGATTTTGGCTTCTGCGCAATCTGGATGGTTCTTTTCCATTTAGCCTAAAGGATGTGACATCCTTGTTTTCCAAAAACAATTTGAAATGTGGACTCCACTTCACATTAATTTGTTGTTTTTGGGTGTTGTTGATTTATGGTTTGTGCTTTGCATAGTACAGTTTTAACTTGCAAACTGTTCCTGAGCCCATATAGCATTTTCTTTTACAAAATGATTAATATTTTTAACGCATTGATGCCTGAGAGATCAAAGGTCACAGCCATCCAGTGTCGTTTTTTGGCTTTGCCGCTTACTTGCAGAGATTCTGACTTCAGATTATGTATTATGTACTGTGCTCGAGGGAATATCCAAATTCCTTGCAATTTTCCAAATGTTGCTGAACATTGATCCTAAACTGTTGGACTATTTGCTCATGCAGTTGTTCTGACGCAGTTGTTCTCCATCCTTGCTAGTGAATGACAAAGCCTTTTGGGGATCCTTAAAAACCCAATCAGGATGCTCACCTGTTAACAGTTTAACTTGTTTCCCAACTTTTCCAGTCTTGTTGACCCTGTCCCAGGTTTTGAGTAAATATTTGCAAGAGATGTTGGCAAAGTTTCAGCTTGAACACGGCCTATCTTTTTGAATATGTGTTAACAAGTGTTTTTAGGTCATTGTACTTTGTTTTTATTTATATTTTACACAACATCCCAACTTGATTTGGTTTTTAGATAGTGGCCTTAAAACAGGACCAAATTTCCCTTTTGTACTGTAAGTCCACAGTGACCAAAAATCTTAACCACAGCAAAATATGGTAGGCTATGCGTTAAGACAACCCTGATTAGTAGTAGGTCATTTAATACTTTAACCAGTACATTGCATTGTTTCAGTACTGTCAGTGTGTTCCAATTTATATTAGCATGAAATGATCAAAGACTATGATATATGTTACAAGAAACAACAGAAATACCTTTGCTACCAAAAACAAATATGTTATCGAGTGTTACCAAAATCTTTGACAATCGTGTAGTCTGGAGTGCAGTGTGAATGAGGGAAAAGTGCAGCATAAACCATACATGATTTATCAATTTGCTATCAAACTTAGACCTTAATATACAGTAAATACCCTAGGGGAGTACCTCAGGGCTCTATACTGGATCCTAAACCTTTTAGATAATAAATATAAAACTTTGTGACACCTAATCAGGGTTGCTCTGTCAGACGAGGGACCCTTTCTTATCACCTTTGTGCTCTTCTGTTATGCCTCTTCCTGCCCACTCTCTGTGTTTTAATTTTAGTCAGGCCCTTGCCCCAGCCAGTTGATATGCTGCTATGATTTATAGCTTTATGTTAATGGAAGATAAAAAAGCAATTATGGTGACCTCTGAGGGTAGAAGGTCTTTAAGGTATAGAAGAGGCAGTTTGTGGGATTTGTCATTAGTCTTGCAGAAAAAGATTCATAACTTATTCACAGTGACCTTTTGTAACTCACAGGCCATAGGTATGTGTGCATACATATATTATTTATTACGTCTATTTTAACAACAAAGTCTGCTGATGTACAATTGTGGAAAGAAACAACCAATTAGATGCCTAACGGTGACATCACAGAATAGGGAACCATGTTCATTTGTAATTATTTTTTGCTACACAAATGGTTCTTCAAAACTATTTTAACATGTCTTTCAAGGAAAATAAAATGTTTATAACAAAAACAACGAACCAAACTTGCATCAAGCAATAAACAGAATTGGAATACAACTGGGATAAAACAGTCAATAGAACAGCTGTTTGGTAGAAACTACCAGATATCCATCATCCATCTGCTTTTACACTAACACATATATACAGTACAAACAACCAGACAAAACAGCCTAACCACCTATTGTTTTAGCAGTCTGATGAGAATAATTATTAAATTGTCAAATTTTTTGTCTATAAGTAGCTATGGTTTCTGGTGAAATAGTTGATTGCCTGTGTTGATGGCATCTAGCTGTGCAGCTTGCATTGCTTTTGTATTTGTCCTAATCACCTGCTTATTTTATTTAACGAAAATTGTGTTTCATATTTGTAAGCAGTAGTGAGATATTGTGTATTTCCTTCCATGGGTCCTATATTATACCACAGCTACAACAACTAGGAATACAGTGAGATGCTTTTCTAGAAATAACTGAGGTCAGCCACTGCTTCTTCTTGAACTGTGCATGGTAATTCAAAGGCACAGCATGACCCACTAGAAGGAAAGTACTATCTGTCCTTTGCAGCATACGTGACTGGCTAGCGTTGCTCTGATTGACAGGGAAAAGACAATACTCCATCATAATATGCCATCCCTTCGACTTAAATTTGGTCCCCTGGGTCCCAGCTATGGATGGCTGTGGCTTCAGGCAATGAGGTTTTTTGTTGCACTTCCTGAGAGCGATTAGAGAATAATTTACAAGCTGTCAAAAATAAAAGCATTAAGTAGACTTCTTGGTCAAATATACTTTTAATACTAAAAACCCGCCAGCTTTCTGCATAGCAAAGGTATCACGATGTAATATTTCTTAAGTTTTCTTTGGTTGATTAAACTCCCAGCATTTGGTAAGTCATTAGACACAGACTTACTTTCTTAATATTTTAGTATATAATATTATTTTATTTATTAAATAATCATGAGAAATATTAGCTAACTTGTAATTTATTTTTAAAAAATTTCACTGGCTAAGATAGAATTACTTGCAGTGAGATTTCATCATCCAGACTTCTCTATGAGAGAAAAGGACATATTTGTTTTTGGCCCCCTGAAGGGCTGTAAATACATGCAAATTATCTAGTTATGTATGCTGGTATCATACTGAAACACCTGTGCGTATGCAGTCTAGGGTGCGAGCTGGATTTACCCTTTCTGATCTAGCAGTGAATGTTGGTAGACTCGAATCAGTCTGTTTACTCATTTTTTGCTTGCATTCAGTAACACAACTCCAGTGAAATTCCTTTGCTGGAATGTCAATGTTTTTGACACATTTGACAAGTACTGTACCCTACTATGCTAATAATAGTAACCTTAGCCTACCTAAAAGTAGGCCCTTTAAAATAACCTTTCCATCAAGTACCTGAACATACACCAGATAAACATACACTATAAGTTTGTAAACATATTGTTTAAATTAAGAGACTCGAACTCTGTTCCAGAATGACAATGCCCCTGTGCACAAAGCCCCTGATCTTCATTAAAACATGATGTTCTGGATGTTTTGGAGTAGAAGAACTCTCATGTCCTGTACAGAGTCCTGATTCTGATTTAACCCCTTTGAACTAAACACCTTCGGAATGAACTGGAACCCTGACTGAACCCCAGACCTCCTTACCTCAACATTAATGTCTGATCTCACTAATACTACTGTGGCTAAATGATCAAATCCACACAGTCACACGGCACAATTTGGTGGAAAACCTGCACAGAAGTCTGGAGGTTATTATAGGATGACAAATGAGACAGAATCTGGAATAGGGTGATTGAAGAACACGTGTATGTGATTGTTAGGTGTCCTAACTATAAGCTATGGTTTGTGCTACACTAATGAACCTGCTGAATAGGAGACAGAGAAATTTTTCCCACTGCTGAAGTCAGTCATATTCTGGAAGATACAATTATGTGAATGGGTATCTCCCATCTTTTAATTGACTGTACACACTTGATCCAGGTAATCAGCAGTAGTTTGGGCAGATGTAGTGTGGCAACAAAGAAACTCTGCCCAAGGGTTCCTAATAAAGGGGCCACTAAACTCGGTCCTAGATGGCCGGTGTCTTGGAGAGTTTAGCTACAACCCTAATCAAACACACATGAACCATCTAATTAAGGTCTTGCTAGGTAGACTTTAAAAATTTAACAGCAGGTGTGTGAAATTTACAATTTACAGCTTTTGGTAGACGTCCTTATCCAGAGAGACATTCATCTCTTTTATACAACTGAGCAATTGGGGTTTAGCCTTGCTCTGGAGCCCGCAGTGGTGGCTTAGTGGTGTTGGAAATCAAACCCCAGTCTTTCTGGTATCATCCAACATCTTAACCACTAAGCCACCACATCCTCGAAATTTTAAAGCTAAACTCTGCAGGCCCTTTAGAACCTTTGGTGGCCCTGCCCTAATGCATCGTTAAACACCTGGTGTAAAATTAGACTATAGTCTTAAATAATGAAATAATATTACAACGTTTTAACAAAAAAAATATTATTATGCTTTGAGCAGGCTGATCAGTCAGTCCTAAGCAGGAGCTATGATTCTACAAAAGCTTTTCAATAATACGCACAGCTGACATTCTCAGAAACAGTACGTCCACTTGATGTGTGTGCTGTTCTGTATTTGGGCTATATAAAGAAAAATATATTAAAGAAATATTGCAGGAATTCATCAGTAGGCTTTGCAACCTTATAAAAACTGGCCACCTTGGTTCTCATGACAGCAGCCTAATCCTGTTTGCCATTTCAGCTCTGAAACCCCCAAGATTTAGTGATATTTATCATGCCGTGATGAATAGACACAGGTGGAACACAGGTGCACCTTGTTCAACATATTCACTGTAAAAACACAAAAATGATTTACTAATCCTAAATAAAATGTTGCAAAAATTGATCATCCTATTCCAGATTATATATCATATATATATATATATATATATATATATATATATATATATATATATATATATATATATATATATATATATATATATATATATATATATATATATATATATATGAATAAATCTGGAATAGGATGATCGGGGTTATATACGGTATGTCACAGAAGTGAGTACACCCCTTACATTTCTTGTAAATATTTATTATATCTTTTTATGTGAAAACACTAAAGAAATGAAACTCTGCTGCAGTGTAAAGTAGTGAATGTACAGCTTGTGTAACAGCGTAAATTTGCTGTCCCATCAAAAGAAACTCAACACACAGCCATTAATGTCTAAACCCCTGGCAACAAAAGTGAGTACACCCCTAAGAGGAAATGTCCAAATTGGGTCCAAGTAGCCATTTTCCCTCCCTGTTGTCATGAAACTCGTTAGTGTTACAAGGTCTCAGGTGTGAATGGGGAGCAGGTGTGTTAAATTTGGTGTTATTGCTCTCACTCTCTCATACTGGTCAATAGAAGTTCTAAGTTTCCGACAACAGACTTAAGAAGACCCATGGGGTTGTGGAGGTAATATATTCATACAGAATGCATAAGTTTCATAATCAGTTTCATAAATAGAGGCCCCTGTGTAAATAAATCAGAACGCAATTGTTTTCTCTCCTTTAATTAGTACTAAAATTTAGTATTTGCAATTAAGGGCTGTTGTTTAGTTAATTGAATTACTTAGTTTGATACTGTATAAGAAATGATGTGTAAAAAACTTTTTAAACAATAATCAAAGAGCAGCTACTTTATTTTCTTTACAAAACGATGAACAAGCAAGAAAAAAATAACGAGTTCCAGTTCCAGAAACTGTAACTATGAATGAGTGGATGGAGTGGATGTGAATAGAAGAGTCTGGAGTGAATTGGGGTCATAGTTTTTTCCTGGTCAATACTGTAGTCTGCAAGACAATAAATTTTATCCAGCGCTCTCTGAAAATATCAGGCTGTTTTTATTTCAGGACCTTATTCCTCCCAGACGTATGTTTAGGTAGCCTGTAAGACCAAATAAAACTTAAGGATAATTCCGGGCAGTAAACGGTTAAAAGTATAAAAATGTCTCCCTGAATGCCTTCAGATGTAAAACATCCCAAGGACGGGACAGCTTTACCAACTCTGAGACCATGTAACCCCAACTGAATACTTCTGTTTCTCTAAACACACCATCGAATTATTCACTTTCTCACAAATTATTCATTTATTTATTTAATCAATTATTTATTTATTACTGACATGAAGGTCACCGTTTTATAGCTTTGAAGTTTTTGAAGTTTTTTTTAAAGCTAACATAACTATCAGTTTCCAATTTTCAATTTGTGGGTCAAGACTTAAAAAAGGACATCTATAGAAGCAATTCAGTCCTAAAATATTATGCTTTAACTTGAATTGACCTAATTAAATCACAGCCGTAAAAACATTTTACAAGCTTTACACACTGAAAATATACAGCGTGTGTCCAGGTCCAGAACATAAAGATCTATAAGTGTGAGAAAGGAGAGTTTTTCTTTTCTTATTTTAACCGAGCTTTAATTTTAAAGCTAAATAAAATACAGCTTCAACCTGCAGGTTGTGTTGGCCATTAAACATGGCAGTGAATCTATAATGACTCGGGCTTTAATAAAAGTCGTTCAATTAATTGATTGCTTTACTGTGTTGCGTTTTATAGCCAGGCTACGCTATGAGGCTGTTTATAGATTACATAGTTTGCTACAGCTACAATATTTTAAGCTGATCTGGAAAAAAAAACCATCTTTAAGTATTCTAGTGTCTTTAACAAACTTTGGTATGGAAAAATAAACATTTGTAAACATTTGTATAACAATTTAACAATTAAAAAAATACTTTTTTACAGTACATTTTAACAAAAATGTCTTTGAATTTATCTCATTTATCCCTCTGAGCCGTTGGGGGTTAAACGCCTTGCTCAGCTGATGGTACTGGGAATTGAACTTCCTGTAAAGTTTTGATCTTCAAATGATCTTCATGTGATTCCCCTTGTCCCTTTGTCTTGTTTTCATTGGTTTGTTTGGTCATGTGTTGTTTATTGGGTTCTGGTGTCTCTAGTTTAGTTAACTTGTTCCTAGTTAGTCTTGTGTGTGTGTGTGTAGTCCTTTTGTAGCAGTGCGTCTTGGTGGATTGTGGTTTGTGTCATGTCATGTCATGTCATGTCATGTCATGTCATGTCATGTCATGTCTAGTCTGGTCTAGTTAAGTTATTTTTATGTTTGTTGATTTATCACTTAAATAAACTGCACCTATGGTCCTTGCCTTGGTGAGATTTCGTACATGTTACTGAGAAACCTAATCTGTCCTGAAGACGTCTCTGTGGTACAAAACTTGTCAAAACTTTGCTATTATAAATAATATTTCACGCAAGCCCTTGAATACTAAACAGGCCATTCAGGGGGTCTGAGTGTGTGCTGACAGTCTCTGCCCTCTCTCTTCTGAATAAATGAGTAGACGTTGATGCGGTTCTGAATTTTAATCCATCCTGCTCAGAGAATATAAACTCGATTAAAGGTGAGGGGGAAACTCAACAGCACTGCAGGAATATCCACTTTAGAACTGCCTTGTTAGGAGCTTAGAGCCGAATTTACGCTGGGTAAATCTTTCAGTCTTTTGCTATTGCTGCTTGTTAGACTTTATGAACATGATTCCCATGTCACACTGTAGCGTCTCAGTTGTCATGCGACAGTCAAAACGTGTTAAAAACCGATGCACACAAGAGGATTCGTCAGGAACCCAACAGTGGCAGATTGGTGGAGCGTGAACTTAGGTCTTCCTAGTCTTCCAGTTAACAACTTAGTGCCTTAACCATTTGAGCCACCACTGCCCCCAGTGATTGTTGTCGTAGAAAAAGTCACACTGCAGGACAGTTAACATTGCCAGAATTTCATTGGAGGAAATATATAACTGACCCCAAAAGCTGTTAATTAGCTGTGGGTGAACACGTCAAACTAGCTATAAAAGACAACAGATTTTAGCATAGGATTATAGAATTTTTGGAATTAAAAAATTTGTCTCAGACGAACCAAATCACACAGAATAAGACCGTCTTTACTCTGAGCTATTTATTTAGCACAAGTTGAACTTGGTCAAATGTGTCACATTTATCGAAGTTTCATTTTATTATTTTTTTGTCATTTCCAGTCCATCTAATCTGTTAAACACTTTTGTAAATCACTAACATTGCATTTCCAGTTAGTATGTCCATGAGTCCAGTGTCCAGTTAGTGACCATTTTTTAATAATAATTATCTAAGAGTCTGTAGTCATGATATTGTTTAACCTTTGGTTCCTCTTATCCAAGATTATTTCTTTTCAAAGTACTTGGTTAAGTTCTGAAAGATGAAATAAAATCTCTCTATTTCTCTAAACCTAAACCTGGCTTAAGTTCCGCTGCTAATTTGATCTGATTCTTATCTGGATCTGGATGACTTCTATGTATTAACAACTTGGTTTCATACATTTTTATAACAAATATGTTTTTAAGTTACCGTAGTTTATGTAGCAGGTACATAGAATTAGACACAATTTCTCTAGACTATCTCTTAAACAAAGAATAATCACTGACTCCCTAATTCTTATTTGAACATTTGCGTAAATATTCACCCCCTCAAATGTTTCCTCATTTTATAGCGGTTATGAACAGAAATTGAATTACCTCTTATAGTTTTACCCAAATTAGCCCATAATTAAAAAAAATAAACAAACAAAACTAATTATCTCTTTTCAGCTGTTCTCTTCAGGGGTCACCACAGCATATCATCCTCCTCCACCTACCCCTATCTTCTGCATCCCCTATCTTCTCACACCCACTAATTTCATGTCCTCATCTATCACATCCACATACTTTCTCCTCTGACTTCCTTGTTGCCTCCTGTCTGCAGATCCATTTCCAACCTCCTCCTACTGATATTTCCACTATCTCTCCTCTGCACAGATCCAAACCATCTCAATCTCTCCTTTGTCCTTGATTTGTCCAAAACGAGCTGTCCCTCTTATGTGCCCGTTCCTAATTTTGTCCAACGTCATCAATTCCAAAGAAAACCTTAACATCCTTACCTCTGCTATCTCCAACTTTTCGTCATGTATCTTCCTCAGTGCTGCTGTCCTGAAACTCTACAACATGGCCTACAACATGTCTCTCACCACTGTCTTCTACACACTTTCACTTGATTCTCAATGATATTCTTCTGTCACACATCGTTTATCCACACATTAAATCATTTATTCAATATTTAAAGCATTATCTCCCAGGAAAAAAATCTATTGTGTGTCTGTGTGAGAATGTAGAATGTAGAATGTGGAAGGGGGGCGAATACTTTGGCAAGATAACCTTTTATATAAGTTGGAGCAGGTGGTTTCAGCTATTGAGAAGAACAAATAATTTTGCCCGTCTCATAATTTTAGTACAGATTCTATAAAATGAAACTTTGGCGTGCCACAAGGAGGGTTGCCAGATCCGAGATGCTCTTATACATTCAGCATATGTATAAGAGCATGTTTTTTTATATCAACAAAAGCAGGACCATTTCTGTCCATGCTACATTACCTGCAGGGTTTTTTAAAAGACTTTTGGAAAGGTGACAACTGTCCTGGGCGCTCCATTAGACAGTGCTGCATGGAAGAGTGGTCCAAACTCTGCAGAAAAAGTGTGGAAAGAATTATTTCTTATTTAACACTTCTGTCTTATTTAACACTTTTTGGCTGATTTGTCAGGATTGACAGGTCCTAATTTAAAACTTTTTTTGTTAGAGTTTCTGTAATATGTCCGATTTCTTAAATGTTAAAAAACATCATTTAATTTCATCAGCAAATAAAAAAAAATCATCTAATTTCTGTAATCAATGCAGTGTAAAATTCTTGACGCTTTAAGATGTAGTGTTATACAGGGTGGGTAAAAAGTAACCCGTCAATGAAAATTAGTAATAAAGTCCATCTTTCTAACACAAATGTACTTTATAACACAGGAAATGAAATGCATTAGAATCGTTAAATTTTAACATAGGCACCGGTGACGACAACCAGTTTCCTCAAACTGAAGGAAGTGCTTTGGGATATTGCTGAGATCCTCTTCTCTCCCATTTACAGCATTTAGCAGACATTCTTACTCAGATCTACTTTTTCTCTAGTTATGGTGTTGGAATTTAGTCCCATTCTTGCCTTATGCAGGTTTCCATCTGCTGAAATGTTCTCTATGTGTGAAAGATCTGGACTGCAGGCAGGTTAATTCATCACCCGGCCTATTGTACTACGAAGTCATGCTGTTGTAATAGCCGCAGTTTGTGCTTTTTAGTTGTCCTGCTGAAATACACAAGGTCTTCACTGAAATAGACGTCGTCTGGAGGGGAAGACATGTTACTCTAAAACCTTTATATACCTTTTAGCATTCATAGTGTCTTCAAAACATGCAGTCTTTCCAAACCGTCTGCACTTATACACCCCATACCATCAGAAATGCTGGCTTTTGTACTGAACACTGATAAAATGCTGTCGGACACGGCGTCCATAATTTTCAACAAGAATGTCGAATTTAGACTTGTCTGACTATAGAACACAATTTTTCTCTTTGAATCAGTCCATTTTATTGAGTTTTGGCCCACAGGAAACGACGGCGCTTCCAGACTATGTTCATATGGCTTACTTTTTGTATGATGGAGCTTTAGTTGGTATCTGCAGATGTTACGGTGGATTGTGTTTACTGACGGTGGTTTCTGGAAGTTTTCCTAGGCCCATTTATTAATTTTATTCACAGAATCATGCTGATGTTTCGAACATGCTGAGGGTCCGAAGACCATGGACATCCAACAAAGGTCTTCCTCCCTGTCCCCTACACACAGATATTTCTCCAGTTTCTCTAAATCTGTTAATGATGTTATGTACTGTAGATGATAAGATTTGTAATTTAACCGCGAGAAACGTTTTCTACAATCTTTTTACAGTTTTTACAGATTGGAGAGTCTCTGTCCATCTTCACTTCTAAGAAACTCTGTCCAGCTTTACTTCTGACAGACTCTGCCTCTCTAACACATCCCTTTATAGCTAATCATGTTACAGAACTGATGTCAGTTAAGTTAATTAGTTGATTTTTAATTAATTAATTGCTTTTACAGCCTTTTGTTTTTGACATTTTTATGGCATTTGGCAGACGTCCTTATCCAGAGTATTTATTCAACTGAGCAATTGAGGGTTGTATAAGTACAAATGTTAAGAGCCTTGCTCAGGGGCCCAGCAGTGGTGGCTTGGTGGAGCTGGGAATCGAACCCACAATCTTCAGGTTGGTAGTCCAACACCTGAGCCACCACTTCCTTAATAAGCTCATTTGTGTATAAAATTGTAAATTGTAAAATTTCTCAGTTTAATCCTTTTTGTTATCTATGTTCTGTTTTAAATAAAATATTGGGTTGTGTGATTTAAAAAAGAAACATCCCAGTTTTCGGGAATCCGGGTTGTGTATGGTAATGTAACGCATAGATCCAATCATCTGGAGGGATCCTGTCTTCATGTTCGTGGTGACCTTTTCCCTAACGCTCATGTTGTTCTATGCAAATAATTTTGGCAGCCACAAAGGTAAACAACCATCTCATTTCCATAATTCCATGCCAGTTATGTTTCACTGTGTGTTATAAGAACTTTATACCTGAAATATGTGTGTGTGTCTGTGTGTGTGTGTGTGTGTATAGGAATAAAAAATGTGTAACATTCTTGGCAAAATCGTCAAACCTGTCAAAGCAGCAGCTCAGCACATAGAGAACTTAATTATAATGTTAATTTAACTCCAGAAGTGTGTGTGTGTGTGTGTGTGTGTGTGTGTGTGAAAGAGAGAGAGAGAGAGAGAGAGAGAGAGAGAGAGAGAAAGAGAGAAAGAAAGTGAGAGTAATTTGTTAAATTAGCATATAAAAGACATCTGTGTTGGATTGAATATATATTTGTTTAAGTATTTAACAAGAAATCATAAGAAATTCCCAGCTTCAGTTAATTCCCTAATCACTTCCACAAATCCGTATGGATCATCCTAAACACTGGGAGCTGAACTCGTCTTTCCACATCCTCCGGAAACCGGATGATTCCACAGAGCTAGAGGAAATGTGATTAACTTTATTTCTTATTTCTCTGGTGTCCAGTTTAAGCGCCTCGGTACCTTTTTTCTGTTTTTTTGATTGAAGTTATATCCCTGTCTGTAAGATTCCGAATTAGGAAATGTGTCTCTTTCCTGAATCGCATACCTCCATAATATATAGTGATTAAAGCTGAGGATGTAACATAGGATATAAGTTTGAATCCTTAGTATGTGTAAAAGTGTGTAAAAAGTTCCTGGTTGATCTACTACTTCTGCATATGATAAACTCTTTACTATTCCATGATCCAGGGCCGGCCCAGGGCACTGCCAGAGAATTTTTTTCTTGCCACTGTTGCCCTCGGCTTGCTCATCAGGGACAAACAGGGACAAACTGATTTCTGTTTAATTCCCCTTGTATACTTTCTTTGATTGTGTAAAGCCGCTTTTACCATCGTAAAAAGTGCTATTCAAGTTCTATTCACACAAACGCTCCCACACACACACCCTACCACAAAAAGTGGTAAAAAAGTGCACAAAACTCTAATATATTTTCTAAATATATATTATGATTTTCATTCATACTATTTGTATTCATACTATATAAGAAAAGATGGTTGGAAAGTACATACCAACTCAAATGTAGTACCTACTTAAGTAGTGAGTATTTTGAGAGTATTTTGTTTTCTTTTTAAACTTTCTTTTAAACGCTAAAATGATCTTTCTGATTTTTACGTTTTTTTTTGCTTGAGCTAGATCCTTGTTTGATTTCAGACAGTACAGCCAATTTGAGCTTTGACTTCCTCTCAAGGTGCAAACACACAAAGTAGGAAAATAATGAACTGTGTAAAAACACCCGAGGCAAATTCAACACACACAAACACTTCTTATTTAAGTCCAGAGCGGACAGCTACGACAAAAAACCCCCACACGCTTTAATGCTACGCTAATATTAAACCACCCCACCCCAACCCACTGGCTGTGCTATAATCACTTGTACAGCTGTTTAGAGGTCTGAGGACACACAGATTTGTCTCTCTGCCCGAGGCTTGAGCATCAGATAAAGAAGCTCCTGGTTGACTGCAAGAGCAAACAGAATATTACAGCATCCATCCTCTGCTCTGTTCAGTGGATCAGCTGAATCTTTTCCTCAAACCGCACTGACAGCTTTTCCTCTCATTTTTTTTTCTGCGTGTTCCGTGTATCGTTCTCAAAATAATAGTCTTTTTTCTGTCTAACACTATATTTGTTTGCGATTTCAGCCGCTTGCAGTCTCATCACGCAACATCCTGTTTTATCCATGCTTGGGACCAGCACTGGGAGTTAATAACCCCCCAGTGTCTGGGTTGTTTTCCTGCCCATAAATCGAACCCTGAAAACAAACAGTTTGTAGAAAGTGTAATATGAGCAAGGAAAACTCTTAGGTTCATGGCTAGTTCAAGATGGTAACGTCAAACACTAAAGTGAAACAAACTACAGTCATTTCTAATCTTATTCATAGCCATGAACTGAGTCAGCATCTGAAGATAACCATTAGGGGCACCAGAGTTAATTGGTTAGCATGTTTTTCCCAGCTGAGCATTCCATTCTCACCCTGTGTGTATGAAGTTTGCATGTGCTTTGGGGACGTCATTTCCCAGTCCAACTAGTGTTGATTGGCATGTCTAAATTGTCAGTATTGTACGAGATTGTGCTGTGCAATGCACTGGAAAATGGTCCATGGCGTCCCTGTGGTTGGTACAGAAATATTAGTAGGGTAAACCGGGGATGAAGGCGCCATGGGGGTAGAATATAAAGTACCCCTATAAATATACATTTTAATGACCCAGGCTAAGTGGAATCCATCTCGCAGGTAAAACGTTTATTAACAATAGCAAACAAGCAGAAACAGAACCTAAAAGCGTAAAGGTTAAACAGGCGGAAGTCGGTACACGGTAAACACAAAACCAAATCGTAAAGATATAAATCAAGAACCATAGAAAAGCATAAATCATAAACAGGAAGACCAGACGGGCTAGCAATACTTCGCAATGTGCTTGATTGTAGCGCTAGCGGAAGCATTACATTCATTTTAGTTGAAACCACTAGGGGGCATAAAAGCCCCAATGTAGCACTTATCCATAAATCCTGGTTGTCGGTGGTGCTTAAAGATTTAGTTTGTAACGCGTTCGTGGTCAAGGACAGACATTTATTATTTTGTTTGTGAGATTTACATGGCTGTTAAGTACATGTTTATATTTTGAATATAAAATAAGTAAGAGTATTTGGGGGTAAAACGTACAATTATTATTAGGGCTGAAGGGCGTCATCCTGAGCATTTATCCAGTGTGAAATCTTTTATCATTTACAGCAGACGTCCTTATCCAGAGTGACTTACATTATTCTCTGTTATACAACTGAGCAATTGGGGGTTAAAGTCTTCAAATTAGTAGTACAACACCTTAACCACTGCGCAACCACTTCCCCTCGACAGAATAGGTGTAATCTAAGTGATCCTAAATCTGCTGACCAGAGCCAATCCTAAACTCCCTGGGGCTCTAAGCAAATTTACTACCATCTGTAAGCCATGTAAAACTTTTGCCATTGTTGAAAACTTTGAACAATATAGAAAAAAAATTTGCCATAAACAAAAAAACAAAACAAAAAAAAAACAAACAAAAACAAAAAAAAAAATAAAAATAAAAATATATATATATATATATATATATATATATATATATATATATATATATATATATATATATATATATATAATATATATAAAAATCAATGAGTTGTAATACTGAGTTATAGCTTTTAGGATAAACTTTGGTTTCATCTACAACTTGGGCATTTTCGATCCAAGATGGAGGCTTTTAGATCCAAGATGAGGCTCTTTGTTGTTTTGTGTAATTGTGTGTTGTTTCGTGTAGTACCATGGGGTCCTGGAGAAGCGTTGTTTCATTTTACTGTGTACTGCATCTGCTATATATGGTTGAAATGACAATAAAGCTTCTTGAACGTGATTTTCAGTATCAGCTGTTTAGATCATCTGGAAGCTGGAAACTAGGAAACTATGCCTTTTTCAAGCTGCACTTTATAAACACCGCGTTTAATTCATGTTCGTCAGTCACAGAACAAACAGTCCTTGCAGTGGTTGTCAGGTTATCGAGACAGACAGATCAGGGGATGCGCTGAGAAATACGCATAAACTCAAACTTCACTGTATTTGCTGACATCAAACTTCGAGAAAAGAGAACACAAGTTTACTGGACTGCAATTCACTCACATGGTGTGATTTTCTTTCCCCCCTATTTTTGTGTCCTGAAGAATTTTTCGCTTCATTCTGTCATCTGACAGCACTGACACTTGTTTTAACACGAGGGACGGAGAGACGGGGCCCTTGTCATTTGCGGGGCCCTACGCAGCTTGCATAGTTTGTTTTTCTCATTTAAACCCAAAGATGTTTATCCGTGATTGCATGTGGTGCAACTTAATATAAAACTTCTAAATTAAATAATTAAGTATGCCACATTTTTATATTTATTCTAGTATGAAAATGCTTTTATAAAAGTTAGTTTTTAAATATAAATTTTGTTTTTAAAGTTTATGATTCCATTTAGTACTAATGGAGAGGATTTTAATGTTTCTGGGCTAATTTCAGTTTATTTTATTGAGTTTATCCAGTAAATCAACTTTGTTCTCCTGAAACACTCACGGGATTCAGTCTAATTAAGTAAGCAAGACAGGAGCACCACCAGATGGTTGCAGAGAAATGTTAATAATTATGTTATCAGAATTCCTCCAGCAGCCGATGATGTTGTGGGATAGATACTCGTCGAACCCATGGGATCTTCGGAGGAACAGGACAGATTTAACGCGGCAGTGTTTCACTTTGCCTGATGGCTTTTAGGGAATTGTGTTAAAGGGAAACAAACGATTATTGGAACGATTAATCAGGATCTATTTGAGCAATAATCATACCTAATGTAATTAGTTAAAATATTGAGTAGTACATATTTTGACTTACAAATGAAGTTATATAACAGTTATAACCCTAGGGTTATTTATAGGTTTTCATGTAGTTGTTTATTTTTTGTCAGTTAGCTTCACACTGACTAATCAGCTGGTTTATAGCAGAAAAACTGAGTTATAATTCCAATTGAAATCCGACACTTTTCACTTTAACATTATAGTTAACATTTATAGTAGTACTCTAGCGCCACACTGGTTAAACTGCGCTATTGCATGCTTTTAGGTTAGATCTTTTCAAATCAAACGCCAATCTGACAACAAAAATTCCTGTCAAGATTTTTATTGTTTCAAACTCCCGTCATGAGTCAAAGGGTTGATTTTGGATGCAAATGCAACATAACAACTAAACAAAGAAACAAACTTGAAAAAAAAAAGAATTTGAAAAAACATAAAACTAAACTTAACGCAACCGGAGCTGAGCTGACATGACATGACATAAAAACCGACTGTGACGAGCAACAATTTAAGGCAGACTGAGACAAGGGGTATAAATACTAAACCTAATAGGGGGAAACAATCAACTCAACAAGACAAACTAACCAATGAAAACAGGACACAAGGGCAGAGAAACACATTAAAAGACGAATAAACACTGAGCACATGGACTACAACCGAAACAAAGACAAAGTCGCGCTGTTGCTCTCTGGTGGCCCGGCAGGGCAACGCACCCGGCAAGAGAAGCCATTACACCACCTCATTACACCACCCTTTTGTTGATTATTTTTCTCGACCAGCACAACACACACTTTACTAACAGCAAGCCTCTTAACAGGCTTTGACAGCTTTTTAATTTATTAAATGACTGCAGGATTTAATTGCGCAGGGGCTGAACCTCTCACAGGACGCTTCCTAATCACATACAGGAACACCTGAATTCAAACCTGACTAAAATAAAAACCAGAAACGGAGGAGGAGAAAGGGATAGAGTATTTTTTTTCCTCCCCAGAAAGACTCTTTCTTATGAAAATGTGACACACTCTGCCACCTGCATGGAAAAGAATGCAAATGAATCGGAGGGTTAATTAGAAATGAGGCTTCGTTTCCCCCGTCTCTTCAGTCAGGAAATTCCGCGGGGACATGGCAAGGCTGCGGCAGACCTTTTACAAAATATGGAGGTAAATACGTGGTGATATTTAAAACTCCTTGAAAGTAATAAAAGCTCGTACTCATCTATTCGTTCTATTCACTGCGGACTTGGGTCCAAACTCCATAATAAACTCACAGAGCGGCCGTCCTGTCCTAGCTTGAATAAAAAACAAGTTCCATGTGTCACATGAACTCAGTGAAGCTTTAAGGTCTATTTTGAATGGCTGCATGCTGGAAAAGCGGAACACAAATACGCACGCTGGAAAAGCGAAATACACAAAAATAGGTGCAAAAAAATATACTGGGTTCCAATACTTTTGACTATATAAAAGTGTGCAACGATTCAAACTTGACTAAATTGACATTTACAGCATTTGGCAGACGTTCTTATCCAGAGACATTTATCTTATTTATACAACTGAGCAATTTGGGTTTAAGGGCCTTGATTAGAGGGCCCAACAGTGATAACTTGGTGGTTCTGGGAATCAAATCCTGATCTTTCACGTATCAGTCCAATACATTAACTACTGAGCTACTGCCCCTCTCTCTCCTTCTTTTCCCTCTGTCTTTCTGTCTCTCTCTCTCTCTTCCTTTCTCTCTCTCTCTTTTCCCTCTGTCTTTCTGACTGTGTCTCTCGCTCTCTCTCTCCTTCTGTCTCTCTGACTGTATGTGTCCCTCTTTTTCACTGCGAGTATAAAAGAGTTCAGTGACGATAACTTTCTTTCTCTCAGAAGCGAGACTGTAACTGCACTGTTCTGTTTTTGTGCTCTGATCTCTGCTGTTTAAGTTTATGAGGCGGATCAGCTGTAACCAGCGACAGATTAAATAGAATCTCACCCTGTTCGGAGTTCAGTATTGATCTGCGGGACGCGCCGTAAATCACACACTCACTAAAGATGATTTGCTAGGATAAATTTTTTAGCAATGTCTTGCTGGTACTGTAGAAAAACCGAACAATGGCTCCAGTTTGTTATTCACATACTGCTGCGAGTATAAAAGAGTTCAGTGACGATAACTCACATCATAAGATAAAAAAATAAAAAAAGGGAGCTACAAGTCTAGATAATTTATATTTTTTATGACCGAATTATAGCTAGTGAAAAGTTTGAGAAGTTTGTAGTTATTTAAATATTTAATGTTATTAAATCAGAAATGTTTGCTTGTAACTACAGAACATCACATTTACACACAGATGCCCTGATTTTAGAGTAAACTTAAGATTTATTTATTAATTTTTTTAATCCAAATCACGTTTTTATGCAAACCCACATCTTCTAAGCTGTGTTTCTTTAATCACAATTTTACCATGACATCAGTAATTACACTTATTTATAATAATAATAACAATTATAATAATAACAACAATAAAAATAACAATAATAACAATAATAATAATAACAATAATAATAATAATAATATGTTACTACGGTGGCTGTGCACTAGCATAAAAAAACCCCACCAAATTATTTTTTCTGAAATTTTAATCTACATATAATTTTTATTACATTGCTGGCATTTTGTTAGATGTCCTTTTCCAGCAATTGGAAATAGGGGCCTTCCCCAGGGGCCCAGCAGTAGTAACATAATTATGCTTGGAATTAAACTCACAATCTTCCAGTTGGCAAACACCTTAACCACTAAGCCACTACCTCCAATTTCACTTCCCCTAATGTTCCTCTTTTCCCCACGACAAATAAATTCGTTGTTTATACTGTACATCTTGCAAACTTGGAACTTTCTACTTACAAATCAACCCCCTGGGGGTCGCTAAGGCCTTCATGGGTTTAATCCTGTCTGTTATAGTAGGAAAACCAACAAAAGGATACAATAAACCCCATTAAAAATCCATGAAAAAATCCAACAAGACTAATGTGTAATACCTTTATATTATAGTAAACATATTTTATGTAATAATTTAATTTATTCACCTTCATTGTATATTTTTTTAAACAATGTAAAACCTTTTCACAATAAAAAACACACACACACAAGGAAATCGGATTATTGCCCATAGGGAAACAGCAAAAATTTACGGCAGCAGCATTTTTCAAGGCTGAGTAACTTCCTGTACGGTTCAGGGACTTTGGAACCGTTATTAAAAAAAGACATGTATATATTTTAATTATTTCCAGGCGGGAGCGCAACATTCTCATCATCATGACAAGCAACTTGTGTTGACCTTAAGGCTCAAGAGTCACACAATTGCACACACACACACACACACACACACGTTCCACCTGAATAAGAATTTCCCTTGCTATTCAAAAGCAAGTTAAATGGTTTTACTAATTAAAAGTTAATAAACATATTTTTTTAGCATCGCTGTTTTATTATACACTGCTCAAAAACATAAAGGGAACACTAAAATAACACATCGTAGATCTGAATGAATGAAATATTCTTATTAAATACTTTGTTCTTTACATAGTTGAATGTGCTGAGAACAAAATCACACAAAAATTATCAATGAAAATCAAATTTATTAACCCATGGAGGTCTGGATTTGGAGTCACACTTAAAATTGAAGTGGAAAAACACACTACAGGCTGATCCAACTTTGATGTAATGTCCTTAAAACAAGTCAAAATGAGGCTCAGTAGTGTGTGTGGCCTCCACGTGCCTGTATAACCTCCCTACAATGCCTGGGCATGCTCCCGATAAGGTGGCGAATGGTCTCCTGAGGGATCTCCTCCCAGTCCTGGACTAAAGCATCCGCCAACTCCTGGACAGTCTGTGGTGCAATGTGGCGTTGGTGCATGAAGCGAGACATGATGTCCCTGATGTGCTCAATTGGATTCAGGTCTGGGGAACGGGCGGCCCAGTCCATAGCATCAATGCCTTCGTCTTGCAGGAACTGCTGACACACTCCAGCCACATGAGGTCTAGTATTGTTTTGCATTAGGAGGAACCCACGGGCAACCGCACCGGCATATGGTCTCACAAGGGGTCTGAGGATCTCATGTCGGTACCTTATGGCAGTCAGGCTACCTCTGGCGAGCACATGGAGGGCTGTGCGGCCCTCCAAAGAAATGCCACCCCACACTATTACTGACCCACTGCCAAACCGGTCATGCTGGAGGATGTTGCAGGCAGCAAAACGTTCTCCACGGCGTCTCCAGACTCTGTCACCTCTGTCACATGTGCTCAGTGTGAACCTGCTTTCATCTGTGAAGAGCACAGGGCGCCAGTGGCGAATTTGCCAATCTTGGTGTTCTCTGGCAAATGCCAAACGTCCTGCACGGTGTTGGGCTGTAAGCACAACCCCCACCTGTGGACGTCGGGCCCTCATACCACCCCCATGGAGTCTGTTTCTGACCGTTTGAGCAGACACATGCACATTTGTGGCCTGCTGAAGGTCATTTTGCAGGGCTCTGGCAGTGCTCCTCCTGTTCCTCCTTTCACAAAGGCGGAGGTAGCGGTCCTGCTGATGGGTTGTTGCCCTCCTACGGCCTCCTCCACGTCTCCTGATGTACTGGCCTGTCTCCTGGTAGCGCCTCCATGCTCTGGACACTACGCTGACAGACACAGCAAACCTTCTTGCCACAGCTCGCATTGATGTGCCATCCTGGATGAGCTGCACTACCTGAGCCACTTGTGTGGGTTGTAGACTCCGTCTCATGCTACCACTAGAGTGAAAGCACCGCCAGCTTTCGAAAGTGACCAAAACATCAGCCAGAAAGCAGAGGAACTGTGGTCTGTGGTCACCTCCTGCACAACCACTCCTTTATTGGGGGTGTCTTGCTAATTGCCTATAATTTCCACCTGTTGTCTATTCCATTTGCACAACAGCATGTGAAACTGATTGTCAGTCAGTGCTGCTTCCTAAGTGGGCAGTTTGATTTCACAGATATGTGATTGACTTGGAGTTACATTGTGTTCTTTGTGTTCTTTAAGTTTTCCCTTTATTTTTTTAAGCAGTGTATATTAACTAGGAATAAATTACCAAATTTTAAAATAATACTTGATATTGTTATTAATTGATTTTTTAATAAAAAAAAACGTTTTTTTTAAACAAATAACTTTTAATAATAACTTTATTAAAAATATATTTTTAATAATTAAAAAAATATGAATGTCAGTAAATTAAACAAATATATATACAAGACCCGTCTATATAAATCAGCTACAATAACTATCCAATAAAAATTCAGATTAATTTAATTTACAAATTTTACTTATTCAGAACAACTTACATTTATCTCCTTTCTACATCCAAGCAATTGGGGGTTAAGGTTGCTGGGCTCAGGGGCCCAATAGTGGCAACTTGGTGATGCTGGGAATCAAACCCCAATCTTCCAATTAGCAATCCAACACGTTAACCACAAGCATTACCACTTCCCCAAGTAGTATTACTGAAGCTATAAAAACTTTATTCTGTTTACAGTATTTTATAATGTATAAATAATTTGGAATACTGAGCTCATATTACAACCATTTCCTCACTGTGTTAGTAAAAAACACCGATCCCAAACTTTTGAATGTTATTGTATTCGATATTTTGTAAGTTTTTGTTTTATGGATTGAAGGTTAGGCAATTATTGTTCTGGTCTCCGGTGCACAGTTGAAGGTGTCGTGCAACAAGAATTCAATAAAGGAAAGGGGGTTCTGTTACAAGACCGCAATGACAGAATCAATAAAAAACATATATAAGGCTGTTTATTACTGCTGCTGGTGTGGTGGTGTGTGTGGGTGAAGTGTTTAGTGCTTTTATTTGTCAGCATATTTCGCTTTAAAGTTTGCTGAGTTGCTGTCAGCCAAACCCTTGTCAAATGGCGCTTTTGAACATTTTTGACTTTTTGTTTTTTAACAGCTAAAAAAAAAAACACCATTAAAAACAGTTTCAGTAAAGGATAATTATAAAAGCTTCTATGATTAACTGGTGGATGGATGTAGGTTAGGGTTACAGATTACTTTACACACTAAGAAACTTTAGCCTGGCCCTGTGGTGTAGTGCGTTAGGGCATCGGCACATGCACATGCACCCACATGCCCAGTTGCACTTCAGCAACCCAGGTTTTATTCCGGTTCAAGTCCTTTCTCTCCCTCATTTTATCTCTGTCCTATAAATAAAGACAAAAATGGCCAAAAAAATATCTTTACAAAAAAACAAAAAACTTTCGTCTGCAGTCTGTGACTGCATTTGCGCGAGTACATACTTCCCAAAAATATGTTTTATATAGTATGGTTATGGGTAGTATCATCCTCCAGCTTGATATTGTCAAATGACCTTACAGTAACGTGGACTTAAAATTGGGTGATGATAAACAAGTACAAACTTACCACAAGGAACAAAGTATTTAAATCGACTTTAAACCCTTTTCAACTTTTCACCATTTTGGAATATGACGATTCGTCTCTCCTGCGGGATTATTGGATAGTTAGGTGTCTAGCGTATGTGTACTATAGAATTTGCAGGAAAAACAATCATCCGTAAACTTTTCTGATACTGTTTTTCAGTACACACACTGTTGTTTGGACATACTACTTGCCTCACACATTCGTATTGGCACACAAATTCACATCCATTTTTTTTAGATTTGCCCTAATTCAAGTATAATGAACTGGAATTTAGGAACTGGTATTCTGATAGTAGTCTTTAGTTTTGTCCCAGGTGTTAATACTGCCATGTAGATTTCCAGTAATAACTATTGACCATGTGCTCGAAATTGATACACACATTGGGACATACTGTACATTTACATTAGACAAATATGATTAGATAACTAGAAGCTCAGACACTCACACACACACACACACACACACACACAAGAGGGCAGACACACACCATACACCAGTCGCCAGATTCTATTTTAGGTGACTGCTGTAATAGCAAATGGAATCAATTTGACAGAACAGCCTGAGCACTAACCCTCTTACTGCGCTCTGTTACCCTGCACACTCCCCGGAGAAACACAGCGGCACAGACACACATCACAACATCAACCTCCAATTTCGCCTCATCACTCCCATACGGTGCAATCATGGGAGGTTTGGGGTTGTTACACCAACCTGCAAAATGTACTTCAGGTTCAACACGGTAAACTCGCCCTCCAAACCGAAAGGCTTTAGAATGGATAGGGTATACAGAAAGGTTCAATTTCTTAAGCAAATGCTTTTATCTAGACACAATGAACTGTACTTAAAGATTGTCATGTCACAACACACACCCATAGCAATGTCTCAAAGTCCCTGATCTCCATGAAGACATGCTGTGTTCTGGATGTTTTGGAGTAGAAGAACTCCCATGTCCTGTTTCTGACTTAACCCCTCTAAACTGAACAACTTTGGGATGAACTGAAACCCTGACTGAACCCCAAACCTCCTCACCTCAACATTACTGTCTGATCTCACTTATTCTATTGTGGCTGCATGATCAAATCTCCACAGTCACGTGACCCAATCTGGTGGAAAACCTGCACAGACGAACGAAAGGGATTATAGAAGCAAGAGTAAGACTAACATCTGGAATAGGATCATCAGATATGGACACACAAACACATTTACATTTACATTTCTCGCATTTGGCAGATGCCCTTATCTAGAGTGACTTACAATTTTTTTGATTCATTAATACAACTGAGCAAATGGGGTTAGGGTGCTTGCTCAGGGGTCCAGCAATGACAATTTGATGGCTGGGGAATCGAACCCACAATTTTTCAGTTAGAAGACCAACTCCAGGCAGCATGCTAGTTAAGTGGTTAGCAAAGTTGCCTTACAGCAAAAAGGTCCCAGGTTTACATTCCGGCCAAGGGTTCTCCCTGTGTTTGTGTGGGTTTACTCCAGGTACTCTGGTTTCTTCAAACAGTCCAAAAAACATGTGTATTTAATTGATTGGTAATACTAAATTGCCCATAGAAGTCTGTATGTGATGCTGTGATGGACTGGTGACCTATCCAGATCCACCCCTGCCCTTTACCCAATGACAGCTGGAATAGACTCCAGCAGATCCCTGTGACCCTGATTAGGAATAACCTGCTAAAACAATGGACAGATGGACATAAATCCAACACTTAAACCACTGAGCTCCCACGTCCTGACATGTTTGTCTGTATAGTTGATGTCCCTAGTTTTGTAGTTTATGCCTCCAGAGTAAAAATATAGGAGACAGTGTTTTTTTGTTGATTTTCATTTCAGCTCTTTAACACAGTTCTATCTATGACCCAAATATAACAGCTACGATGCCACAGGTAACACCATGTGTCTGGTGGATGGAGGAAGTAAATCCCACAAGCTTTCTTTACTCATACATTTCTATCCTTTTCACCTTTTACAGTCCCAACAGGTGCAACAGGCTGCTTGTTTTGTGGGATTTTTTCCCAGGAAAAGCCTTAGAGACTAAGCAGAACCAGGAATGTGTTAAGGCAAAAATTGAGTTTGTGTGCCATAGTCTTTCAAAGCAAAAGGTGTGAACATTTTAGTTGTGTGCCTTGAACAAGATTTCCTTCAAATTAACATTATTTATGTTTCCATTTAGTCTAAAACTAAAATTTAAATCTTTAGACAACTAACGTGACTGTTTGAGCTGTGATTTGGTGCCAAGGAGAAACTTGTACACATTTAATTTTAGACTTTTGTCCCCAAACTGTGAATACTGTGGGGCGGGTCGGTGAGTAACAGATGATTTAAAATGTATTCAATGCTAGATTTGTAAAGTAATTCGTTTTGAGCATACAGACAAATAAGCGTTACTTTACAACAGATTTATAAAATATTAAAAGATAAAATATGTTTCTTCACATCAAACAAAAAAAAATATTATAAAACTTTTCTGCATTCCAAATCGAACTGTCTTTTTCTTACCGTTTGAACATTTTGTTGTCTGTGTGAATTTTTATGCTGGTTAGCGCGCGGTATCACCTGTTCATTAACATGAAATGTAGTAATAAATGTAGTGTTATGTTAGTGGGAAATCTAACAAATACCTTTTTTATTAAATGCAGATATAATATATGTCTCTGGCATTGTTCATCAGTCCAAATGTGGATGGGGGGCTTATCTGGCCCCTGGGCCATAGTTTGGGGACAGTGAGGGCAAGGTGATGGCTGTCGGCTAATCTGCGATCGAATAACACTTTTTAAGTTTCGGACTTTCTGTTTTGGCCAGCCAAAAATTTATATTATTGAAAAAAGTATTACTATAAAAAAATGTAAATGTTTATTTGATTTACAGTTAAATGGTGTTGATAGGGGACGTGGTAGCACAGTGGTTATGGTATCTGACTCCCTACCCCAAAGGTTGTGGGTTTGATTCATAGCACCACTAAGTTACCACTGTTTGACCCCTGAACAGGGCCCCTTAATACCTTAGTTGTATAAATGAGCTAAATCTAAGTCTAATCTAGGTAGGATGTTGGTGTTAAAAATTTCTAGGAAGTGCAATTACTAAACACAGTAATAAACTTTAGTCTCAACTTTAAAGTCAAGTTAAACTAAAGTCAATCGCCAGTATTTACTCTGTAAAGGTTCAGCATATTCAGACTCGTGTTCTGCAGTTACGATTAGAATAATAAAATGACGTCTTTGTGTCTAATGCAGGAACTAAAGAACTAAGATGGGTTCTTTGTTGATACGATTCCACCTTTTTCAGTAAAAACAAGCATCTACAGTTCACCTTTATTATGTCAAGAGGCTTTGTTTTAGTTCTAATTAAATTTTTAGGGATTTTTAATAAAAAAATTGTACTGATGTTACAGAAGCAGATTTAATTGTACCCATGGTAATCAGGGTTGCCAAACATGTACTATTTAAAAAACCAAAAACACAATAAATGTGAAAAATGTGTTACGCATGAAGTGAAATATCTGAGCACTAGTGATTCTTGAACAAATCATTTATTGTAAACAAATCTTTAATGTGACTCACGGAGGAAGAGTAGTCTCAGAGTGTGATTCGTTCAGTCGTGCATACGGTTCTGCTCAGACTGCAGTGGGGTTTTTTTGTGGGGGCTGTCACGTGATGCACGAAGGTGATGTAGTGTGATCAAGGTTGGGTAAGTAGTAGATGTGTTAGGGAAGTAACCGGAACATTTTAATTATATGTTGCTAAAATGAATAAAATGACTCGAAAGAAGATTTGTTTATTTTGTTAAGCAAGACTCAAAGGTCCAAGTCGGTAAAATAAGCCAAATTTTCCCATCACTACTAAACACGATATGTTAATTTCACGTGGAGTTAATATAATTAAAGATGCATATTCATCAGCTAAACTAATTAAGTCATAATGTCAAAGAACTAAAATGAAACCTGCAAAGTCAACTCATTTCTAACCCTGGAATGATCGGAAAGGTGACTCTGAAAGTCATCACTAAACATCTGCTCCGATGAAGGAACGGAAGCTATCAGGTTTTGATGGACATTTTATGGGAACTCATTTCTCACAGCTATTTCCTGTCGAGTCCTGAGACAGACAAAGGGTTGATTTGGTAAGGGAGATGTTTGATATCCTAATTTTCGATCCGACACGGTGGATACCCGTCTTGGATAATGAATTAAGGCATTTCAATTAGCCTGTCGAGTTAAACAGTCTCTGAGCTCTTTTGTCAGCCGACAGCGCGAACCGTTTGTCATTGGCGATATGGCGTGAATCACCGTTTTTTAAGTTAAATTATTCTCATGAACTTTTTGATCCACACCGATGTAGGAACTACATTTACATTCCTGGCATTTGGCAGATACCTTTATCACTAATGGCAGATTCAATTAAGGGCCTTACTAAGGGGCCCAGCAGTGGCAGGTTGCTGGAAATTAAACCTATGATCTTCTGATCAGCATCTACCTTTTAAGGTTGCTCACTCACTGCAAAATTACCTAAAGATAAAATAAATAGCTTTACAATTAAAAAAACCACTTTATTAATTTTTATACTGTAAATGTAAACAGGAAATAATTCCTGATTGGTTGGAATTTAGCCCAACTTGTTTGAAGTGAAGCGTGTTGTAGCTTCTGCATCTGCCTTAGGGATGACATGATGCATAAGCTGGTGTTATCCATGTCTGTAAGGTTCCCTCCATCTCTGCACTCCTTCACCGTCTGCCTGTTCTCCATGACAACCCTGAGAGCCCCGAAAAGCACCGGACACTCATTAGTACAAACCCTGTTTGAATTTTAAACGGCCGGCAATAACACTGCAGCATATATAGTGTGTTCTAACAGATAGAGCCTTGATTTCTTAACACACACACACACACACACAGACTTCCACAAACCCACATAGCTTCATCGATTAATTTCTGGAAGTGAATCTCACCGGAACTGTCAGTAAAGGGTAAGGATGTGATGATGTGAGAGAGAGAGAGAGAGAGAGAGAGAGAGAGAAAAAGAGAAAACAGGTAAACATAAGAAAGGACGGCTTGTGCTAGTCTCCCCCAGGAAGTGTGGTTGTCTCACACAGACCTAATAAAGTGGATAAAGGTTTATGGGTTGCCGGACTCACAAATTTAAACCTTTACTGTACTAAAGAATGTTTGTTCTGATATCATGGATGGTATAAGGAGTAACAGACACATTAGCAACGCCTTTTTTACTATTTCTGCCTGAACAGAAGACACACCTACACAAATGAAGACACAAATGAGATTGATAGACACATCGGGGGCGCCTCTTTCACGGAAGTGGACTCATGAGGTTGCTACTCCTACTTCCTACTGCAACATGACTGACAGAGAGACCACGCCCACTTAAAAGTAAATTTTAATACTCATTCAATTTCCGGAAAGTTGCTAAAAGACCCCTCAGACAGGGTAAATTCAGGACCTGCCCACATCCGAGTTTACAGCTCACGGAACCTCATTGAACCGATTCTTTTTTTTTTTCTCACATTTTTTGATTTTACGTGCTTAAGATGAAAAATGTAAAAGATGAATAAACGCACTGCCGCATAAACAGTGTGAGAAACGCACAGCGAGCAGTTGGCTGATTAGTATTAATAGCAGTAACTTCACAGAGATTGCATTCATGCGTCGGAGAGTTTCGCATTATTTATGACTGAAGGGGAAGTCGAAAAGTGCGGAGAAACGCGTTCAAGGGAATTGCAAATAATTTAGTTGGATGTATGTTTATAAGTGAGTTAATCAGACTGGCTGTGAGCTGAAGACAAAAAAATAACGCAACATTCCTGGAATGTTATTACATTTTTCACACAATTTTCTTGTACTTAATTCTTTGACCTACCCCTCTTCTTTTAGCCCATCACTTTTTTTTCAGCTAACAATTTTAAAAGCAGAGTGATAGAGTGGGTATGTAGCCTAGCCAGTGGGGTACCATGGACTTTTATTCTGAGCCTTTTGTAGACAACTGTAAACCACACACACACACACACATCTTTTTTTTATTTCTGTCGGATCAATAACTTAACAATAGAACTTACAAAATGTCCCTATACTCGTTTAAAAAATACATCTAACAATATAGCTTGTTGTGCTCGGTGCTAGCTGTTAGCCACTCATAGTGCTAGCCCTCTCTGTAGAAGTGCGTCGAACATTAATAATGTAGAATTTTCTAGTTCAACCTCAACAAAACCAATCATAGTGTAATAAATCCCACTGAGGCCAATTGTGTGAGAACTCAAACGCACTACTTATTCACAAATAAAAACACTATCAGTGGTGGACGGTGCATTTGGTAGCTGGGCCTTCAGTGGGGATTTACCCGACTGAAACACCTCCTAATACCACCACTAGCACATCACAATTATAGAAACACATCAATACTAAACAAACACACAAAATAACATGGCGTGGAATTACAGACAGAGAGACATTTTACATATTGAGGATAAAAAACATTTTTATTAAAGCAAGAAACCCATTAACACACAACTTCAAACCTCTACACTACAACCACAACTGTACTACATACAACATCTGGAGCAGTTCAGAATCAATATTTATCTTTATATTAATAGAACATCACAAAAACATTACAGATATCAATAAAATATATCAGGTATTTAAAGGCTGTAAGTCAGTGTTACCGGTCGGCAGCACTGGTCTGGAAGTGGGGAATAAACTCTTTCGCACACTGAGACAAGCTTGTTATCTTCAGGATTACCCGAACTCGTATCACCATCTACAACTTTTCCAGAAAATCCGCCTTTTAAAATCCGAAACAGTCTTTAATAATATTAACCAATGATCGATCTGCCTCTGCTAATATAGTTTAAGTTCCATGGGCAGCACTACTGATTCTGAGGGCAGATTAGATTAACATGGCAACACATAGAAACTGAAATCTGATTGGACAAAAATTCTAACATTCACATACACGTACTGGAAGCAGTGCAGTGAGAGAAACTACGAAATGAAAAGAAATAAACTGTTGAAATAAATTAATAGAATTTTATAACAGACCTTGCTGGCCCTGACTGCACGCCACTGAATCCTATACACAAACACTTAGCAAAACAACAAACATGAACTTGACCAGACTTGACTAGACTAGACTTAACTTAACATAGACATTATCAGGCTCACTGCAGTGGTACAGAGACAAAACCAAAATCCAAGACAAGGACAATGGGAAACACAAGGGCTATAAATACAAAAGAATAAGAGGGAACACATAAACTAAACGAGAGACACCTGAACACAATAAGAAACACATGACCAAACTAACCAATGAGAGCATGACACAAGGACAGGGGGATCACATGATAGGAAACAAGACAGGAAGTAAACAAAGGCATTAACAACGAACACAAACAATAAACTGAAAACATAAAACATGAACTATATGAAGGGCAGTACGGTGGCTTAGTGGTTGGCACTGTTGCCTCATAGCAAGAAGGTCCCGGGTTCGATTTCCAGGCAGGGGCCTTTCTGTGTCGAGTTTGCATGTTCTCTCCGTGCTTGTTTGGGTTTACTCTGGGTTCTCCGGTTTCCTCCCACAGATAGACTCCAGCAGATGAACTCCAGCAGATCCCTGTGACCCCTAATTAGGGAATAAGCGGTTATATAACGGGTAATAAACTATATAAAACATAAACGAAATATGAAACATAAAATAGAAACAGTAACTCCTACACACAGGCAATTTTGATAACATTAAACTAATGAGAATTAATTAAAATGAAATAATTAAACTAAAAAAAAGAAGAAAAACATTTTTTACACAATTTTATTTTCTACAGGACCAGCAGAGCAGGCCCTGATGGCCCACCACTGAGCCCAGATGAACAAACCTATTGGAACATCTGACTATCTGTCTATATTTGGTTACTAACTTAGATTTTCCACTAGATTGTGTCATGTGACTGTAAAGACTTATGTTCATTCAGTTCCAATTGTATTAATGAGATCAGACACTAATTTTGAGGTGAGGAGGTCTGGGGTTAAGTCGGGGTTCCAGTTCATCCCAAAGGTTGAAGGGGTTGAGTCAGAATCAGGACTCTACAGGAAGACTGTACAGGAAATAACAGTTATTCTACTCCAAAACATCCAGAAAACAGCATGTCTTAATGAAGATGAGGGGATTTGTGCATATAGACATTGTCATGCCGGAACTGGGTTTGAGTCTCTTAGCTCAATTGAAGAGAAATGTTAGTACTACAGCATATAGAGACATTTTAGACAAGTGTGTGCTTTTAACTTTGTAAAAAAAAGTTTGGGAAACACTTGTCTCAAATCTTTGGCCATGTAGTGTTTGTCAGAATAAATGAGGAAAAGTTTATTTATCAGCGTTGGCCTGTCCATCAGAGTTGCTGTGGTGTGTGTGTGAGATAAAGGTATTCTCTGGTATGTGGTTCAGTCATTCTGGAAAAGTGAGATTCTGCCATATACTGAAGACTGAAGAGTGAAAGAGAGATCCCTGTGGAGAAACCCACAATTTATTGATCAGCGTTTCTACTCAAGCCGACACAAGATTGTTCTTGACATACTGGACAATTTCTGGCGGTTATTTGAGCAGATCTTGTGCTGCCTGGTGGCCAGACATCCATCCTCATCAGTTCTTCTCCCTGGTGTTTATTTTTTAGTGAAAGCACAGACAGCTGCTGTTCTTACAGTTTTTTTCTTCTCTTCATGCTGCAGAGCTTTAGGATAGAAAGTTTAGATCAGACAATCTTGTTGCTTTGTTTTTAAGATTTGGACAAAGTTATTCGTGCATTAATCAAATCACATTTGGACTATTGGAATTGTACCTCAGTCTCTGTCAATCTTTATTGGTGCAAATCTTTATTTATTTGCAAATTCACAATGCAGCGGCAAGGCTGTTAACTAACGCCAAGAAAAGTGAGCATATTATCGCAATTTGTCCTTTTCTTACATTTACATTTACATTTACGCCGTTTGGCAGATGTCCTTAACCAGAGCAACTTACATTTATCTCTTTTATACAACTGACCAATTGGGGGTTAAGGGCCTTGATCAGGGGCCCAACAGTGGCAGCTTGGTGGTGCTGGGAATCGAACCCTGGTCTTCCAATTAGCAGTCCAACACCTTAACCACTGCGCTACCACTTCCCCTATTTTTACTGACTTCCTGTCTTGCTCTTAATAAGCAGGCTCTAATTTGCATGAAGTCAGCCGACTCATGTCTGCCAATAAGATCAGATTTTAAATAGAAATGCTGCAGTTGATGCTTCCTGTTTATGGAATCAGTTGCACTGTCAGTTGTTTTTATGGCTTGTTACAGTTATTGTTACTAACATTTTTAACATTTTATAATACAAGGGCAACTACAAGGGATGCTGCTAAGGGGAGAGAAAGTTAGGACGATTCTAAGGGGCCTATACATTTTGGGGGCCCTTAGGGATCTGTTTTAATAGTAGTAACAGACTGATTAAATTAAAGGGGTATTAAACTTCCAAAATGGCGCTGCAGGAGCAGCAGCTAGTTATGGCAGCTCTTTCTTCTCTTTTCCTTCTTCTTTTCTTTTCTATTGTTTATTGGCCCGTCTTACGGGTTTTCTTTAATGTGGTCATTTTCTGTTGCAAGTCTGCACACAGGGAGACCACTTTTATTACTTTTCTTTTTTGTTTTTTATTGTTTTTTAACTTTTTCGGGAGTGCGTCGGCGGATCCCCTCAGCTTCTCACGTGGCTCTATTGTTTACACCAGAGACCAGCTGTTAGCCCTGCGCGGACCGGCACCTCTCTACATCGAAAGATCCGAGGTTCCACGTGAAATACGGAGGAAACGGAGAGGCTGCAAAGCTGGACGAAAGCTCCAAGAGAGGAGACGGAGGTTCAGACCATATGTTCCTTCCATCATTATGGGAAACATCTGTTCCTTCTCCAACAAGATGGACGAGTTGACAGCGCTGACCCGGCTACAGCAGGACTACAGGAAGTGTAGCCTCATGTGTTTTACTGAAACGTGGCTGAATGAATCGACTCCATGGTCGACCTGGACGGATTTAAACTGGTTTAAACAGTAGTTCGGGAGAGAGTGTTAAGAAGAAAGGAGGAGGACTGGTGGTGTTTATTAATGAGAGATGGTGCAACCCGGCGCACGTCTCTGTTAAGGAACAACTTTGAACCAGGGACCTCGAGGTACTCGCTGTGAGCATTCGGCCGTATTACATCCCGAGAGAGTTCTCTAATTTTATTCTGTTTAATGTGTATATCCCTCCATCGGCCGATGCAGTGGCGGCGTGTGAGCGACTGCACGGAGCGGTGACGCGCGTGCAGTCCCGACACACGCAGGCGCTGCTTCTCATCAGCGGGGACTTCAATCACGCCTCACTCTCCTCCATTCTCCCAACTTTCACCCAATACGTAAAGTGCCACACCAGGGAGAACAAGCCCTGGACTGCTTAGGGACTGTTCTGACCAACTCTTTGAGGTGGTCACTTACATCTTTAACCAGTCTGATGACGGTCCCTGTCCTGTGGAAGACCTCCTGTGTGGTTCCGGTTCCTAAGACAGTGCACCCTAAGGAGCCAAACCACTACAGACCAGTAGCCTTGACCTCCCATCTGATGAAGACCATGGAGAGGCTCATCCTCAGCCACCTTCGCTCTGTGGTCAGCACCACAATGGACCCGCTGCAGTTTGCCTACAGGCCGAACATCGGGGTGGATGTCATCTACCTGCTGCACCGGCGCTGACTCACCTGGAGGCCGCCGGAACTGCTGTGAGGGTCATGTTCTTTGACTTCTCCAGTGTCTTTAACACCATCCAGCCAGCTCTTCTGAGAGAGAAGCTGGAAGAAGCAGGAGTGGACGGAAGACTGGCTTCATGGACGTCGGACTATCTCACCAGCAGGCCACAGTATGTGAGGCTACGAAACTGTGTGTCTGAGGTAGTTGTTTCCAGCACTGGGGCTCCTCAGGGGATGGTGCTCTCACCATTCCTCTTCACCCTTTACACCTCTGACTTTACATACAACACCAACAGTTGTCACCTCCAGAAGTTCTCTGACGACTCGGCCATTGTTGGCTGTGTGTCTGGGGGGAACGAGCTGGAGTACAGGTCAGTCATCATGGACTTTGTGGACTGGTGTGAGCCAATCACTTGTGCTTAAATACCAGTAAGACGAAGGAGATGGTGATCGACTTTCGGAGGAGGACACCACATTACACACCAGTGACCATCCAGGGCTCTGACATTGAGGTCGTGGACAGTTTTAAGTATCTGGGTGTTCACCTTAACAATAAACTGGACTGGACTCATAACACCGATGCCCTGTACAAGAAGGGCCAAAGTCGCCTCCACCTTCTGAGGAGACTGAGGTCCTTTGGAGTGGGCAGGCCTCTCTTAAGGACTTTTTATGACTCTGTGGTAGCCTCTGCTATCCACTACGCTGTGGTCTGCTTGGGAGCAGGCAGCACGGACCGGGACAGAAAGAGACTCAACAAACTGGTCAGTTCTGTCCTGGGCTGTCCACTGGACTCTGTGGAGGAGGTGGGTGAGAGGAGGATGTTGGTTAAGCTGACATCCATCATAGACAATACCTCTCACCCACTGCATCAGACCGTGGAGGCTATGAGCAGCTCCTTCAGTAGCAGACTGTTACACCCTCCGTGTAGGAAGGAGCGGTTCCGCAGGTCTTTCATACCCACCGCTGTTAGACTGTACAACTCAACAGTCTAACTACAGATGCTACTGTAAATAATTTTAGATTTTTTAAAATGTTTATCGTAAATTGTTTTTATTTCTCACAATTTGCACTTTTCTATTGCACATCTATTGCACATTTTCCTACTTTGCCCGTAATTGTTTCTGTATCTGAGCCACCGTAACAATTTAATTTCCCCACTGTGGGATCAATAAAGATTATCTTATCTTATCTTATCTTATCTTATCTTATCTTATCTTAAAGGGGACCCAACCTTATATTCTTTTATAGGGCCCCAAATTGCTAGCAGCGCTCCTTTACGATGCATTCAATCCAAACAGTAAGCACGTTTGGTACTCTGTCTACATGTTACAAACAAATAGCTTGTAAAATACACACAGAATAATAATACATAAGGGATTTAGGCAATGTCTGGCATCCAGAATGCTTGTTTGTGTTTAGATTAACTATCTGCTGCTACTAGTATTCTTTCTCTTATTACTAGTGCTAACAGTAACATCGAAGGATTCAGATATACAAAAGTATACAAAGAGTTTAGTAATGATATAAACTATTAGCATAATAATTTGAGAATTTTACTGCAAAAAAGGAACATCAAAGCATCTTCAGTAGCCTAAAACCATGCAGAACAGTAGGAACTACTGCCCATAGCGCTTCTAACGCAGCACTAGCCTTGAACCATCATTACACACTCTGTCGGAGAAGTGCACAAGGAAATGACTAACTCTATAAATATACGCAAAAGCTAATTAGCATAGCCAACTCTTTTGCATGCAGGACCATGTTTAGGGTAGTGCAGCATCTGCTGCAGGCAAGATTCCAATGTGGGCATTAACTGAGGTTAAATTTTCACCGGTGTCAATGAAGAGACATTTCCTGCATGCACTGATTTTATAATATCCCTTCTCGAGTTTGGGGAACTAAGAAAAGTTTGTGCTTACACAATGCAGAGAAGCTCATTAGACTAAAAGGAAGAGGAACGTGTGGAAGGAGGGGCAGAAATACTGAAAGATGGTGAGATAATCCAAAAAAAAACCCCACACTGACCTTTATCCAACTTTTTGTTTTTAATATCTGAGCAATTCTGAGCTGCACGGATGACCTGATAACCATGTGTCCTTTAAATTTTAATGTGTTCCTCAGATTCTGTTAGGAATAAAATACTCTGTGTGGTGCTGTTGGAATAAAATTAATAATGAAGCCATGTAATGGAGCAAAATTACCATTACAGCCATTGGGTTAAATATTAACATCTAATAACATTATTGTTTAAATTAGCATGTTTTAAAATTGTTTAATTATTTGGGCTGAATCGATTCACCTTCTTGAGCAGCATTTTTTTTTATTACCACTTGGTCAACCTTTTCCATTAAAAAAAAAAACATTAAATGAAATTTATAATCCTAAAAAAAAAAATCTTTTGTCGCTAATTTAAGATGTTCATCCAGTTTAGGGCCGTTATTTTTTTCCTATATTTCACTTTTTTCTGCAGTGAAACGTTTTTTTTTTCAATTTTTGTATGCCGACTGTCAAATTACAAACCGATAGGACCTAATGACATAATTAGTGCGACAATTAACATTAAACCACCAGGGCGAAAATGTTACAACGTGTCCGGTGGATGGAACATCAAGAAATAAAAATTATCGAGGTATGTCATTAGCAAAATTACAGCTACCACTGTTTTGGTTGCTGTTAGCTACCATTAGTGAAATATTAAATGGGTTAGTAGATGTGTCACAGATCAATGACGTAAACACAGGAAACATGTTCGTACAGTCTGACAAAAACAAAACTCGGTTTTAGAGAGTTCGAGTGTCTCAGGAATAAAGCTTCTGGGCGGTGGTGCACCAATCAGTGCATTCGGTTTTATGTAACTTTTACACAGCAACTTTTTTTTGTTGTTATGATTTAATCTTTATACAAGTAAAACAGTGCATTCGGATCAAGGCTTATTTTCCTAACCTTCTCAGTGAGGATACACATTTTGGCAGCATAACCGGGATGCCAGTGTTTCCTCGACAGTTTTATTGAGTGCTTTAATTTACGTAGCAGGCACACAGATACTGGGCACGCTCCAGGAAGCGCAAACCTTTCTCTATGGTATGTTGCTTTGGATGCCAAGTTGGCTTGGAAAAAAATACTAATGAGATCTGTTCTAGCCGATCTGTTCACCAAAATGTACTTTCACAGCTAATTAGTTCATCAATAAGCCCTTTCTGCAATTATTTGGCAACCGAGTAAAAGGAAATAAACACATCCGGTGTTTTATCGCCCGACCTTGCTGGTTGATATGAGAGGCAGTACAAAAGAAACCTCTGTGCTAATCTACTTTACATTCATCAAACTTCCATTACCATAAACTCATTCATTACTATTCCTCCCTGTGTCAGACATCATCTCTTAATGAGGATCTGCCGCCAGCCAGACTACCGGTGTGACCGACACAACCTCCAGCAGCAGGAACGTGTCGCAGGTGTTTGCAGGATCGATGTGTCCGAACCGCTTCATGATGAAGAGCTGGTGTCTGTCTCGGATACACAGGCCATCAATTCACAGTGGACGGGTGACTTGACAGTGTCGCGTAGCTAAGTAAAGTCATGCTCTATGAACGCTGGAACAGAACAGGAAGACAGGGAATGGTGTGAGATTGTGTACAGCTGTACATCAACAGATGAAAGCCAGCAGCATATGGACGGCTGAGTGAAATTTGGATTACAGTGGCTATGAGCGATAAAACGAAAAGTGGGCCTTCTGTCCTAATGCTAATACATTATTTATTCATCCGTTTATCTTCAGTAAGTCGTACAGCCTGTTTAAATCATGGTGAATCTAAAGCTTATTCCAGAAATATTATGTATGAGGCTGGATAGATATTAAAAGGTATAGAAAGCGCATAGAGGAAGTTTTTCCTTCTGATTTGCCTGCAGTAGGCACTTACTATATCCCGAATACCGTTCTGGTTCGAGAACCTAATCTAAAACTGGGCTGTGCTTTTCCACTGAAAAAAGTCCTATTATGGTCCCCAGATCTGCCTTCAAAACTATGCTGGTATGCTATGACTGGAAAGCGATGATGTCTGTTTAAAAAAGGGGGGATAAAGTGGAAAAGTCAACTGAGTTGAACCATTATACTTGTTTAAGTTTAACCGGTTTATACTTGTTTAACCGGTACTTGTTTACTTGTTTAACTTTTTAACCGGTATACTTGCCTTGAAGCTGCAGTGTGCCGTTGTGTGTATATTATGTATGTATGTACATTAATACAAGATGCCTGACAAGTATGAAACTAATCTATGTAAAATTATAGAACCATTATTTTTTATCGTTAATTGTCACTAATTGTATCCTATTTTAAAATGCGTTTTCAGTTTACAACTAGAATTTAACATTTTATCTGTTAAATAAAAAATATTTAGATTCTATTTTAACTGTTCTTTATTGTGAAAAGAAAAAAGAAATCATGGTTATTTACAGTTACAAATTTTACCATAATTTCCGCAAATTCACAGTATATTTTCAAAAAAATATTTTGTGTAATTTAAAAATACAGGAAAAATCTGTAAAAATGAACAGTGAAAAATTTTGTAAAAGGGCAATTTGCAAATGCACAGTCCAAAAACATCCATTTCTCTATCCATCTATCTTATATAACCGCTTATTCCCTAATTTAGGGTCACAGGGGTCTGCTGGAGTCTATCCCAGCTGTCTCTGAAAGGGCGAAAAGCAGGAGGGGGACACCCTGGACAGGTCACCAGTTCATCAAAGGGCGAAACACACTCGCACTCGCTCCTATGGGCAATTTAGAATCACTAATCAATCTAACATAAATGTTTTTGGACTGTGGGAGGAAACTGGTGAACCCAGAGTAAACCCACGCAAGCACCGGGACAACATACAAACTCCACACAGAAAGACCCCTGGAGGGGAATCAAACCCGGGACCTTCTTGCTGAGAGGCAACTGTGTTATCCACTAAGCCTCCGTGGTGCCCAGTCCAAAAACATGTATGTTAGATTGATTAGTGATTCTAAATTGCCAATAGGTGTGTGTGTGTGTGTGTGTGTGTGTGTTTGTTTGTTTTGTGTGGTCCTGTAATGGACTGGTGACCTGTTGACAGCTGGCGTAAACTCCAGCAGATCCCTGTGCCCCTGATTAGGAAATAGACAACAAGGTATAGAGAATGAATGAATGAATGAATGAATGGATAAATGGAACAATGGATATTCAGTGGTACATATTGAGTACATAAAGAGAGAGAAAGAACTCAAGCAGACATGGCAGTTAGGTTGATCCATGCAGAACCTCATCAGAGACTCCTGCTGGACAAAAGAAAGAATGTGACCTCCTGACGGGAAGCCTTGAACAGCTGACGCAGTGTGAGCAGAGCCAGTCTGCCTTTTCAAAAACAGCCTCATGCTAACAAGCACCTGATGGCCTTTGGAGATTTTTGGGGGAAGGAAGTGATGTTTTAATTGCTTTTTTTTTTTTTAACTTAACCTGAATTGATAGGAAGGGTTGCACAAAAAAACTGTGGCCTTCAAGAAATAAAAAAATAAATAATAAATAAAGGTCGATGACTTTTTTCAGAACTTCAAGCAAACGAGAAGGGGCGTAAATATGTGCTCTCTTAAACCTCAAAGTCATTTCTGTAAAATCAAAAGAAAGACACAGAGAAAATAACGAGTGTGTGTTTAGTGTTCTCCACCTCTCAGAAGGTGACCCCAATTAGTGAAAGCGACCCTTTTTGTGTACTCACCTATAAACGTGCAAACAGGAGCGGAACGACGCTTTTAAAAGAAGATGCACTTAACTACAGGATGTGTTCTGAATAGCTGAAAAAACTTAAGATATTAAAAGTCTAAATAATAATTATAAAGCATTATTAGTACAGTGTTTTTTTCATTAAGTCTTAGCTGGAACTATGTTATATAAAGGCTGGACATTTACTCCCTAATTCCTAAATAATTGACATTTATTATTGTTAAACACAGCAGCGAGGATTTACCCAGAATGCACTTGTAGAAAGGAGTTAAATCTCCCAGCTGGACGTCTTAGAGTAACACCGAGCTCTAATGGCCAATTTACTCCCTAAGACTTTTTAATTAAAGTCTTTTCTATTAAAGCTCTTGTTAATCGTCGGCGTGACGCCCTGCGCTGTGGAAGATCTCTGCTGGGGTTCAGAAATAAGAATATAAAAGCTGAACTCTTGGTAAACTGGGGCAGATTTAAATAATAGAAGTATTTTGTTATTGACAGAAGAAGAATATCATGATTATACTGTAGCTATCGTTGGATCAGGACATTATTAACAACATAGTTAACGATCCAATACACTGCGATGTGTTTCGAGTATTCCTGTAATTACACGCTTGCACCTTGTTTTAAGCAGTTTTTAGTGTGATAATTTGGGGGGGGGGATTACATAAGAAAACTATTATGTCATGTTTTTCTAATTTTAAAGAATTTTTTGTAACTGGAAACTTTATTAATAACGAATTATTCGAATTGTAACATCAGGATTGCTGCCCTTAAAGGGCACCTCAGAAATCGCAAAATTCCATACAATATAGTATGTGAGGTGAGAAGTATGTCAGGTGAGAAGTATATATATAAAAAAAAAAAAAGGTCCTGGATGTTTAACTATTTCCAAATCTTTTCAGAAGTACAAATACAATGTTCAATTTAGTATCCCATGAGCCCACGGGAGCAGACGACTCATTCATTCATCTTCTATACCCTCTTATTTCCTAATTCGGGGTCAGAGGGATCTGCTGAAGTCTATCCCAGCCGTCTCTGAAAGGGCAAAAGGCAGGAAGGGTACACCCTGGATCATCACAGGGCCATCACAGGGCACACACACTTACTCCTTATATTCCAAAAAAATTTTGGAATATGATGAGTCATTGCGCCTCACAGCAAGAAGGTCCCAGGTTCGATTCCCCTGCAGAGGTCTTTCTTTGCGGCCTTCCTTTTTATTTCAGGTTCTCCGGTTTCCTCCCACAGTCCAAAAACAGTGCAGTAAAATTTGTTTCTTTGCATATCCCATCTTAGTGAGTTGGGGGTCAGAGCACAGGGTCAGCTATGATACAGCACCCCTGGGGCAAAAAGGGTTAAGGGGCTTGCGGTGGTGGGTCTTCCTGGTCTTTAGATCAACAATTCAGCATCTTAACTATTTGAGCCACCACTGCACACAGCTAGTTTACCTCTGATTCTTGGATTATCTTGGAGTAATTTTAATAATTTAGTCGTCTTCTAATCTTATCAGACCAGAGAACCTTTACATGTCAGACTCCTACATGTTTTCTGACTAACTATTAAAGAGATTTCCCTGGCTACATCCAGTGGACCGTTACCCACTACAGCTAATTTACCTCTTAAAAAAAAACAAGTGTGATTCTTGGATGAGTCATTTTAATAATTTAATAGAGTTGGTTCGGAATCAGTCGAAATAAACTACTTAAGAAGAAAACTACCAACTTTAATAAAAAATAATAATAATAGTAATAAGTACATTTTTACTTTACAAACAGGAAATTGATCCTTTTCTTCTATTCATTTGTTCCACTAATGTTCGGTTAGCACGGGTTAAAGCGCATCCTGTAGTCCTGTTCGGATTGTTTAAAAAAACGAAATATTCATCAGAATTTCCCCCCAACTGCATTTTTACACCGAACAACACTGTTGACATTTAACGATGACATTTACATTTTCCTTCCTCACACAGTCTAGTTAATGGAGTGTCGTCTGTCGCAGCTCGAATAATACACACTGATAACAGAACCGAGTGAAAAACACCTCAGTATACAAAAACCGAAACACAATACAGGGTTTTATGATGGATGGATGAGTTTAACTGTTTCAGCCGCACCCGCCTTTTATAAAAAAAAGAAAATAAAAAAATGTAACCCCCCACCTTCCCAAACTAATGCCCCCCCAAACAAACAGGTACTGGGAGGTGATAAAATGTAATGTAATTCATATTTTGTATTCAATTATTTATATATTTAGCAAGTAGCTGTATAAAATACGAGATCATTTCACAGCAAGATCCTGTTTCACCCTGAAGACATTTCTTTTTATACAAAAATAAAAAAAATTATAAAATTAAACTCCTGGGGCCAGAACTGAAACCGAAAATGCTTTGTAATAATTGTTTATTATTTTATAAAATGAAATATTCATTTAATTCAAGATTTTTAATGATACAGTATTTAAAAATCGCATAAAAATAACAATAAAATTGGACCGAAATTCTGTTAATATTATTATTTATTATTTTTATTCTGTTCTATGAAACAGAATGAGATAAAAACTTTTTTTTGTAGTAATCCAAAAAATGTGTAGCTCTACATAACTAGTACATAAGTGGTACACGGGTTAAGCGTTTTTTTTTTGATACAAGAAATGCATGCTGGGTATTATAGTGACAATGTGTGATGTCAAAGGATGTCAAGGCCACGCCCAACCAAAATAGGCGGTATCAGGGTTTTACACCGATATGGCTGTGTGACATATCAAAATGTTCAGCACAGTAACGGGAAGTGCATGATGGTTATTATACTGGCATCATGTTGTGTCAGGTGACATCACAGCCCTGTCCACCTAAATATAGAAGAAGTCAGAAGTCTACACCAATATGGCCATGTTGTATATCAAAACTCTCAGCATGACAGGCATAGTAGTGATGTCACCTGCTGTCATGTGACATTATAATTATGACATTATGAAGTGCACTACATGCTGATGTAGAACTAAAAGCTGCTCCTGACAGGTACTATAATAATGTCACATGACATGATGGACACACCTACCTAAACATTCATGCAATTAAATATGGACATGTGATATATCAAAACATTAAGAACATTCAGAGGACCTGTGTACCAGGTATAATTATTGATGTCATGTGACATCTTAGCAACGCCTACTTTACACCCACCAGGACATATTGCCTTTAATGCCTAGTCCAATAATTATTAATTTTAAACTGCTAATTTTATTGCTGCTATTTTAAACACTTTTATCTGCTTTGCATAAAGTTGTCTAACCCTTATAGAGTTAATAGTAAGTTTGAACTGAAAGCTGCTCCTGATCTGTATTATAGTGACCCGATCACATGACCCTGGATCTCTATAAAAATCAGGAACACACTGAGCCTCAGGGAGTCGAAAGCTAAAGACGTGGTGCTACACATATCTGTTAGGGAACAAAGAGAAACTTTGGCGATAGTTGAGCACTTCAAAGTGAGGCTAAAAATGGAGTTGAGACATAAGTGAGCTCCTGAGACTGAGGGAAAAAAGCAAACTTATGAAGAAGCAGGATGGACTAATGACGTCTCAGAGCAACAAGACAGCTTGAGGAAAACACTAAATTAGTTCTGACAATCTTACTGAACGACGGTTGCAAAAAAACTGTCAAATAAGCCAACAAAGCTGAAAGGGGTGGACTGAAATAAACAATCAGCACTGAGATGTAAAGTAGAAATTCGGTTTTAAAACTTGATCACACTTCAACCGGGTTACTTCAAAGTTCCAAATACAGTATATACCATTAGTTAAGAGCCAAAGTCCCGCTTTGTGATTGGCTGCTGAATTACGTATTAGTTCTTGTGGTAGTGGTGGCCGGTCAATAGGTGGCACTGTAACATTTACATTTACAGTATCTGGCAGACGCCCTTATCTAGACTGACTTACATCTTTTTTATACAACTGAGCAATTGGGGATTAAGGGCCATGCTCAGGAGTCCACAGCGGTGGCTTGGTGGAGCTAAGAATCGAACCCCAGTCTTTCCGGTATTAGTCCAACACCTTAACCACTAAGCCACCACTTTCCCCCACTTTACCACCCTCCCCCCTCCAAAAAAACATGTACTATCTGCAAAAATAAATTATGTACATACAGCAAGCAATAACAAAATAAAACTATTTTGTAAGCCATGTCTTTAATTGTTTTTCCTCTCTCTAGTGGACAACATGAGTATTACAACAAATATAATTACTGATAATAAACCCTACATTTATTGTGTTTTGTTACAGTCGACTTTAACTCAAATATTTTAGCTAGCAGTAATGTTACATCGTCACTATCATCTATTTACAGTGATTACAGTTTCATTTTTCAGTTTGTTTGCACCTCACAAAATGCCATGCTGGGCACCTGAGCAAGGCCCCAAACTGCTCAGTTGTATAAAGAGATAAATGTAAGTCGCTCTGGATAAGAACGACTGCCAAATGCCGTAATTATAAAAATGTAAATAAATATATGTATAACTTTAGTTTATTAAAATATAAAGGTGCAGTAATCATTTAATAACAAAAATGTTGATGTTAATCCTGTCAGTCATTTAGTAGCTAAAAATGTACAGGCTATCTAGAAATTTGGGGCGGAACTTGGTTAATATGACAAATTTACGTATTGCTAAAGATCTCATGCAAATTTATTACTTTATAACTAAAGAGCATGCAATCCGTAAAAGGTATATAAATATTCATACAAACAATAAATGTGAAGTATAAAGTGATGTACAGTAATCAGTAAATCAGGTCAAAGGTCAACGGTGTAAACGATTCCAAAAATACATTCTGCGTTCCGATTACCAATATCAGGAATTTCGATCTACTTCATTCTCCATCAGTTCCTTATGTGAAAATGAAATTTTTTTCCTGTCATTTTGCCAGAGAGCGAAAAAAAAACCTGAGAGACTTCAAATTCCATAAATCTTCACTGTCATTTCAATGAGATTGGTGAGCACATTAAACAAAATAGAAAATGAAAGATGGGCTTGTCCTTGGAGAAAAATGAGAACGCTGGTAAGAAGCAGAAAGAAGAGGGGAAAAGTGCTTGACTGTAAAAGTCATTTGAAGGGTAAAGACTCGTAACGCCGTGGGCTGACGGGGCAAATGGAGCTGGGACGCATTAACACTAAACAATAAACACCCAGACTTCACCTGTAAACACAATTTAATCAACTCCACTGAGAAAAAATAATCAACGCCAGAAAAAGCCACATGGTAAATAACCTCGAGTTCAGACGAGCTGGTGAATGTTTAGTATTTTAAATAATTAACAGAATTAGTCAATGAAACAGAATATAATAAAGATAAATATTAAATATTAGCGTTAATGTAAATGGCTTTATTTTGCCACATATAGTTTTTTATAGCACAGTAAAATTTTTCGCGTATTCCATCTTAGTATGTTGGGGGTCAGAGCGCAGTGTCAGCTATAATATAGCGCCCCTTGGAGCAGGAAGGGTTAGGGGTCTTGCCCAGGGACCCAACAGTGGTTGGCTTGACAGTGGTGAGGCTTGAACCCAGGTGTTTCTGGTCTTCAGATCAACAGCTGGCAGTGGTGGAGCTCGAACCCAGATCTTCCTGGTCTCAAGATCAGCAACTCCTTAACCATTTAAGCCCCATAATGAACCCACAGCCTAATAAACTGTAATGAACCTTTTTATTATTCCGACTGAGATTGTTCCGAATGAAATATTCTGATTATGTGTTTAGATGTAACGTGAGCTATTCCGAACTGGTGTTTTTATGTGCCATCGCTTTCTGTGGCATGAGCACATCCCGACTGTGTTTTTAACTTTGTATGATGATGACGAGCCGCATAGCTTAATTGCGCTAGTTCTGGACATCGAGTTGCACTTAAGCGTGTGTGTGTGTGTGAGTATGTGCTGGTGCTATGAAGAGTGGAGATGTTCTATAGCTGTGCTTTAGGATGAGCCACCGATTACACCTACACTGTATAACCAAAAGTATATGGACACCTTACAAAACACCAACACGAATGTATCTTAAATGGAACAAATTCGAAGTCACACAGACCGTCCATGTATGTTGTACTAAGCGACTCAAACCCTGCTCCAGCATGACTCTGACTTAACCCTACTGTGAGATGTACTGGAACCCCAACTGAACCCAGACCTTCTCACCTCAACATTAGTGTCTGATCTCACTAACCCTTTTATTACTACCTAATAAACACTGTGCAGTGTAGCACTGTGGCTTATTGATTTGTACTGTTGCCTCACAGTAAGTAGGTGTCAGTTTCGTATCCCCAGCAGGGGTCTTTCTGTGTTGAGTTTGCATGTTCTCTCTCGAGCTGGCGTGGGTTTACTCCGGGTTCTCCAGTTTCCTCCCACAGTCCAAAAACATGTACGTTCGATTGATTGCTGATTCTAAATTGCCCATAGGAGTAAGTGTGAGAGTGAGAGCGAGAAAGAGAGAGAGAGAGAGAGAAAGAGAAAGAGAGAGGTTGCCTGTAACTACCCACAATTATTGAATGACCCATACAGATATACATATAAATACGGTATAAATTAAATTCTCCATCATATCCTAATAATCTGTAGAATTAATGTTAATAACTCGAGGCAGAATAAAAAAAAAAAACCAAATTTTTTCCAAGGACATTTTTCATGAATAACCCAGAGACACATTAGACATTAAGTCTGTAGTTACATCTGCAGTCTGAATACAAATGTGCACAAACACAGTATTAAATCTCATCTCCATCTGCATAACCCGATTCGGAACAAGGCCTTATTAAAATAACGCAAATAGCTAAATGTTTGTGGACACAGAAATTTTTTTTTTTTATCAAAACAAAGTTACTAAGCTGCTTCCAGACTCAGCACAGCATTCAGAATATAAAAGGAGGGAAAAAAACGATGGAGATTCTATTACAGGATGTAACCTGGGATTTTATGGGTGCTTGAGTTCTAATAAAGACAAATCTTCGTGTCCGTGGTGGCACTCGGCTTCAGGTAAAACACAAAAAACGCTTGTTTTTTAAGCTGGCAAACGAGAAAAAATGAATTTTTTTTTGCTTTAAGGAAAAAAAAGAAAAAAATACACTCGTTTTTGGAATTTTCTTCATTTTAGCTTAGTCTTATTTTTTAATTCAGATCAGTCAACGGTTTGGGATCGTAAGGAGCTCCAAAAGACTTAACTTCACATATCACATGCTGTTCACATATCGCATCTTTTTGCATGTTTATTTTTTTATTATTTTAAATGTAGACAAAAAAGCAATCGAGAGCGTCGAGAGCATCACGGTTGATTTTTCCAAGAGTTAAAAACATCTCAACTTTTCCAAATTGTACGGTAGGTCATGTGACAAGAAGTAACTCAAATTCTAAATAGAGAAACAAATTTTGTAGCAGAGTTACAACAAAGTGAAAATCCATTGTGGAAATTTCCTTGTTGTAATTTTCTTGTTCCTGGTTCACAAGCATCTCTGGAGCGCAGGCATACCTGTTTATAAAGCATGAAATTACCACCTAATTTGGAGTTACACCATTTTTTAAATTTTAAGCAATAACATAAAAATAAAATAAAATATAAGTGTTTTTATATATAAAAACCTGAAATTAGGTCATATTTTAACACGCTCACCAAATTTTCACCAAGAAAATGAATCCTAAATGTTTTACTCTAATTTGGGGATTAAAATGTAAAAATAAATGAAACCCAGACAATAATATGTCCTGATTAATTAACACAGTTCTGGTCACATATTATCATATATTATTATTCAGAAACTACATTACACAGACATTACGCATCATTAGAGGATCTTCATAATATAATCAGACGTGACTAACGGGTCTGGACAAGAATTCAACAGCTGTAAAATGTGACATGTAATGATGTCATACACGTCCTTAAAATGCTAAAATAAACCCATAAACCTGAGATAAGGTGACTAAAATAATATAAATAAATCCATCGCAGTAAACAGAAGACGAATGAATATAAAGTTATACACACTGTGATTGGATATCTGTCTCTATATATATTATACAGGTCCTGAGTTTTAAGTGAGACTCAATTTAGATTCCAGCTGTTGAGCTTAATAATTAAGTATCTTTAAATAAAGAAAGAAATAAAGCAATAAATTACCACCATCATGACCACCGATACTGTACCAGGAACATTACTGTGATCCAAAAATATTCCTAATTATCATCAATAAGCTGTGTGTGCTTAATAACTGCAGGAGACTGATGAACAGAGTCTACTAATACATTTATCACCTTCTTATAGTCTTTATAAAAATATCATGAAATTCTGTTCACTCAGTTGCTGCTGTGTTTACATGTGCGATAGATCGATGACAGAAAGTTACACACTGCATGATTTTACAATAGGAAGAATCGTTAACAACTCGAGCTGCCTGTAAACGATGTTTCACAGCCAAAAGTACGTGAGAATTGATAGAGTTGGTGATACAAATAGTCTGTGTGGTGATTTCCTTTCTTTTCTTTTTGAGCCCAAACAGACTGAGAAGCTGACTTTTTTTGAAATCGAAGCCATACTTGGTGATGTCATGGTCTATAACTCCTCCCTAAACTTCTCGCTGCGCTTGATCTCGCTCCGTCATTGGCTGGAGGTCATTGCTAAGGTATTTTTTTAATTCAAAAATCATTTCACACTACAGGATTCGAATCATTGACAGACCAGATAAGCAGAATGCCAATAATGCAAATCAAACGAGCCACAACACAACAAATTCAAGTCACAACGCAACATAAATGAGCCACAACAAATTCAAGCCACAATGCAACTCAATCGATTCACAACACGTCAGAAACAAACCACAACACAACCTTTTCAAGCCACAATGCAACTCAAACAAACCACAACACAACAAATTTAAGTCACAACGCAACATAAGTGAGCCACAATAAATTTTTAAGCCACTCAAACGAGCTGCAATGCAATGGAAACGAGCCACAACACAACAAATTCAAGCCACAACACAACAAATTTAAGTCACAATGCAACACAAATGAGCCGCAACAGAACAAAATCAACCCATAACACAATAGAAACGCAATGGAAATGAGCCACGTTGCAAACAAAAAACAACATACAGAAACTGAGCCATAACACAAAACAGGCCACAACGCAACAGAAACAAGGTAACATCCAAAAAGAAAGCCACAACACAACAAATTCAAGCCACAACACAACAAATTCAAGCCACAATGCAACATAAATGACCCAGAAGAAAATCAGGTCACAACCCAACAGAAATGCTTGTAACCAATAGGGGCTGTCGGTCTGTGGACAGTGTGTGACAGTAAGAAATCCAGAACGTCCGTGAAAATTGCCCGTTTCCACAGTCTCCTTTATAAGTCGGACGCATTTCCGTTGGATTGAGTCCTGATTTCTAGCGAATTCATAGTGACCTGAACACAGATTAATATCTTCAGTTGGAACAGAAAAAAACCCTATTTGTTTTGTTATAATTGATTTTTAAGGTTTGTCATTTCAGGCTGCTGATGAGGATTAATACACTTCAGGATGAAAGCATCAGCAGTTAAAAACAAGTTGATTGGATTTGCGTGGGAAGATCGTAGATCCTAATCATGTTTATCAATAAAAAAGCCTCAAGAAAGGAAATCAACTTACCGTTCCATTTCCTGTTCCCTTTAATCAAAAATTAAAGCTTAATTACAAAAGCTGTTATTGAGAATATTACTGAAAGGAATATTATTAAAGTGTGAGCACTAAAGCTGGAATGGAAACTTAATTAGAACTGAAATATGACCCCATGTTGGAGCCGCGGATTATTTAAAATGCACTTCAGAGGGTTGTAAATGTTGCTTTATTTAATGTAAGACATCTGAGTCCAGACTATTAGAGTGCGGCTGATTATGTTATGGAGGAATAACAATGTCAGTGGGGTTTTTTTCCAGAGAAAAAAAAAAATAAAGTAAGTACAGAGAAAAAGAGAGAGAGAGAGAATTAAAGTAAAGACAGAGAGAGAGAGAGAGAGAGAGAGAGTGTGTGTGTGTGAGAGAGTAAGAGAGTGAGAGAGAGAAAGCGAAAGAGAATGATCAACAATTGTTTTAGGTGAAGCACCAATGTGACGACCTGAGGAACAGTAAGACACCCAGTGTCCTACACAAACCCTGAATACACACATACGCAATGAACACACACACACACACACACACACACTGAACACACTTACTGAACACACGCTGAGCACACTGAGCACACATAAACACCATCACACACAATCATTACACACACACACACATCATACACTTACACCTCACAATACACACTCAGATACTGATATTTGTATATATCTTTATTATTAGTAGTATTATTTTTGTGTATTGTTATATTTCCTGTTGTTCCTGTTTCTGTATCTGCTTTAGCAACAGTGTCATTTATTTACATTCACGCCAATAAAACACTTCTGAATCTAAAAAAAAAATTTGAATCTGAATGAAAGTAAAAGAGAGAAAGAGTGAGAAAGAGAGAGTGTGAGTGTGTGTGGGGGGATGAAAGTGAGAGAGAAAGAGAGAGTGTATGTGTATAGAGATAGTGATAGTGTAAAACTGTGTCAGAGAGAGAGAGAGAGAGAGAGAGAGAGAGAGAGAGAATAAAAGTAAGGGAGAAAGAAGTAAGAGAGTGTGTGTGATAGAGAGTGTAAAATAGTGTGTGAGAAAGTGAGAGAGTGTGAAAGTGAGAGTGAGAGAGTCTGTAAAAGTAAGAGAGTGTGAGAGTAAAAAAGAGTTTAGGAGAGTGAGAAAGAGTGTGAAAGTAATAGTGTGTGAGAGTGGGTGAAAGTCAAAGAGAGTGTCAGAGTAAGAGTGAGTGTGTGAGAGAGTGTGAGAGTAAGAGAGCGTGTGTGTGAAAGTGAGAGAGAGTGTGAGAGTGGGAAAGAGATTGAGAGAGAATGTGTGAGAGTGAGTGTAAAAGTGATAGAGAGTGTGTGGGAAGGTAGGAGAGAGTGTGAGGGTGAGAGAGAGTAGGAGAGAGTGTGAGCGAGGGTGAGAGAGTGTGAGCAAAAGTGTGAGCGAGAGTGTAAACAAGAGTGTGAAAGTAAGACAGGGTGAGAGTAAGAGAGAGAGAGAGTGAGAGTGAGAGTAAGAGAGAGTGTGTGAGGGAGAGCGAGAGAGTAGAGCTGAGAGTGTGAGTGTGCAGTGAGAGTGTAAAAGAGTGAGTGAGTAGTAGCGTGAGAAGTGTGAGTAGAGTGTGAGAGAGTGTGAGGTCTTGTAGAGAGTGTAAAGAGGTGGTTAGAGAGTAGAGAGTGTAGTGTGTGGGAGAAAGAGTAAGAGAGTGTGAGAGAGAGAGAGTTGGCTGTAAGTAAGTAAGAGTTGTGTTGAGAGTGAGTGAGGTAAAAGAGTGTGTGAAAGTAAATAGTGTGTGAGTGAGTGGGTGAAAGTCAAAGAGAGTGTAAGAGTAAGAGTGCGTGTGTGTGAGTGTGTGAGAGTGTGAGAGTAAGAGAGCGTGGTGTGTAAAGTGAGAGTGAGAGTGTGAGAGTGGGAAAGAGATTGAGAGAGAATGTGTGAGAGTGAGTGTAAAAGTGATAGAGAGTGTGTGGGAAGGTAGGAGAGAGTGTGAGGGTGAGAGAGAGTAGGAGAGAGTGTGAGCGAGGGTGAGAGAGTGTGAGCAAAAGTGTGAGCGAGAGTGTAAACAAGAGTGTGAAAGTAAGACAGGGTGAGAGTAAGAGAGAGAGAGAGTGAGAGTGAGAGTAAGAGAGAGCTGTGAAAGTAAGACAGGAGTTTAAGAGAGAGAGAGAGTGAGAGTGAGAGTAAGAGAGAGAGTGTGAGAGAGAGTGTAAGAGAGAGAGTGTGAGAGTAAGCGAAAGTGTGAGAGTAAGCGAAAGTGTGAGAGAAAGAGAGGGAGAATGTTTAAAGATATGTTTAAAGAAATATCAATCCCATCACCACTAAGCTGCTACTGCTGGGGCCCTGAGTAAGGCCCTTAACCCTCAGCTGCTCCGTTAGATAAGAACGTTAACTGAATGTTAATCACTCTGGATAATATCAGAAATATGAGAGGTGGAGAATGGGTGTTCTGGTGCACTGGAGATTCATTATATTTAATAAAGCCGAGGACACGGAACATGTGGTAGAGGTGAAAAATGTCACATGATGTGTAAACTGTTATTTCCTGCCTGTTTAACAGCCTGTCAGTGATCTCAGCGCTTCTGCAATCACATTCGGGTGTAAACTAAAGCAACAAATCTGCTTTACAGAAACTCCCATATTAGAAATAAAAAACTAAAAACAAACAAAAATCAAGGCAAGATAAACACAGTGGTGTGCTGTCAGTACCTGCAGGGACGTCTCTACTGACACGATAAAAAAATGTTTGTCTTGATTATCTTGGTTATCATTTTGATTAGTTTAATGCCCACAAAATTACCTCTGATTAGTTTTGTTAAGGTTAAACTGGAATATTCTACATTATAACGGTCAGGGCAGCACTATAACCTTTAGCTAAAAGGCGTCACGTCTGATTTGTAATGAAGGATAAGCGACAGAATCATTAGCCAATCAAACGTTTAGTGACAGTCTGCTGCTGGGTCTACCGACATGCCCAGTGCTACCCCCAGCGTTTAACAGGAATTTCCAGGGTATGGAAGTGAAAGTCAATAAACAATTAAAAGACGACCATAGCCGCCGCACCGCTACACTTCTATTGTTAACCATTTAATAAAAACACGTTTTTTATGGCGCACTTATGCAGACCAAGAGAAATATTTGAGAAAGAAATTCAAACTGAATTCACTAACAAGTCCGGTAAAGTTTTTGTGCACTATTTTGAAGCTTGCATCTATTAGCGCTATGAGTGGCTAACAGCTATCACCGACCACAACAAGCTATTTTGCTGTATGTTTACTTTTTAATACGATTCAGTGGACATGGAATGATTTTGCATTTGCAAATCTGAACATCGTTGCCAACGCGGTTCGTAAACACCAAAGCTCCAAGCGCATAAAAACCTAGTCTTGTATAATATGTGCATTATTTGCATTGGCTGTAACAGGGATGTGTATGACGTGTGTATGTAGGTTGCTTTAGTCAGAAGGCCCTGACTGAAAGTCCCCGGTACGCGACTGGATGTACATAATGGCTAGAGAATCAAAAAAGGAGCAAGGGATGACAAGCATTCCAGGTTCCATGCATCAACCGCAGTCCACAGAAATTCTACCCTTTGATTGGTTATACAGTTCTTGATTTCAGCTGTCAGTGTAACAGATAAAGAAGAAGAAAGACAGACGGTCAGATTAAACTCATCCTGTTAAATATCATCTCCGGCTCAAACTTTCAGCATTCACTGATTAGTATTAATGTTCATCCAGGAGTATCAGGCAATGCAAATGATCCTGGATGAAGTTCTGATAAAGTTTTGATAAAGACTGATTAACACACACACACGAGTGGTTATTTAATCAGTCTAACGCCGGGCTTCAGTGCACAATCAGGACGGAATATAAATCTATTAAAAGCTCTACAAGATGTCTACCAAAAAAAAAATGGAATTTATCTAAAATGTCTCCGAATTGAAACTTAGTTATGAAACTGGAATTCATTGAAATGATTTTCTGAACTGAATCTAAACTAGCATGGATTATTATATTTACCCCCTCATTGCAGGGGTATCTGTAATGATATCTTTTTTCTAACATCTTCCCAAGCTGACAGGGTTTTCTCCTTTTTGAGACAGGTCTTAAATTTCTTCTGGGGCAAAATCTACAGTGCACACCCCCCCCTTTGATGCTGTCCATGCAACGCTTCTTTGATCTTTTGCACTGTAGCTAGCATCTAGTTAAAAATGGAAGCCTGTTTTTGCCACCGAAGCCGTCTAGCTGCTCACTATATTCCTACAAGAAAAAAAGGGCCCTGCCTTATTATTTATTCACACTATGGGCCACTCAGGGTGTGACCTTCTTTATTTTTCTAACATGAAGGTACTGTTCATGGTTTCCATGCTGTTGGGTACTACTCCTTTTTATAGAGGGGCCCTTAGACTTCCAACACTCTTACAGTATATATCTCCAAATTGAGGTGTTTATTGCTTTTTTTCCATTCGAGAAACACTTCTAAAAAAGTTTCCAGATGATCTACTACTTCTGCACGGATTCTGAAGTGTGCAAAAAACTAATTATTTAATATTCCGGAAGCGGTGATGTAGCATGGTTAAGTTAAACTTGTTGGCTGCAACAGCTAACTGCAATTGTACTTGAAGGGGTACATGACATCAGTCACCAGCTACATTGGTGGCTCAGTGGTTAAGGTGATGGATTGACACCAAAAAGACCGGGCCACCACTGCTGGTCAGTGCTGTCAGTTAAACGTGGCAGTGAGGAAGGCCATTCCTTCTCGCAACGACTAGGTGCTCTGTCTTACCACGGCTGATGTGAGGAGAACACTAAGCAGAGTTAACAAACATATCTCTGCTGGACTGGACAACAGGACAGCTAGTAGATGTCTTCACTTTACTATTTTCACAATTTTACTGAGCAGCACCGTTGATCATATGTTTCCTGAAACTACTACTATTGTCCACGTGCCAAAGAAGTCAACAGTCTAATGCGTCAGTGATTACCGTCCTGTCGCACTCACGCCCTTTATCCTGCCCATGATTACCACCCTTTCTTTTTTCATGAATTAAAAGCTTACAACATTTCCTTTCTAAAGATACAGTAATTCCTGGTTTTGTGAGAGCAACTGTCTTTTGGCATGCAGCATCATTGAGTTTCAGTCATCCGGCGGATGAAGGACAAAGAGGCTGTCAGTGCATGTTTAGCCTATTTATCAGGCTTCACGCTTTGATAGCCCTACTCTTGAGGTCTGACTGCCACTGAACAAGATTTAGTGTGACACCAGATTAGATCCTAAATGTTTGTAACATTCTGCTAAAATTTGATGGTATTTAAAACCCAGCTGATAAATAGAAACCCCTTTAGACGATAAGATGCCCCATTGTCCTGTTATAAGCCTACTTTTACCCATGAGATTTGAAGTCAAAGTAAGCACCTTGAAACATCTGACACAAAAGCCCTACTATATGCTATACTGTTGCTTAAACTGATCTTAGCACGAACCTGTACATGCGCTACTGGAACAACTGTAAAGTTGATTAATTTTCTATGGTTGCATGTACAGGCGTGTTTTATTTATTTAACACCACATTCAAGTACAAAGTTTCATCGGTATACATATTTTTTTAAAGGTCTAAAAAACCATTTTGTTAAACGTAAACAAATATTTTACATTTTTTGCCTAGTAACATTACCTAACCTCATTCTTCCCTACATGCACACAATAGACAAAGGAATCATTAAATAACACCGTAGCTACAAGAGGGTATCAAAATTTTTAACAGATGTTAGCACAAGGCTGTGCTCCCTGTGAGTGTGCGTGCAGTCTGTAGATTAGTGCTGCCATCTGTTGGTGTGTCTTGGAACTTTTTCATATCTCCTCGTAGCTAACGTGTTTTTTAATGAGCGTAAGAACACACACCTGAAAGTTAAAAAGTGAAAAATATCAGATGTTTCTGAGGTTTCTTTATTATTTCTTTATTGATCTATAAACGTACACCAGCTCACCTATAAAAACACCAAACACACAAATTAGCTGAAAATCAACAACAATTTTTCATTAACGACAAAATGTACAGATAGAGAAATGAACTCTTCTCGCTTCTCAATAAGCCATTTGTAACCAGAATATATCCCAAGTATAATAGGATTATTAAAAGATTAGTAGAAAACCATCCAGTGAGTTGGGATCCGGTTTAGAGAACGCTGAGTGTGTGTTTAATAGCAATAATTCCTGATTATTTGATTATTTTCCCTTTACAAGAAAATCCTGTAAGAGGAAAAAGCCATGAATAGGCCTTTGACAGTGTAATCATAGAGCTGCTACACTGTATTTTTTTCCTACGTTGATGTGTGGCAATGGGTGACAAAACACACACACACACACACACACACACACACACACACACCAAATCTAACAGCACTCCTAGCAAGTTTATCAGTAGACTGGATCTGTGGTGAGTGAGCTGTAATAAAGCAAAAACAAAAATGAATACATTTGTAAAATGTACTTATATAATATACTTTCAAATGAACTTTTTTCATCTTGTGAACATTTATAAGGAACAGCATGTACAGCGGAACCTCGGCTTTAGATGCTCTGCCTTCTGAGATTTATCGTTAAGAGGTAAACTTTGCATCATTTTATTAAAAGAAAACCAATTGAGTAAAAACCATCCCAACCTGGAAACACTGTCGGGCGAATTCGAGACTAAGGTGGCATTCAACAGCGTTAGTTGTGCGTCAATTTAAAATATTAATCTCATTCGTTAACTATACATACAGGCACTTGGTTTAGCTCTGGCTGTAAAACACACTCTTCGGTAAAGATTAACCCAAATGAGGATTATTTGAGTTGGGTTCCTCTTAAGGTTTGTTACTCATACCATCTAAGGGAGTTTTTCCTTACATTTACATTTACAGCATTTGACACCTCAACCATTAAGCCACCACTTCCCCTCCTTTTCTTTGCCACAGTTGCCCCAGGATTGCTCACTAGGGTTGTTTTTGGTCCCTTTTTTAACATTAATTGTAGGCTTTTGCATTGTTACTAAATTTGTTTGGAGACAATGTTTATTGTTAAAAGCGCAATAGAAATAAACCTTAATCAATTTCTATGTAGAAGGGGTCTTTCTGTGTGGAGTTTGTATGTTCTCCCCGTGCTTGTGTGGGTTTATTCCGGGTTCTCTGGTTCCCTCCCACAGTCCAAAAACATGTGTGTTAGATTGATTTGGTGATTCTAAATTGTCCATAGAAGTGAGTGCGTCCCTCTGATGGACTGCTGACCTGTCCAGGTTGTCCCCCTCCTGCCTTTCGCCCTTTCAGAGCCCTTTTAGACTCAATCAGATCCCCGTGACCCCGAACTAGGGAATAAGCGGGTATAGAAGATTAATGAATGAATGAATGAATGAATGAATGAATGAATGAATGAATAAATGAATTATTTAGGTTTAGCTTTTAGAATTATGCTACAGAATTAAACAAAAAAACGAAAGTATTGCTGTAGCCCTGCTTCGATAAATAAGCACATTAATATAAACCTCACCACATGTACATTCCAGAATGAATCTTTTTCTTTGTACAGCACATCTGTATCTGTTCCAGCATGCAGAGCGGATGATGTTTGATTATATATAGTATATGAAAGTACTAAGGCGAATATAAATCAGCACACTTCTGCACAGCGGTTTATTACCAAACCGTTATATTAGACACACTGTGAAGAAACATCATGCTGTTTATTACGGTTTTATTTTTATAGCAGCTTCACTGTATTCAGGAAAGATAAATATAATCCAGGTATTTAATCTGCAATAATTATTTGAAAATAAAAAGCGATTTAGATTTTACTATATCGCTTTGCTGGCTTCAAATAACATAAATCCATAATAACTGCACCTGAACCTCCTGGTTCTGGTGTGGATGGTCCTGTATCTCTTCCTGGATGAAAGGAGGTTGAACAGTTTGTGACTGGAGTGGGAGGAGTCTTTGATCTTCTGTGGTGAAGAGACTTAATAGCAGGTAGAGTTGTGCTGATGATGCGATGGATTGTTTTCAGGACCCTTTGCAGTGATTACGTTTCACACACTGTGGAGCTGCCATACCACACTGTGATGGAGCTTGTCGAGATGCTTTAAATAATACAGTGGTAAAAGTTGGTTAAGATCTTGGGAGATAGATTAACTTTTTAAACTTTTCTTAGGAAGTAAGGACTTGCTGCACCTTCCTAACCATAGTTAAGGAGTTGCCTGGAGATGCCAGGGCAGATCTTTAGAGATGTGGAAGCTCGGGAATTTAAAGCTGGAGACACACTCCACTTCAGACCCGTTGATGTGGACAGAGGAGTGTCTGCTGCTTTTAAATTTCTGAAAGTCAACGATAAGTTCCTTTATCGTTAGTCATTTTTAATCTAACGTGACAAGTAAAATCTTGCGCAGCAAACATATGATAGTGATAGCGATACATGTTCATGCAGCGCACATGTAGAATAGGATGTTTAGTTTTGTAATAATGATTGTAATTTGACTGTAATTTATTTTAAAACGGGTAAAGAAGTGATTACAGGCAGGTTGGAATGGGTGGAGAAAAGTGTCAGGAATGATGTATGACAGGAGAATATCAGCTAAAATCAAGGTTTCTATGATGTATGGCTTAGAGACAGTGGTGAGACCAGCTCTAAACTAATGTTAGTTTAGAGACATTTGCACTGAGGAAGAGACAGGTTGCAAAGCTGGAAGTAGCAGAGCTGAAGATGTTGAGGTTTCTTTGAGAGTGTCGAGGTTGGACAGGAACGAGTTCATTAGGGGGCGGCTCATGTTATATGTTTTGGGGAGAAAGTCAGGGGAGCCAGATTAAGGTGGTTTAGACATGTTCAGAGGAGGGATAGTGAATATATTGGTAGGAGGATGTTACCAGGCAGAAGACAAAGATGAAGATCCAAGAGGAGGTATATGGATGTGATAAATGAGGGCATGAAGCTAACTTGGGTGTGAGTGATGAGGATGTAGAAAATAGGGTTAGGTGGAGACAAATAATTCTCTGTAGCGACCCCTAAAAGGGAACAGCCAAAAGAAGAAGAAGAAGAAGACACAGACTTAAACTAAGATTTACCCCTAAAAGCATTGGGTGGCGCAAAAAGTTTTTTTTTTGATGATAAAATGACATACTTTGCATCTAAATGTGGCAAAGTTTGGAATGACGTTGAAAAATGAAACAGAGTCATAACAGCACCACTACAACGTAATATTTATAAGATATATGAACTACATAAACTATGAGTTGCTGTGATAAACACACCAAAATTTAATCACACCATATTCCCATCTGTCCAAAAGAAATACTGTAACCATGACATCATCTTTCAGACTTTTTTCCACAGTATGTAAACACACTGATGACATATCCTGCCTGGGTGAACAGGGTGTACAAAGCCTATCATAATATTCGGACCGAACATTTTGATTGGACGAACATTTTGATTGGACAAACATTTCTTGGTTTTACACCTTCCATAGAATATATAAATACATACAAATACATTTAGATTATTTAACTTAATAATTGCTTTCTGAATATGAAGAGACCAGCAGAACCAAAAATATTTCAGAGGACAGTCACCTATTATAGCTTTAAATAAACAAAAATTTAAATATCTGTTTATCTATGTAGACTTATAATAACCCTGAAGTTTGGAATGTTTGACAAACAAACTGTGATTAAAAAAACAACTTTACACATTTGTTAAAATAATTCCACAACTGAGTTGCAATAGCTACAAATCACACAAAAGCGTGTGTTTGGTGAAGAAGTGGATGGAAATCAAGAAATGGGCTTAAACACTATTTTTTTTTTATAAGGAAGCCAACACATCATCTGAATTCCTGTAAATTTAATAGTGAGCTTGGGTTTAGCTGCTTTAATCCATTTTGCTTTTCCGCTTAAATCGTCAAGTTTGTAATAAATAAAGTGTTGATGGATATTGTCTCCGGGTAACCTCCAGGACTTTCATGTGATTAAGAGAAAAATGAAGAGGGCAGAGAAAAAGCAAGATTATAACCAAAAGAGGAAATTTATCAACACAAAAAGAATAAAGCAGACCTGAAAAAGGAAGGATAAATACAGCTTCCTAAAGATAATTAACCTTGTGTTTATGACACCCTGAGTGAGGCCATTCATCTCAAAAAGTGTGCAAACGTGATAGTGACAGGAAGAAAGTAAAAGTGTTGTAATGAGAAGAAAGCAATGCCCAGGCCTCATCCAGCCTCTAGAGCTCTGCTTATCAGGAGAGTGCACCCGGCATTGAGATGCAGGACTGCTTCGGCTAAATACCCCAATACCTCTTTATTCTGTCAGGCTAATGAGACACAATGACAGAAGCACTTAATTAGGTTTTACTTTCAGGCTTCCTGCTGTTTTTCCCAATCAATACCAGGCCGCCCAATTAAGCACGCTTACACCTTGTTCCCCGGGTGACGCTGTCACTCGCTACAAACACGTCGCTGATCAGTTTACTCAACAAAGCAGCATCATTACCAGTCAGGCAGGACAAAAAGAACAAACACACAACAGACTCGTTTATTTGTTTTGTTGTGATTCTTATTACCTACCAGTAATTATAAAAGAAATTATATTAGTCTGAATTTTAGAATTTGTTTTATAGATGTCCTAAGTTCAGGGTTTTTCTTCTTGACCACCTAAACGGGTGGAAATCGGAATGAGAATGATAAAAAAAACCCCAAAAAGTATGGTGTGCTTTTGTATTCACCCTCCCCTGCATCAATACTTTGTAGAGACACTGTTCACTGCAATTACAGCTGCAAGTCTTTTGGGGTACGTGTCTACCAGCTTTGCACATCTAGAGACTGAAACTTTTGAATATTCTTCTTTGCAAAATAGCTCAAGCTCAGCCAGATTGGATGGGGGAGGACGTCTGTGTACAGAAATTTTTAAGTCTTGCCGCAGATGCTCAATTGGATTTTGGTCTGGACTTTGACTAGGCAATTCTTATACACAAATATTCTTTGATCCAAACAATTCCAGCTGATTATAGTTGTTTACACACACACGATTGTAAACCTCATGATCCCTGCTACCTGTTTTCACCCAAATGAGGATGGGTTCCCTGCTGAGTCTGGTTCCTCTCAAGGTTTCTTCCTATCTCATCTTAGGGAGTTTTTCCTTGCCACCGTCGCCCCGGCTTGCTCATCAGGGACAAACTGATTTGTTTAATTCTGTTTTATAATTTCTTCAATTGTAAAGCTGCTTTGTGACAATCACCATTGTAAAAAGCGCTATACAAATAAAACTGAACTGAAACTGAACAATGTAGCGCTGACTGTATGTTTAGGGTCATTGTCTTTCTGAAAGGTGAATCTACTTCCCAGTCTCGATTTCTTTGCAGCCTCCACACAGGTATTTTTAAAGGATTGCATTGTATTTAGCTCCATCCATCTTCCCATCAACCCTGAATTCCCATTATGTAGTAATGTGGCTAACTGTGGCCTGGTGAGCTTAGGCCTAAGCAATGGTTGTTGCTTTTTTGGTGATGCTCTATATCTGGCATGAAGAAATGCCACCACAACCTGTCTTTGGTGCTGAGTATAAAGATAAGCCACTGATCCTTAGGCTGCCATGGAGGCGTCACAGAGGATGCAAAGTTATCGGTTCACCTATAAAACATCTAGTGTAGACAGCTCACATATTTGCCAGCTGTGCAGCTATTTGAATCAAAAAGAAGTAAATATTTTTAGAATTACCTCTTGATAAGACATGCAATGGTCGTAATGGCGTGTCTGGTTTGCAATGCCATCTTAAATCCCGGAATAATTTTTTTATGGGTCAGATTAACTAAAATTCACAATTTACAGCTTTATCATCTGGCCTCTTAAGAAAGATGCCAGTCAATCAACTCACTGACTTGAAATGAAAATCAGGGCTCTAAAAGCAGTTCAGTAAAAAGTCCCCCCTTAACTGTCTGACCTATTACCCTGTTGGCAATGGGTGAAAACATGCTGCTAAACTGTAAATGTCATACAACAGTGACTACACATTATGCTGAAAGAAAGAGCATGATGATTGTATACATCTGGTGTGTTTTAGGCTTTATGTCTTGCTATAAGAACTGTAGTAGAGGTTTGTCTTTAGAGAGCAAATGGACCTGGTTGAACATCCCTTTGATTTCTCTGCTAATAGCCTGAATGTTCTCTGAATTAACACTTTAAGGAGAGAGGAGCTTAAAAAGGGTCCAGGTGATAACAGCTTGTTTATTTTCCCATTATAAGTACATGAACTATTGAACTACACATCCCATTGGGGGTACATTATAGATGGACAAGTTCAAGAATTGAACAGCTGCTTCTTAATGTAGTGTAGAGTTTTTCAGGATGCAGAAGGGGCATGATTTTTACTATCAAAAGTGAGGTGGTGTGTCTGTATTCATCTACTTTTACCTGAAATGCCTGCTTCTTTATATTCAGAGCTTCTTGGTCTGGTTGCGAACTGGCATTCTGAAAGTTTGGTAACCTTACTGGATTTTAGGGACACTTGTTTGTGGTACATTTTGCTGGCCTAGATTTTTGATACTATGGCCTGTCTTTGTTCCTGACTCGCAGCTGTTTGATTCTGTTTTTTGAGTCTTGTCGCATAAGTTGTATGTAATTTCATACAGTTAGCCTCTAGCTGCAGCCAATTTGCAACCTCCAGATGGGAGAATTCAGTCTAATCTAGGTTTATCTTGAGGCGATGCCTCCTGACCTGAGTTCCCTCTGCTTTGGTAAGCTGGTTTGGAAGATGGGTTAATCTGCTGTGCAGCTCTTCAATACTCTCACCATTCAGGGCTTTGAGCTTGCTGACTATGGCTTGGGCTCTGATTGAAAAAGTAATCAAATGCAAGCTCATCAACCAGTACCAATAGGTGTAAGGTTCCCCAAAGTCTCCTCAGCACAATCTGGTGGGGCCGGCTGGATTTTCTGTCCTTTCTCCAAAACTGATTTAAAGAAGGGGATACAATACAATATACAACACTAATACACACCCCAAATTATGACATTTAAACATCCTCTGCCAATGTGACGGATGTGTGCACGAAGCTCAATTTACAAAAAACCCCATATATCGATCAAAGAGACCGTGCTTCTGTTCTGGAAGCCTGATACGCCATCCATAATGGGGCAAAGAAGCAAGCAGAACTTAAGCTGATCACTATTCACAGAAATCTGTCACAGAAGTCAAAAAGACATGTGTCAAACTGTCAGTACAGTGTGTGTGTGTGTGTGTGTGTGTGTGTGTGTGAGAGGGAGAGAGACAGAAATACAGAGGGAAATATAGGACAGCGCAGAGTCCAAGACAATTTATTAAACCTGTCTGATTCAATCCAGTTTGGTTGGATGTAGAAGTTTGGTGCTTTATCAGTGAACACAGACATGAGACACATAACTAATAGATACACCAACAAGCAAAAGACCATTACACACTGAAGTTTTATTGACTGAGGAGCAAGATGGCGTGAAGATTAAGGATGAAGAAGCTATGGTTGGTCAAGTGGGTGTGTTCACCTCGTGCATTTTTGATCCAATGGGAGAATCTGTTGTGTGTCAGTCTAGTCTTATTTTTCGAGCTAATTAATGAGTGACAGTGACTGTCGTCACAGTCAGCTCCTGTTTTCTCTCTGTCTTACACACATAGACACACTAGGAATTAAGTCTGGGTCAGCCAGCCATTCCCATCTCTGCTGTTCTATTTAAACCAGGAAGAACAATAGTAGAAAAAAAGAGAGTACATAGAAAAAGCAATAAAAGTTACAAATGAAATTGTCTAGAAAATCCTATTGTGATTTCCTGTATTCTCCACTGCTGCTTCTGTCACCAGCACTTTTACAGTCTTTATTAGAATTTTTATTCCTGTTTTCATTACATTATTTATGTCTCCAGTCCTGCATCTCTTACACTCTCTATGATTCCGCTTTTCCGCCGAAGCCAAGCTGGCGATGGTAATTGGAGCCGGAGCTCAGCCAAGACCAGTTGTTCTAACAATCTATCCTACCTGCTCAGTATAACTTAACGAAATAACCTTATTTCTCAGAATGAACTACTATTTAATAATAATAATAATATTCAAATCATTGTCCAACGTACGTGTACAGAGCCAATGAAATGCATTTTTTTCACATATTCCATCTTAGTAGGTTGGGGGTCAGAGCGCAGGGTCAGCTATGATGCAGTGCCCCTGGAGCAGGAGGGGTTAAGGGTCTTGCTCAAGGACCCAACAGTGGTTGACTTGCCAGAGGTGGGGCTTGAACCCAGGTGTTTCTGGTCTTCAGATTAACAACTCAGCACCTTAACTATTTGAGCCACCCTGCCCCCATAAACCAATCATGTAAACATTTTTGAAACAAGGGTAGCGTTTCCTGTTGGATATAAATGCCCATCAAAATGATCTACCACATTAAATAAGGATTCAGTTTACCATTTGATTTTAAGAAAATTATAAAAAGCAATAAAGACTCGTTTTGATTATGTTTCACATCAAAAATTGTAAATGCAAGGTAGCTCAAAATTACAGGCTTTTAAATGAATAATTCCTAGATTTTTAAAAAAAAATTATGTAGTAATTATTTTATAATTATTTACAGCTTGGTTTGAGAATAGGCTAAACTCTATACGAATTTGCTCTGAATTCTGCTACTTTTTTTCTAGTTGACCTGATGCCGATGACAGCCCCATTTCCCAGGGCTGTCGTGGCGGCCATCCCCCTAGTTGAGTGAGCTCTCACCCCCAGGGGGCAGGGTTAGACCCCTCTGTTTATACACGGCGTACCCCTTTCACCGTCCTCCAAAGCAGAGCTGGTTAGAGCGCCTAAAGCCATCTTTAAGGAGAGGGCTCTGATTTCCACTGACTGCAAGGGGTCAAATGGGTCGCTCTCCAAGGCCTGTAGGACCACAGCGAGATCCCAGGAGGTGACAGCCTGCAGCCTTTGAGGAACCTGAGCACCAGCTCGTGTCTCCCCACCAGTCTGCCTCCTAAGGTGTCATGTTATGCAGAGATGGTAGCCACATACACCTTAATGGTGGAGGTAAAAAGAATCCTTCGAACCCTGCTTCAAGGAAAGAGAGTATTTGCTCAAAACCTCGTCTCTGAGGGTCCTCCCCATGGGAGGTACACCAGTAAGGAACACATGCCACTTCATGTCGTACAGTCGCCGTGTGGAGCGGGCTCTAGGCTGAATGATGGTATTCACCACTGCGGGTGATAGATCTCTTAGATCCTCCTGATTCCGTCCAGAGACCACACGTGAAGATTCCAGAAATCTGGGCGTGGGTGCCAGATCGTGCACCTTCCCTGGGAGAGAAGGTCCCTCTTCAGAGGAATCGGCCATGGGGGAGTCACTGCCAAAGTCCTGTTGGACCAGTAAGGCGCACTGGAGGAAAAGCGTACCTTTGCAACTTCTTGGGCCAGCTGTGTGCCAGTGCATCCACGCCAAGGGGGTCTTGGTCAGGGAAAACCACAACTGGCAATGGATCGTTCTGCCACTGCTCCAGTGACGCGAAAAGGTAAAGGGCTTTTAAATGCTTCTTCTCTCAGGCTGCTGCTTAAAACGCTCTGCCGTCATGAAGACACATTCGGCTACGAAAAACAGAACGATGGACAGTTTTGGACCAGTCTATTTATACCTGGAAGTCCGGGGAGTAACCGGCTATGCAAATTCTGCATGTCCAATTTCATTGTCCTTTGTGAAATACGTCAGAGGTAATTCAGGTTTCCAAAACGTGACTCTAGTGTCGTCACTCGACACAACATCGAAGTGAACGACAGAACACACGGCGCAATTGCCGCTAACAGTAACATTAGTAGCACACCAGCAGCGAACTCTTTCAAGATGAAATAGAGCCATGCAAATAATAACAAATGCCGAACAAGTACAGATTTGGTAATCACATCCTAATGCTAGTTCAGTGCTTACGGATTCAGAGAAATACCAGTTATATAAATTTTACAGTCTATTTTTAGTCTATAAGTTTTTATTGCAAGTCTCTGTAGCAGATTATAAAATTCTCAGTCGCAACAGTTTCAATCAATAACTTTAGTTCAGTTTCTATTACAGTTTTATTTTCTGATATTGTCTCTATCACAGTCTTATATATCATCTAGTCCACAGTGTGTTTTGTTTATAAAAACTGATCTGCTTATCCTACATCCAAATTACAGAGTACAAAAAAACAGAAGAAAATTGCATGTTTACAGACAGACACTCATGGGCTCATTAAAAAGAGTCTGAGCAGACCACACTATTGAAAGTGCATCCTTACAATCTTTAATTCTTTATTAACCTTAATTATTTTCCAATCAAATTATCCAACAGTACTTAACCAGGATGTGCAGCTTCTTTAGATGGATCTCCTCCTGCACTCATTTTTACAACTTTCTTTTAGACTGGTCGTCTTTTAATTACCAGTAAAACTGAGGTGATTATTGTCTAACTAATAATCAGATAAATTCTAGTAAAAGAATTTTTATTTAACCTTCACTTTTACGCTGTCGTTTATCAGCATATAAAATTTTCTATGTAATAGCAGTAGGAATAAAATGGCAGCCGAATCATAACGTTGAGCAGCATAACAAAACACAAAGCTATAAAAGTCGAAGTTTTGAAGACTCGCAGGGTCAAAAGTTAACCTCAATTACTGAACTGGTGACAACAACCATTTTAAAAACTGCTCTGTCTCTGACGGCTGTCTGCACGCTTCTCTCTTCTGATTTCCTAACAATCAATTTTCTCTCAAAGCTCACAGTCAAACACTTCATCTAAACCAGCAGCAATTATTCCAGCCAACTAAATGCGATGTCTATTAATATCAATATCAAACAGCTCACATAAATGTGTCCTATGAAATTTCTTTCCGAACAACATAATAATAATTTAAGACATCTTCCCAATATATTTTCATCTTAATCTCCTACTGACACTGGAAAATTTATTTATAAATAGGAACAAAAAACAAATTAATACCATCTGACAAATCAGCATTAAGAGTTCTATAATAAATAATAGGGAAAGATTTTGTGTGAGCATGTGAAGAAAGGTTAATTTTAGCTACAACAAATAGGGCCTCGATTCTTAAATAAAACGGTGTGAAATTGTGATGGTGGTTTTATTAACACTTTTCAATAGTCCTAAAAATACTGCTGTATTTAGAGAAATTATAGAGATGAATACATCGTCCATTTAGCACAAATATTTTGAATTATCTCTCTTGAAAAATGAGTGGCAAAAAGTGATAGTCAGGTAGGGCAGAGCAGGACAAGACCTTATTTTCTCAATAGCATCACTTATTGTTTCTTCCAGTCCAGACTCTGCAGATCATCAGGTCTTCATATTTTTTTCAGAAATGGTTTATGGATTAAAATAATAGTGGATTAAAATACATTTATCTGATTGAGCCGTTGCACACGGTCACAGTAAACTTATATACTGTATGTAACTGTAAAGTCTCAAAAGTTTTGATCAATAACTTTAGTTCAGGTTCTATTACAGTCCTAGTTTATAATATTGTCTCTTTTACAGTCTTATGTAATGTCTAGTCACACTGTGTGTTTTTAACGAAACGAAAACAGACAGCCATTCCGGACATACAGAGAGGCTATTTAATGTCTCTCTTGTATCGGCTATCAGGGATTTTTCCACCAACCTAATAGTCATGGTACAAAATAACACTTGGGCAAAAAGTGATAGTCAGGTATGCCTTTTTTTCTCAAATGATTTATGGATTAATATTAATAGTGAATTAAAATGGATTTATCCAAATGCACATGGACTTTGCACACGGTCACAGTCAACTTATATATGTAACTGTAATTATTACCCAAATCAACAGTTTACTATGATGGAACATGAATGAACCTAGATGTTCCGAAAGGCTTATAGTTCGTAGGAGAGGCAGATACCCAGAAGACAGTTAAACTCTGTAGATCGTTAAACAAGTACGTTCTTCTGGTACAGTTATGGGTAGTATGAGTAAAATTTAGATGTACTAACGTTTTGTTAAACGTTTTGGCTAATGTTAGTCAGCTAACTAGCTGTGATTTAATGCAAGTATAATTGCTAATTCTAGACAAGACTTTTAATGTCTTTTAAATTTTCCTTCCATTATTATGTTTTGTTAGACTCCTTACACCTAAAGACTGCTTTTAGAGCTGCGGGTTAAACATATAATCTAAAGTCGATTCTTAACCATGTTGCATCCATGGTACATATCTAAAAGTTTGAAAAAGCATTGTAAACTTTAGACCACATCAATATCACAATTTAAAAATGCATATTTAACTTTATTAGTTATAAATAAAATGCCAGGCAACTGTATGAATACCAGCGTCAGTATATTAAAATCCATTCTTTATTTCTCACCTACAAATTACAAATGTCCTTTATGACTCTCCAACCTGAAAAAGGAATAAAAGAAAAATATAATACGCAAATGAAAAATATAGAAAAGATATAATATATATATACAGCATATTGTTTAAACTTTTATATTTGTACTCTGTGCTCTGTGTTCCAACATTGCTTTTATGAGTTTGTTTTAATTAATATAATAAGATACATTTTTTACAACTTTTACATTTATAAGATTAGAAAAGATCTTTCAGGTGATGCGAACAGTGTTGTATGATAAAAATCCTACTGTTAAGAGCATGTTTTCTGTCCTTCTTGATTTATTAGTCTAAAACCCTGTGGCATTGAGTGATACTAAAAATCCACAGAGGGAAACAATGTGAAGAGGCTCATCAATTATGCAACGGCAAACTCTCGCCCAAGGCAAAGCATGCAGTCAGCCCGAAAACACAATTTCACCCCAGAGCCGAGAAGTGGCTTTAGTCTCAGTCGTTGAGTCTTGTTCACTTGGAGGACACTTGGTTATGGAGGCCTTAATAGTGCACAGATGAGCCAGGTCATGTGCTGGGGGTTTGTAATGTGGCTGAGAGTTTGGTAAAATTGAGAGGAGAAGCACTTCGGATATCTTCTGACATCATGAAGTAAATCACTAAGCAACAGGCACTCGTGTTCTAGTGCATTGTGGGTTCTCTAAACCCGAAATAAATGTAAGTAGCCTGAATAAAAGAATTTTATGTATAATTTTGTAAAGGAGAGAAAACATCACTCACAATTAAACAAAACTCAAATTACAACTGTAGGCTATAAAATAATCACAAAATTACAATTATTATTACAAATAATGGAACGTTATTTGTAATAATAATTGTAATATTGTTCTAATGGAACATCCTATTCTAGATGTCAGCGATTTTCGGAATTGTGTCTGCTGCGTGTACATGTATCGCTATCACATGTTTGCTACACGAGATGTCATCTGTTTTAGCTATTTTTTTTTTTTTTAAGAAAACATGTGTAACGGTGTAAATAGCGACTTTGGACGTAAAGTTTAACGTATCTCATTTATACGACTGCAGGATTAAGTTGATTTTAACCTTCTTTTTGTTTAATACTTAATAATGAGTTTAAGGTTGCAGGCAGTCTGTTATTTCACTTATATTTACTTCTTTATAGTAATTACAACTTTGCTATTACATTTATCTATTAATTGCAGTCGAGTTATTTGTCGCAATCATGTCCGATTTTATAAACTAACTTATCTGTTATCCTACTTCCTGGCTAACCTAACCCTAACCCTAACCCTTATTATCTTCTCTCAGCAGTCTGACCAAACAGATGTAACAATTTCATCTAAAACTAAAGCTTTCCCTGCATTTCATTTAAACATTAAACCTTCGCTATAATCTCCGATCTCATCTAATGGTCATTAGGCTATTTATTGCTCCTTAAAATACACTGGAGTTACAGATGGAAGACTTCTGATAGAGGAAAACTATTGTGATGCTGTATTTGAGATATGGTAAAGCAGGAAATAAACAGCTGTGTGATGGAATAAAGGACTTGGATAAAAACTTATCAAATTAGAAGGCCACAACTATACAAGGTTTGGTAGATAAGTAGAAGAAGGGTTTCTCTACCGTTTAACATTAACCTTTATTGCATTAATAACTTTATACTCCAGGACTCCTCACCCACCCAGAGTGGTGGAAACGGGTGATACTGATAATCTGTATGCTGGATAATCAGTAGTTGTTGACTCTTGACTGTTTACTATTGAAGTATCTCTACAAAACACACTAGATACTTGACAGACAGCATACTGTGTGTGTGAGTGTGCAAAAAAACATAAATAAAATTGAAATGTTTTTATTGTATATAAGAAATAACAACAGAATTTGGTTTAAAATTTGACAACATTTTTTTAGGATAACTAGCATAATGACCCTTACATATAAGAATGCTTTAAAAATGTATGTTTTTAAATTATTTATTAGTACTTGCATTTTTTGTGTAGATTACATACGATTGTGGCACAGTTCAATGTCTTCTTTTGCTCTCATGTGTGGACTTTTTTCATTCATTATATTTTGTGTTTCTGCTCCTATATTTTCACTCACCTGGTTTTCATACTGCTTTACAAGCAGATATTATCTCAGGGTCAGTGGCGTTACAGTTTCAAACTTGACAACAGGAATTTTACTGTGTTTTGCATTTTGGGTCACGAGTTTATTTGAATAAAGTACAGCTATCTGTGTGTAAAAACACACAGGGGGATTTTTCTTAAAATTAACAGATGGACTAAACTATGTGTCAGCAGTGTTCAGCACCCAGGGTCCGCTGACCGACAGAAACACTGTCTTTAGTGTTAAGTTCTTGTCTGATGCCCCCTACAGTTGATCATAATGGGGTCACATATACTCCCCATCATTATGGCCGGGTCCTACGACGGAGACTCAGTTGCCGTGCAGTTACCAAGGCATCTATCATTAACATTGTGACAAAGAGCCCACAATTCCAATCATTGCCACAAAACATTGATTCTCTTGAGCCCCTTGGGAAAACTTTTTTAATTTTGGGCCACCACTGCAGGGGTCTCATATGTAAGCAAAAATGTATTACAGTAAACGCTGCTGCCATCAGGCCCCATAACACTAGTCGAAAAATTGACCCAGCAGAGCTGGCTTCTAATGGTGCTGTGGTTAGAGATCCTGATCCTCCAGATGAGCATGTTGTACTGTTTTTAGGCAACCACTGCATAATGTCACACTCTGGGACCGATAGCTCGCCAGCGTATATTCTGCCTGGAGCATTGCCTGATGGCTGTTCTTCTCAGCCCCAGCCAGATTAGAATATTGCATCTGTTCAATATTGCAATATTGCAGTTTGGCTGAGTATGACGTATTCCATGTGTGGAAGTCCAGATAAAATGGGAGACCCCTTCAGCGGAGGCTGCATCCTGACTTTCAGGTAGCACTTGTTCAGCTTACTTTTTGTATGAACATCCTTACTTTTGGCTTGGCCACTACCCTGGTCAAAACTTCAAGTAGCAGATGCAGTACACAGTGAAATAAATCAATGTTTCTCCAGGACCAGTGCAAAACAGACAATACAAACTGGACAAACACAAACAATGCAAAAAACATGCTGTACAGTACATTGTACTGTAAAAGACCAACACAATGTAGCACATAATTGTGACGTGATACTAAAATTATATACAGTTTTTACATTTTTAAGCAAATTAAATTTTGAAAAGTTTGGTGCAGTCACCCAAGCCAGGCAATTTGAGGTGGAGCAATGTGTTCAACAAGTTAAATTTTATCAACAGAGCAACATATGACCTTTTGCCCTCCATAGTAAAGATCTACAGCCTCTTCAGTAAAGACCTATGGCTTGGAGGGTCCAGGCATGTCTTCAGTGTGCTGCCCCAGCAACCCGGAAACAAATCTTGATGGGCTGTAAGATCTCTTTGACCCCAGATAGATGCACCTGGTGCCACAATCAAGTGTTGAGATGATGACACTTGAGCGCAAGATAATTACAAGCAATGTCATCTTTCAAAACTGAACTATCCTCCCGAAGCCAATAGCCTATGTCAGAGAAGAAGAGATGATGCGGAACACTTAGATTTGAGTCCACCACGAACTGAAAAATGCGAGACAACTTAGGCCAGAGGCAGGCATCAGAGAGCAGGCCTAGAGGAAGACCATTAAAGAATTCTATATACTATAGTTGATGAAAAGATCAGTCACTGGCAATGGATAAGAAGTAAGAAGATGTCCACTCAGTCCACTTGTGACACACATCCAGCCCCACCCCCACTCCCAAGGCTGCAGTAAGATGCTTAGGCCGCCACATACACCTTCAGGGTAAATGTGAATTGCTTTTTAGAGAAGGAATCCTGCAGAAACTCCAAGACTTCCCCTACCGGGCAGTCTATAACCTGCCATTGAACTGCAATTTACAATGGTTACTATTAATACGGCATTACTGCACATCCCAAACATCTCTACCTCATGATGCTGTCTAAGGACTTCTTTAACAGTAAATATACCTTACTGTCATTATCATTATTATATACCTTATTTTATATAAAACACGTGTTTACACTACTGCTGCTCCTACACCATATGAGGATGTATACTCACAATTTGTGTATAAACAGCAGATATTTACACACACACACACACACACACACACACATATATATATATATATATATACATTACTATTTGTGATTCTGGTTAGATGCTTAATACATTTTATTATTATTATGTATTGTATTAATTTAATTTAATGTAGAAAACAATTTGTCAAGATAAAAAAGGCTAAGACATTTGTAAATGTTTAGTCAATGAGATTGGTGACCTGTCCAGGGTGTCCCCCTCCTGCCTTTGCTCTTTCAGAGACGGCTAAAGAATCCAGCAGATCCTTGTGACCCCCCTTGTGACATCCTTGTGAAATTAGGGATTAAGCTGGTATGTAAGATGAATGAATGAATGTTTATTTAATAATATAATTAATTTAGTCCAAATATAAATATTTTTCACAATTGTAGATCTCTTAAAAAGTGTTGATCTGTTCTTAATAAATAATCTGATTGAGTTTTTTATGTACATGATGCTAAACCATTGGTGTTAAACAGATGTTAAGACTGGTACCTAATTCTTTTAAGTTGATTTTATAATAAGCTGTAAAAAAACCTTTTATATTTGGGGGACACGTTATTGTGCATTCTTTCAGTTTTATTGAACCAGGAAGTGACTTTACTGTTGATTACTGGATGTAGGACAGCTTCTGTTATTAGTATTAGAGAGAATGTGTATGACTGACATTATCAACTCAGTGAGGTTCTATGACTGGTACAACCAGCAGCTTTTAGTTAAAACACTTTCCACTTCACAAAAAAAGCACAAAAAAACTATTTTTATTTGTGAAATTAATTCCAATGATCATTACACTCCTTATCCAGTATTAAAAATCAAATGATTCAACATGATGAGTAAAAAGAGACCTACAACCTTTAATGAACAAAAAGATACAAAACATTATTTTTTCCAAATAAAACAAACATTTTAATTGATCAATTAAGTATAAAAAGCCTTCCACCGTAATTATTTGGATGGATTTCTGAGAATAATTAACTTTTTGTATATATACACTGAAAAATTTATCAGACTTTAATTAGTCAGAAATGATAAAAAGAAATTTAAGAGTACAATAAAAACACTGAAGTGAAATACAGGAAAGTACCTTTACCCTATTTTCTAAAACTAAAACCCTTCTCATTATTATAGAAAATTATTATTATTATTATCATTATCATTATTATCTGTATAAATGATAGAATTCCTTACTGATCTGTCTTAACTGACTAATCTTCATGAGTCGAGCAGATGAAGTTGAGTTTGACGCTCTGAGGCAGACTGATCCACTGCTTCTCTCCTCCAGACTGCACTGCTCCGGTTCTCTCTTCATGGCTGCAGTCTTCACACTTGATCCCGGTCCCGTTCCCTGGAGCCCAGTTTTGGTAGCAGATCATCTCTCCATTCACCCAGTACCAGAAATCCAGAGTGCAGGTGTGACGCAGGCCGAGCCACACGTTATGAGTGGAGGCGGCTTCAACCACTTCCTCCACCCAGAGCTTGAATTTTTTATCTTGCAGAGACACCAGGTCATTATGATGCTCCCTGCAGTATGTCAGAGCTTCTTTCCAGGTCAGATTCTCCTTAACCAGAATTATCTCATCTGAATATTCCAAAAAAAACCACACTGTGAGCATTTTATAATATTTACAGTCTATAATATACAATGAGGGATAAAAGAGAGACAGAATTTCCCCATATACACATAGACAGAACTGAAAAGGGGTCGTTTAATCCTGTGCACTGAGAAATAAACAGTGTGGGTCATGTGACTTTAAAAAAATAATTAGTTATAGTTACTAGTTACTGAGTTACATCATTATAAAAGTATCTAATTACCAGATTAAGTAACTATTGCATCACTTTTTGAAAACAATTCCATTTGTGTTAAATAATTTGGATTCCAGACAAGCGACTAATATTGTTGAGCTGGAAGAATCGGAGGCCCCCAATCCCAACCCAATGGATTCCTGATGTCAAACTTGTCTTTTGTTCTCTTTTTTTGTAATATTGTCCTAAAATTCATGAATAAAATTAAAAAATAATTTGGATTCCCCCAATAATAAATAGGTTAAATAAATGAAATGAACAATAAATAGAATAAACTAATATTATAAATCATTGTACATTAATCTACACTATTGTAATGTTGTGGTCATGTGACGATGTGAGGTGATTCATTGGATCAGAATTACTTGGCACCGGCGTGGAGAGACTCTTACTTCCTGATCATAACAGTAACATAAACAGTCCTGTCTTTTACATAAACGCGGGAAAAGTGTTTATACTTCCAGATTGAGAAAACTAACTTTAAACTTGTTGGACTTTTTATTGTGTAGAATCCTGTAGTGCGTGTGAATGTCATTTATACGACCTGTACCTATACTTTATAATACGACTTTTTAATGGTGAGGAACAATAAACAGAGCTGTGGAGCGTAACATAGAGTAACTCACTCTCATGGCAGATGAACGGAAGTTTTTCTGTGCAGTTCACATCAGTCCAGTAACGTTGCTCAGACTCAGACACTGCAGAACAGTTTAAACCTCCACTGGGTTTATCAGAGCTCCAGTATCTGAATGAGGAATTACTCTGATCTGACCACGACCAGGGGTCATTAAACAGACCGATCCAAACACTATAACATGCTGAACTATTAATCATTCTCTGGATCTCCTCATTCTCCGATTGGTTCCTCACGCTGACCAGGTCGGTGTGATTCTCTCTACAGTAGCGCTGAGCTTCACGCCAAGTCTCATTCTGTTTACTCAGGATGAATCGGCTAGCGTTTGTGTTCTTTTCTGTAAAAATAATCAGATCATGAATAGTTAATTGATGAATACATTGGATTTCTGCCTTTTCTTTAAATAAAAGATCTTCAACTGACAAAACTGACGTAAATATGAATCTTTATACATTTTTTACATTTCTGTAATATAACAATTTTTTACATTAAATTAACATCCTTTACCTTCATAACATACAAAATAAAGTTGCGTCTCACAATCATTATCGTTCCACTGGCCATCATGATACATCTCAACACAGCACTCATTTCCATTGTTGTTGTCTGGTTGGTTACTATTCCAGTTTCTGTAAGTGTCTCCGTCTCTGTAGAACTTTTGGTCTGCCAGAGACCACAGCCATTTCCCACTGCTCCCTTTCTGTAGACCGATCCAGGCTTTATTTACACTTTTCTCCTTCAGTGTGTCACTCAGGTTCTTCATCTCGTCCATGTTGTTGATGGAGGCGAGATCAGTGTATTTCTCTCTGCAGTAAGTCTGAGCTTCACTCCAGGTTTTATTCTTATTTACAAAGTGATAGCGATGAGGAAGATACGCTTCTATACCACATACTGCTGTCATCAACAGAATATAATCATAAGATAAAAACATCAGATTCAGGGTTATCCATAAACAAGCAATCAGAGTCTCATAAAGAAACACAAATAAAATTATAATCACAATCTATGATGATAAAAAAATAAATATTTTGGATCAAACACAAATCCTTCAGATTCTTTAATAACTTTACAGTCAAACATCCGTCAAACATTGTCTAAAATTAAATGATCACATCTGCATCGAACACACACACACAACACACACACACACACACACAGCACTGACCTGAGATGAACAAGATACCAAAACCCCATTTATGACTCATTCTGTAAAACAGGACATTATTAAGCACTTTAAAACATACATATGATATTAGTTTGTCATTTTTAACTATGAAAGTAATAAACGATGACTTTGTTTGAATCGAGCGAATTAATCTGATTAATCGCACATACCTTCATGAGATAAAACAACTTCCTGTCTGTTCACAGGATCCCAGATTAAAATTTAGAATACTCACAAGTGCTTAAAGTAGCCGAAAGTCACAATTTAGAATATTACTCAATGACATATGTGATATTTATTGTATTGAAAGATAAAAAGTATTTATATAAATAATAAATCTACTTAACTAAAAACAACTTAAAGTAAAAGGACAAGTTAATGCAAAATAAAAAATATATACAAAAAAGTTTTATCTATGTTTTATTTCTTATATTTTAATTAATGACAACTAATCTAGCCACAGGGGTCACAAGCCAGTGATTTCGGTGCCAGTCCCAAGCCCGGATAAGTAGAGAGGGTTGTGTTAGGAAGGGCATCCGACCTAAAACTTTGCCCAATCTAAATATGCGAATCATACGTTAGAGTTTTATACCGCATCGGTCGTAGCACGGGTTAATAAGGACCGCCACCAAGTTTGAAATTATAGGGCTAATGGTTTGGAGTCAGGAAAAGGAACAGTGAAGGACAGATAATAGTAGATGGAGATGGGTGTGGTAAATACTTTTTTTTAGAGGAGAGAGGAGCATTTAGTGACCTATGAGAGGGGAGGAAAAAGCACACAGGTAGATTACATCTTATGTAGACGAAGCGATCTAAAATTGATTAGTGACTGTACAGTTGTGGTGGGAGAGAGTGTAGCCAGACAGCATAGGATGGTGGTATGTAAGATGATAATCTTGGTCTGAAAGAAGAAGAAATTAAAGGTAGAGAAGAAAACCAGGTAAAAGGAAGGTGAAGAATACTGTGAAGAATTTAGATAGGAGTTGAAACAGGTGCTGGGCGGTTAGTTAGTGTTCCTGGATAAATGGCAAACTACAGCAGAAGTGATCAGGGAGACAGGAAGAAAGGTGCTAGGTGTGTCAAATGGAAGGAAGGAGGAACAGAGAGAAGAGGGAAGTGGCTAAGGCCAAGCAGAAGGCATAAGATGAGTTGTACACTAGGTTAGACACTAGAGAAGGAGAGAAGGACATGTTCAGTTTAGCAAGACAGAGGGATTGAGACGGGAAGGTTAGAGTAATTATGAATGGAGATAGAAAGATGCTCACAAGTGAGGAGAGTATACAGAGAAGATGGAAGGAGTACTTTGAAGTGTTGATGAATAAGGAAAATGAGAGGGAGAAAAGGGTAGAAGGGGTAAACAATGTGGAGCAGAAAGTTTCAAAGATGCACTTTGTACATGCAAAGTCAGGATGGTTTTGAGGAGGATGAAAAGAGGAAAGGTGGTTGGTCCTGATGAAATACTGGTGGAGGTGTGTAAATGTCTAGGAGAGGCAGCAGTGGAATTTCTTACTAGATTGTTTAACAGGATTTTAGTGAGTGAGAAGATGCCTGAGGAGGAGTGTAATGGTGCCTATATTTAAAAACAAGGGTGATGTGCAGAGTTTCAACAACTACAGAGTCACACAATGAAGGTATGGGAAAGAGTAGTGAAAGCATATGACAGGGTACCAAGAGAAGATCTGTGGTATTGTTTATGGTAGTCAGAAAGTAGCATAGATGTATGTCAGGGTGGTACAGGATATGTATGAAAGGAGCAGGGCAGTGTTGAGGTGTGTAGTAGGTCAGATAGAGGAGTTCAAAGTGGAGGTGGAACTGCATCAGGGATCAGCTTTGAGCCCCTTCTTGTTTGCTATAGTGATGGATCAGTACTCGGGGTCGACAGTCCAGAGCAATAGAGAGTTGAAATAGGTGGAGGAACGTGTCAGCTAGAATTAACGGGAAGGTGTACAAGACAGTGGTGAGACCAGCTATGATGTACGGAGTCATTGGTGCTGAGGAAGAAACAGGTAGCAGAGCTGGAAGTAGCAGAGCTGAAGATGTTGAGGTTTTCTTCGGGGGTGATGAGGTTGGACAAGATTAGGAACGAGTTCATCAGGGGGACGGATCATGTAAGATGTTTTAGGGAGAAAGTCAGGGAGTCCAGATTAAGGTAGTTTGGACATGTACAGAGGAGGGATAGGGAATACACTGGTAGTAGCTATCAGGCAGACAGCAAAGAGGAGGACCAGAGAGGAGGTATATGGATGTGATAAACGAGGACATGAAGTTAGTGTGTGTGAGTGAAGAGGATGTAGAGAATAGGGTAATAAGGGGGAGACAGATGATTCGCTGTGGCAACCCCTATAAAGGGAACATCCGAAAGGAGAAGAACTATTTTAATTAATAGCAACTGTTTATGTTTTAAATAAATAATAATACACTAACATTTTTAAGATTAAATAAAAATAGGATTAAATAAAAATAATAATAATTCTTTTTAAAACAAACTGTTTTATTTGTATCTGTTGAGACTTCATTGCTGTTGTTCCCAAAAAAATACTGTCATTTAAAATTATTAGTGAAGATCTGTTTTCTGACAATCTCTGTTTAATTAAAGTGTAAACATGACAGCGCTTTGACCAAAATTTACCACAGGAATAAAAACACACATATATTAAATGTAGAATAAGAAGAGACATTTCATTGTCTCTCCTTTTTTTACATTTAATATTTTCAAGTAATGGACAAAGTAGTTTAATCAAAAATCTGACTGACTAATCAAGCACCAGACCTTCTTTTGTAGTAAGGACTCGGCGCGTCTGACAGACCACCACGCGCCATGTAGAGACGTTCGGAGCTGAAAACTTTGAGGCCCATCAATTTATATAAAACACCTGCATATGCAGCACATTAACCTAATATCTCGTAGCTACGACATACACTCACGCTCCCACAAGTCAGTATAGTGTGGACACGACAACATTAAGTGAACCAAACAGGTCCCCCTAACGATTACTGTCGAAATTCCTTCCTTTTACACTGAGTAGTTGTGCGGACTTTCACATATAAAAATCACTTCTTATGAATGTTTACGCACTTCTTATGAATGTTTATAGGTTTTTATGCACAGGTCATGTTATTATGTATATGTGAGTATGTGTTTTTTTGAACATCCACTAGTGTACATGTGTATGTGAGTTATTTATAGGTGTGTATATACACAGGGTTTTATATATGTATTAATGAGCAAGGTTTAATTTTAGTCTGTAATTTTAGAGATCTGCCATCATTTTAAATGGAATCTCCTGCCAGAGCTGCGGGGCATCAATGCCGAGAGATCTGCCCCAATTTGACCCTGATTGGCCCTGACCTGCTTCGGAGACATGTATACGAGTGAAACGTTACATTTTATTTAGAAAATAAAGTGATAAGGAAAAGTTGGCGGAATTTTAAAAAAGTACAGATTCTCAATAAATACTTTAGTTTATAACATAAGTATTATTATTATTATTATGTGTCACAATAGAAGCAGGCTGTTATTTCTGACTACCAACAGTTTACAAGTCATGCAATCAAATCGTTTTAAAAATTAGATATCAAATGAATGCAGAAAAATTAAAAACACTAAAAAAACAATTCATGAAATGATTTTAATTGCAGGATGTGTTTTTTAAAATCTGATTTAATTTCATTTAGAGAAGACTAAACATTTTAATAGACAAACATCAGGTCTCTTCTTAAAGAGAATTTGGAATTAGAATTACACGCCGGTCCTCAGGTCCGAATACTGACTGACTGATACATTTAGGATTGATTTAAAAGAACTGTTACTCATTTATAAATCACTCAATGACCTGTAGGATCTAAACAAAGAGAATATATATGTATTTCAGATATAATCACAGTAAATATTAACCAGTCAGATCACTCAGATCATCAGGATCAAGTCAGTTAGTCAAACCAAACTTAATAAACAAGAGTTTACGATTAACCCTCGTTCCCAAGGAGAAATCTGATTTGTAGCTACTACATCACCCTAGGGGCAGTTTTGGGGCCCAAAAACCGACCCATTTTATAGCAGTAGAGATTGTCAGATGTGTTAAATTAGTCGCCATCTTTAAATCCAGACTCCAAACAGATCTGTTTAGTTTTGCATTCACTGAATGAGGCACCGTGTAACAATTCCTTTTCCCCAAAAACTGACTATAATCATTTTAGATTCGGTTTATTTTACCGGAAGTATTAACGGCCATTACTTTTTGAATCATTCATTTATTTTGAATTTCGGGCTCCCAAAACACAGTTCGACATGAAAGGGAACTATTTTTTTAATGACACTTATGGTAAAATTCATCTTTAAATCACTTGTGTATGAAATGTTCTTATTTTTTACAATACAATTGCCTTAAACTAAATCTCTTTATCTCTTTATTTATAATGCTGAAAACACAGCAGAATAAAATTAAAGCTAAAAAAACAGCAGCGCATATTTTTACTTTAATACTCAGCACGTAAACACAACACACACACACACACCACACACACACAGAATAAAATTAAAGCATAAAAAAACAGCAGCAGCTTGGATATAAACTGAGAGTAACAAGCTGATTTTGGTGTTAAAGCAATTAAAACTCTAAATCTCGCACACACACACACACACACACACACACACACACACACACACACATTCCTTGGATATTAAACTCAAACAAGCTGATTTTGGTGTTAAAGCAAATTAAAACTCATCTCATCAGCTGTATCTAGAACACTCGTCATCATATTTATTTTGTCTTATAATGTAATTAAAACTATAAAGAGCACTAAAACCATAAACATGTAAAGTATAATATTCGTACCTGTGATGTTTCTTCTGGACTTTACCGCTACAGCGAGTGATATAAAAGACCTCAGTGAACCGCAAGTTCCTTCAAACGACTTTCTGCTCCTCTTCTTACCGTCTGTCACTAAAACAGACACTTATCACATTATATCCCTGTATTCTTTCATCAACCCCTCCCATCTCGATACCCATCATAGTTTTTATTGCAGTAGACAAATAACAGCTACGAATTCTGCTGAACTGGAAACATGCCACTTTGCATGAGACTCTGTATGTCAATGACCTGTAAATAGAGACATTAAAAAACAACATCAGTCCAACTAGAGACCGTCAAGTTTTAAAAAATTAGTTTCTGTTTAGTCTGTTGTCTTTCTGGCAGAATGACAATTATAATAAACACACACTGTAGATGAATTATATGTTTCTTCTCGTACGTGGAAACACACCAGTTTCAGACCGGTGTGTTTCCTAGGAAAAGATCATTTTTAGACATGTAAGCAGTTTTTTTGAATAATGTACAGGTAGATAGGTGAATAAAATCCACAGTTGGACAGAAACAACTAAAATGACCATTTTTGTTTTGATTGGTATGTCATGATAGCACCAAACAACACAGTACTACATGACCCATCGTAATCTTTTACTGAGCACCAGAGACATAGCTAAAGGAACCCTCCCCCCTCCCTCTAATAAAAAATATTGATGTGGGCTTCCCCCATCCCTGCCTTGTAAAAATGTGCATGTATGTGCATGGATAATAGGGATTTTAACAGAATTGTTGATTAATAAAAAAAGTTTTAAAAGACCAGCAATATTTTTTTTATGAGTCTGATATAATTTATAAATTAAAAAGTAAATATTCAGAAACTGAATAAATTGCAGTCAAGTACAAAAGATAAAATAATTTTAACTAATAAAAAATAAAACCATCAAAGCTACACATTTAAGCCTTTATTTTAAATTAATATAATTTGGGATTGAATAATATATTTAAGGGCAAATAAATGTCCCTCTTTGAAAACTCGAACTGCATCTCAACACTATGAGAACACTTCCTGCCTGACTGCCTGCAGTCTTGACGCCTGTGTGGAATCGCACTAATCGTAAAAGGACATGTCATAAGCAGGTCACAGGAGGGGTGACCTTATCGACCAGCTAGGTCACTGCCCGCAGTGTAATCAGTTGCTTCTGTGTATTCTGTGAACTCCACACATGCTGCAGGCCTACCAGGGGAGACCTGAGGGTTTTCGAACTGCACCTGGCCGCAGATCTGCGGCTCCGGACCACAAAGGAGATGATCAGGGTGGCAGGTCGTTCCATGGTGGCCCTTGTAGCCATGATCAGGATTGGTATGAGCAGTCCTTCTGGACTCCCTGATCTCTCCCTCTTTGGCAGTGCTGTTGGAGATGCACTTCGAGCTCCTCATACTGCATCTCCCAGAAGCGCAGCGTCTCAACCCGCACTCAATTGGAGTTGAGCCAGCAGCACTCGCAACCAGGCACCTTCTCTAGGATGATGGATCACAGTTATCTATAGCAGGAGGGCCAAGAAAAAGAGGGTGGGCCTTTAGGAACAACCCCTCCACAGAGGGCGGTGCATTAATATGAGAGAGACAGCACCACGTCCGCTGTGTCATTTCCAACAGAGTCGGCTAGCCCAGCCTATCATGGGCCCGGTCAGGTGTCTGATCACTTGCGCCTCTAAGTGGCAGGGGGCACACACGGGCACACACACCGCACAAACATTAAAACTGGAGCACTGCCTTAGGTCAAAATGGGAAATGCTCAACAACAAGCGGACATACCCCAGTGCCAGGTATCCAGACCTCGGCCGCCAACTCATGCATAGGGACCTGTAAAGCGGAGAGAGGGGACCTGTCTTTTGATGGGGAAAGAAGCCTCTGAGGTGGCACAGCTCCTAGCAGCAGATCTCAAGGCCAGAGTCGTAAAGACAGTTGTAGTAGGCCCAGAAATAGAAACAGTTCAGCCCCTGTTGCAGACGCAGGTGGCCAATCCCAGTAGAATAACCTGTGGGTACAGTTTTGGGGTTTCTGCAGGAGCAGTTGGTTGCAGAACTATCCACATCTACCCTGAAGGTCTATGTGGCGGCAATGGCAGCTTACCACACCACCAGGTGGGTATCAGTGGGGAGGGATCCACTGGTTAACCGCTTTCTTCATGGGAACAGCCCAGGAACAGCACCATGTCCACTGTGTCATTTCCTAGGAGAAGATCTTCAAATGACTTTCTGCTCCTCTTCTTACGTTCTGTCACTAAAACAGACCTCCATCACATAATATCCTTGTGTTCTTTTTTCCACCCCTCCCATCTCATTGCCTATCATAGTTTTATTGCAGTAGACAAATAACAGCTACGAATTCTGCTGAAATGGAAACATCAGCTACTTTGCATGAGACTCTGTATGTTGATAACCTGAAAATAGAGACATTTAAAAAACAACATCAGTCAATCGAGAGACCGTCAATTTATTAAAAAAAAAGGTTTCTGTTTTGTCTGTTGTCTTTGTGGCAGAATAACAATTATAATAAACACACACTGTAGATGAATTATATGTTTCTTCTCATATATTTCCCCTCAGCTGATTTTCATACTGCCATAAACCAGATATCATCTCAGGACCTGTGACACGGCGGTTTCAGACCGGTGTGTTTCCTAGGAACTGATCATTTTTTACTGTGTTTTTGCATTTTTAGTCATGTAAGCAGTTTTTTGGAATAATGTACAGGTAGATGTTCATGTTTCAGGACAGGAGGTACATATACATTTGCATAAAATCCCCCACCATCCACCGCCTTGTAAAAATATATGTGCATGGATAATAGGGATTTTAAAATTCAGAAAAAAAACAGAATTGATAAACAATAAAACCAAGTTTAAAAAGACCAGCAATTTTTTTCCATAAGTCTGGTATAATTTATAAATCAAAAAGTAAATATTTAAAAATTGAATAAATTGCAGTCAGTACAAAATATAAAATAATTTAAACTAATAAAAATAAAAAATATTAAAGCTACACATTGTCTTTATTTAAAATTAAAGATAATTTGTGATTCAATAATATATTTATAAGCAAATAAATGTCCCTTTTTGGATTCTGTGCATTCTGTGAACTCCCCACATACTGCAGGCCTGATCTACTGGGAGACCTGAGGGTTGTTGAACTGCACCTGGCTGCTGATCTGCGGCTAACCCTGGCCATGATCAGGATTGGGATAGAGCAGTTTTTCTGGACTTCCAAATCTCTCCCTTTTTGGCGGTGCAGTTGTATATGCGTTCTGAGCATCTTGTACTGCACCTCCCAGAAGCGCAGCCTCTCAACCCGCACTCCATTGGAGGTGAGCCAGCAGCGCTCGCAACCAGGCCCCTTCCCCAGGATGATGGATCTGAGCACAGTTATCTATAGCAGGAGGGCTGAGGCAAAGAGGAGTGGGTCTTTTGGGACAACCCCGCCACAGAGGGCAGTGCATTAATATGAGAGGGGCAGCACCATGTCCACTGTGTCGTTTCCGTCAAAGTCGGCTAGCCCGGCCTATCAAGGGCCCAGTCAAGTCTCTGGTCACCTGTGCCTAGGGGGCGGGCACACACCGCCTTAGGTCAGAATGAGGGGAAACTCTTAACATGCCCCAGCACCATGTATCCAGACCCCAATTGCCAAACCTGTACATGGGGACCCTGAAGGGGAGAAGAAAGAAAAGAAGCCTCTGAGGTGGCACAGTTCCTAGCAGCAGATCTCAAGGCCAGAGTCGTAAAGACAGTTGCAGTAGGCCCAGAAATAGAAACAGTTCAGCCCCTGTTGCAGACGCAGGTGGCCAATCCCAGTAGAATAACCCGTGGGTACAGTTTTGGGGTTTCTGCAGGAGCAGTTGGTTGCAGAACTATCCACATCTACCCTGAAGGTCTATGTGGCGGCAATGGCAGCTTACCACACTTCGCCCATTGGTAAATTCTTACAAATATGTTGTTAATAGTTAGGTTTGGAGATTTTCATTTATATACTGCCCAGCGTTAGACAAATGCTGGGATTAAAAGATAATGTTTTCAGCTGACTCTTGGAGCCCTGATAAAAAGCTTTTTATATTTGTGGGACAAGTGTTATATTGTGTTCCTTCAGTTTTGATCAACCAGGAAGTGACTTTACTGTTTCATCAAATTCATGAACTCTGGATGCAGTGCAGCTTCTGTTAGTATTAAGGAGAATGTGTGTGACTGGCGTTCTCAACTCGATGATGTTCTTTGGTAAAAAAATAAGCACAAAAAACAGATTTTTTTAAAATTTATTCGTGAAATTAATTCCAACAATTACTACACTCCTTATCCAGTATGAAAAATCAAACGATTTAACATGACGAGTAAAAAGAGACCTGCAATCTTTGATGAACAAAAAGACACATTACATTCATCTATTAATAAACCACACACATTTTAACTGATTGATTAAGAATAACTGTATTTATTACACAATTTGGATGAATCTTTTGAATAATCAACTTTTTCTTATACAAACTGAAATATTTAACAGCTGATTACACAAAAATTAGTCAGAAATGGTAAAAAGGAAATAAGAGAGTACAATAAAAACACTGAAGTGAAATACAGGAAAGTAACCTTTACCCTATTTTCTAAAACTAAAACCCTTCTCATTATTATAGAAAATTATTATTATTATTATCATTATCATTATTATCTGTATAAATGATAGAATTCCTTACTGATCTGTCTTAACTGACTAATCTTCATGAGTCGAGCAGATGAAGTTGAGTTTGACGCTCTGAGGCAGACTGATCCACTGCTTGTCTCCTACAGACTGCACTGCTCCGGTTATCTCTTCATGGCTGCAGTCTTCACACTTGATCCCGGTCCCGTTCCCTGGAGCCCAGTTTTGGTAGCAGATCATCTCTCCATTCACCCAGTACCAGAAATCCAGAGTGCAGGTGTGACGCAGGCCGAGCCACACGTTATGAGTGGAGGCGGCTTCAACCACTTCCTCCACCCAGAGCTTGAATTTTTTATCTTGCAGAGACACCAGGTCATTATGATGCTTCCTGCAGTATGTCAGAGCTTCTTTCCAGGTCAGATTCTTCTTAACCAGAATTATCTCATCTGAATATTCCAAAAAAAACCACACTGTGAGCATTTTATAATATTTACAGTCTATAATATACAATGAGGGATAAAAGAGAGACAGAATTTCCCCATATACACATAGACAGAACTGAAAAGGGGTCGTTTAATCCTGTGCACTGAGAAATAAACAGTGTGGGTCATGTGACTTTAAAAAAATAATTAGTTATAGTTACTAGTTACTGAGTTACATCATTATAAAAGTATCTAATTACCAGATTAAGTAACTATTGCATCACTTTTTGAAAACAATTCCATTTGTGTTAAATAATTTGGATGCCTCTATTGTTAAATAGGAATAAAATGGACAATGAGTAATGGACACTATGAATGAAATGGACACTAAATAGAATAAATTATTATTATAAATCATTGTCCTCTAATATAATTTGATGATGTGAGGTGATTGTTTAGATTAGAATTATTGTTATTAATTAACAGTCTTGTCTTGCACATCAACAGTTAGGAAAATTAACTTTAACTTGTTGGACTTTCCATCGCACAGAATCCTGTAGTACGTCCAAAATTCATTTATATGACCTGTAAATATACTATATAGCAACGGTTCCCACAAGGGGGTCCCGACCCACAAGGGGGCCTCAGCGCTACCACTTCCCTGTAATTTGTTTGATTACTTATTACTAAAAAATGAATTTAATCCTATCACTGGAAATAAACAGAGCTGTGGAGCGTAACATAGAGTAACTCACTCTCATGGCAGATGAACGGAAGTTTTTCTGTGCAGTTCACATCAGTCCAGTAACGTTGCTCAGACTCAGACACTGCAGAACAGTTTAAACCTCCACTGGGTTTATCAGAGCTCCAGTATCTGAATGAGGAATTACTCTGATCTGACCACGACCAGGAGTCATTAAACAGACCGATCCAAACACTATAACATGCTGAACTATTAATCATTCTCTGGATCTCCTCATTCTCCGATTGGTTCCTCACGCTGACCAGGTCGGTGTGATTCTCTCTACAGTAGCGCTGAGCTTCACGCCAAGTCTTCTTCTGTTTAATCAGGATGAATCGGCTAGCGTTTGTGTTCTTTTCTGTAAAAATAATCAGATCATGAATAGTTAATTGATGAATACATTGGATTTCTTTAAATAAAAGATCTTCAACTGACAAAACTGACGTAAATATGAATCTTTATACATTTTTTTTTACATTTCTGTAATATAACAATTTTTTACATTAAATTAACATCCTTTACCTTCATAACATACAAAACAAATTTGCATCTCACAGTTGTTATCGTTCCACGGGCCATCATGATACATCTCAACACAGGACTCATTTCCATTGATGTTGTCTGGTTGGTTACTATTCCAGTTTTTGTACGTGTCTCCGTCTCTGTAGAACTTTTGGTCTGCCAGAGACCACAGCCATTTCCCACTGCTCCCTTTCTGTAGACCGATCCAGGCTTTATTTACACTTTTCTCCTTCAGTGTGTCACTCAGGTTCTTCATCTCGTCCATGTTGTTGATGGAGGCGAGATCAGTGTATTCCTCTCTGCAGTAAGTCTGAGCGTCACTCCAGGTTTTATTCTTATTTACAAAGTGATAGCGATGAGGAAGATACGCTTCTATACCACATACTGCTGTCATCAACAGAATATAAAGATTTAATGTTGCATCACAAAAGCCATAAACAAACATTTACCTAGGTACCCATACATTAAACAAATTAAATCATAGTCACATCTTTATATTTTTGGATCAAATACAAATGTTCTTTAACAGCTTGAAGCAAAAGAAAATCATTGTCCTAATTGCTAAAATTAAATGATTACATCTGCATTAAACACACACACACACACACACACAGCACTGACCTGAGAAGAACAAGAAACCAAAACCCCATTTATGACTCATTCTGTAAAAAAAGCAAACAATATTTTTAAATGTATAAATTAAATGGCTGCCCTGACTCACGAGTTTAATTCGATATGTAACGGAGCTCGTAACTCCAAATGTTCGTATGTCAAATCAGTTTTTCCATTGAAATGTACTGAAATGCCATTAATTCATTCCGGGTCCCCCAAAAAAACAGCATATTTTTGTTACATGTTTGTTTGCGCCAGGCAGTAATGTGTCGCAGACCAACATGATGGTGGGGTTTAAATTATTACATCTTCATCACGGGGATGAAGGACAGTGCGAATAAAAAGGATAGCGTAGTCAAATAAACTTCTCTCCTGGCTGTGGCCCACAGACCCCTGGCTTGTGAAGTATATTTAATTAATTAATTTATTTATTTATGAATCTTTTGATGGGTTACAATAATCGGTCCTCCTTTTTATACTGATCTATTTATGGGATTCTAGAACACTTTGATTGCAAGTAAGTAAATCGAGGGGACAACAGTCTGAAAGGAACGCACTCGAATGGTACATTTTCAGATATCAGATTAATGTAGCATTAAAAAATTTGAGTACATATTGAATACCATAAAATAAAGTATAGAGATTGTATTCACTTCGCTCAAGTATGGTTCTCTCTCTCTCTCTCTCTCTCTCTCGCCAAGTAATTTGGTTAAATAAAGAACTGTAAAAAGTAAAGTCTCTTTACTTTTCTCTCCCTTTCTCCCTATCCTCCTCATCTCTCTCTCTCCTCTCTGTCTGTATTTCTCTCGTCTCTCTCTCTCTCTCTCTCTCTCTCTCTCTCTCTCTCTTTAACTCCCCTCTCTTTCTCCCTCCCTCTCTTTTTTCCTCTCTCTCCTTCTGTTAATTTCTTTTTTTTTTCTCCCCCTGTCTGTCTCTGTCTCTCTCTTCCTCGAAAAAGCTTTATTGGCTTTACCATGAGAGAGAGAAACTTCTCTCTCTCTCCCTCTTTTTCTCTCTTTCTCTCTCTCTTTAACATTCTATGCCATAAGTATGTGACCCGTCTCCCCGTATCCATACCTGTATAGACGCTCATAGACTCTGTGGTATGGGTCGCTTCGTTCTGCTCTTCTACTTCTTCTTTTCCCTTTCCCCACCTTCTGTTCCTGAACTGGACAGATGTCTCATTATATCCCTGTCCTTTTTCATCAACCTCTCCCAACCCCCAACACCCCCCCAACACCAGCATCTAAACAACTATTTTACATGAGGCCACTCAACAGGAAGTTCCCCGTATTATGTTTTTTTTGTATTTGGGGGACATTTATGTAAATAAAGTGCCGCGCTGTGTGTGTGTGTGTGTGTCTGTGTCTGTGTGTGTTAGTGTTTTAGCTTTTACATACAGAAAGCGTACATTTGCATAATCTCCACAGGTAAACTGAAACTCTTCCTGCTACATGATGTTGGAAGCAAACAGTTTTGGTATGCCATGGCATCAACACCCGGGTGCCAATGATGGACCTGTCAACTCTTATCAAGCACAACTTACTTTAAAATGTAAATACACCCCTAGTAAATGATCCACCGATAATCAATTTTACCAATATGTTTCTTGATATTTAAGCTATTTTTTATTATCAGATATCTGTTCTTTTACTGTGCTATTACTGCAAAACAACAACAAGTTAACAACAGCAGAAGTAGTATTGAAAGTAAATTGATTTTATATAATTGATTTACTTCTTTTAACACATCAGCCAATTATGCACTATAAGTTCTGCTTAGCTGTGAAAAGTAATTCAGATGGTTTAGATTTGGGGGGGGGCATTTATTGCCTTGATTGATAGGACAGAGGAATAAAATGGGGAGATAAAAAGAGAGATGGGACCAGAAAAGACCCGAGTCTCAACAACTTGAACCTTTGTGGGTGCTGGTGCCTTAACCCACCATACCACAGTGCCAGCCTTAGAGTTTTTTTTAATGGTTAAAAATATTTGTATGTTCTTTATTAGTATAAGCAAAGTTGTATCCCAGCCGTCTTCCAGCCAGGCGAAAGGCAGGAGGGGGCACCCTGGACAAGTAAACCCACTCAAGCACGAGGAGAACATGCAAAAATCCACAAAGAAAGACCCCTACAGGGGAATCGAACCCAGGCCTTTTGCTGTAAGGCAACAGCACTAAACACTAAGCCATCGTGCTGCCCTACTGTTATTATTTAATTTAAATAAATAACAGAGAAATAAATATCAGTTCTGCATATCATTTATTAGTCAAATAAATTATTGGTATTGATTTAAAAAAGAAATCTATATCAGTCGATCTCTAGTCCTAATGCTCTTTAGAATATAAATTTATTCTAGCAGATTTTCCAATCAGGAAGCTGATACGTAGGACCAGCTCGAGTGAGGTGCTGATTTTACACTATAAGTGAAATCCTACAAAATGACTCATGTTTCTGTCTCTCAAACATTCACATCTTCAATTTCTGTCCTTTAACAATCCATCAAAATGATTTTTCTCATTATCTTTATTCAGCCTTTCTGTTTTATGTAAATAATGAATCTCTTTATAGAAAAAGATTAATGGGTTGATTGCAGGAAAGAGACTGGCCTTGTCGAACCGTTTCCGAGGTGTCATGTGGTCTCAGCTGAACGGGACGGATTTACTTCCCTGAAAAAAATGTGCTGACAGTAAAAAGCTGGAAACTTCTCGCCTAAAACCTGTAATAAAACGGCAGCAGTGATAATAAATGGCCTTATACATCGTTTCTATTGATTCTGTCATCGTAGTCTTGTAAAATACGCCTTTCCCTTTATGGAAGCCGTCGACTGCACACAGGAGGAATTCAGCGACTGAGGAAAGCTGTGTGGGACTATTATATTCAGCCTTTATGCAGTATTTTAACTGTAACCCTACAGTACCAGGTTAAAAAAAATCACTAACATTACTTGAAGTTTTGTCTCTACTGTTAGAGACAATGTTGTTGGTTTGTTAGTTCTAAATATAACAAGGTGTAAAATCATCAGTCTTATTATTTTATTTTAATGTTCCATTTTTTGAAGATCGCCCTTCGTCTTCTTCTTCTTTCTTCTTCTTCTTCTTCTTCTTCTTCTTTTCTTCTTTCTTTCTTCTTCTTCTTCTCCTTTCGGCTGTTCCCTTTTTAGAGGCTGCCACAGAGAATCATCTGTCTCCACCTAACTCTATTCTCTACATCCTCTTCACTCACACACACTAACTTAATGTCCTCGTTTATCGCATCCATATACCTCCTCTTTGGTCTTCCTCTTTGCCCTTTGCCTGGTAGCTTCATTTCTAACACCCTCCTACCAATATATTCACAAAATTTTGGGAGATCGTCCAATTATCGATTTTCTAATATTTTTCCTGATATTTTATTTTTATTATATATATATATTTATGATATATAATATCAGATTTTTTTTATATATACAAAAAAATCCTTTTCCCTCTGTAACTCTATAATTTTCTCTTTTTGCTGTTCTGTCGCTTCCACATTTTCCTGGGGTGGTTTGAAGTTGTTGTGCTAATTACGCTATAATGTTCGGAGCTCCTATCAGTTCTCAGTTTGACGGTCGTCTTAGGACGTCACATTGCAGGAAAGAGTCTGAAATCTTCTGCTATTAAAAGACAACAGATTTTAGCGTAGGATTATAGGAATATTTTAAGTGGTGTAGTAGGTGAGGGCACCGGCACTCACAAGCGCTGTTATGCTCTGGTGACCCAGGTTCGATTCTACATTGGGTGCCTTGTAGCACCTGTTGCAAAAATATAAGCATTTTTCGAAAAAAAAAAGGAATCTTTTCAAAACCTGTCTCAGAACACCTTGGCTGAAATCCCCCAGTGTAAGCCCAGCTCAAGTATTAAGAAGATTTATTATCATTTCAGCCAAATATAGCAGATGCAGTCCACAATGAGATGAGACATTTCTCCAGGACACCATGGTGCTACACAAAACAACAAAAAGAAGAAGAAGAACAACACAGAGCCCAGAAATAGACAATAAGTGTCCTGGCAACATAAAGTGCAACCTGGTTCAGACAGGGCAAATAGACAAAACAAACATTACAGCAGACAGAACAAAAACAGACAATACAAAAGCAAAACACTCTGTAAGGGTAAATTAAATAGCAGCGGCCAGATTATAAGTGAGTGCTGTGCAGATAGAGAAAGAAATGTGCAGGAAAGGAAGTGATAGCAGCAAAGATTATTGTGCAAAGTGCCATTAACAGAATGCACCAGGTGGGGCATAAATTATTGATTTATGTCCAAGTGGGGAAGTGGTGGCTCATGGTTAAACTGTTGGACTGCCAACCTGAAGATTGTGGGTTCGATTCCCAGCTTTACCAATCCACCACTGTTGAGCCCCTGAGCAAGGCCCTTAACCCCAATTGCTCAGTTGTATAAAACAGATAATGTAAGTCACTCTGGATAAGAACGTCTGCTGTAAATGTATTTCCCAAAAATGGGCACTGATTGTGCAGTTTATTATTGAATGTGTGTGCTTTAGTGTTATTAATTATAAAAAGAAGTTTGTTCAGTTCAGTACTGTTGTTGTAACGATTCCACACTCCCACCACCAGAGGTCGCGCTCACCGGAGTACTAGCTGCTGAGTAGTACTTCCGGTATCACTTCCTGGTTTAGCATGCTATATAAACTTGCCTATTTTGGTTGCTTGGATATTTGTGTATTATTGTGTAACGACTTCTGAACGTTTGTCGGCTATGTTATTAAACTGCCCTGCTTTGTTTAATAAAGCCTTTACCTGTGAAATGGATTCTTCTTAGACTCCTGCTTTACAGTTGTTATGGTTGATTAAAAATCAATAAATATAAGTTCTGCATATCGGTTATCGTTCACATAAACATCCAAATCATCAACAGAAAAATCGGTCTTAACTTTAGGTTATATTTGCTTTGTTTCCCAATTTTTTTACAATAATAACTTAATGTAATGCTCGGGAAGCAGCTTATGTATGTAAAAACATCTTATCATAGCTTGAATTTATTGCTGACAATTTTTTTTAAAAATTATTCTACCCTTTTTAAGTCAAATCACCTTTATTAATTTAGCGCTTTTAACAATGGAGATTGTTTCAAAGCAGCTTTATAGAATCACATCAGAAAAGACATCATTAAACCCTCATTAAAACACTTAATTTGATAAATTAAGAGTCCCCAACTAGGCAAGCCAGAGGCGACAGCAGCAAGGAACCAAAACTCCATCGGTGACAGAATAGAGAAAAAAACCTTGGCAGAAACCAGGCTCAGTCGGGGGGTGGTGGTGGGGGTGGGGGGTTCAGTTCTCCTTAACAGGATAGTCGGATAGATGGGTCTTCCCAGAGTTATAGCTGTAAATCCCAAAGCATGTTGAGATGTCATAGTTTACACGATTTACGTTTTCCACCAAGCTCAAGACGTTAAAGCGCTTTCAGCTTAATGCTCGTACTCCATGGTCACAAACCACACACACACACACGTCTAAGCAGCGAAACGTTAATTCAATTTTACGAGGCGAATCATCTCGAGCGAACATGAGGGGTAAAACAGGCAGCCGGTGATTCACAGCATGTCCCAAAGATCAATACTGAACTCGAGTGAGGAGTGAGAATCTATTTAATCTGCTGCTGGTTAGACCTGATCAGGATCGTAAACTACATCACAGGACATCTGGAGTCGTTAATCAGGAACCAGGAATTTAACACACACACACACACACACACACACAAATACGCACACAGATTCATGATAGGAACTTCACAGGTTGCAAAGTAGCTGCAGATAAACTGAGTATTTATCTTTAACGCAGCTAAATAAAGCAGAGGTTTTAAAAAAAAACTATAAAGTTTGCACAAAAATCTCCAGTGTGTGTGTGTGTGTGTGTGTGTGCGTGCAGGTATTACACACTGCCTCAGATTCATCTGCTGAGTTATTATTTTTTTTAAAGATTTTTTTGGACATTTTTTGCCTTTATTGGCTTCATTGAATGTCTGATAGATTTTATTGATGTCTTTGTGATGTTATATTAATATTAAGATAAATATTGATTCTGAACTGCTCCAGATGTTGTAGGTGGTACAGTTGTGGCTGTAGTGTAGAGGTTTGGAGTTGTGTGTTAACAGGTTTCTTGTCTCTCTGTCTGTAATTCCAGGCCGTGTTATATTGTGTGTTTGTTTAGTATTGATGTGTTTCTATAGTTGTGATGTGATAGTGGTGGTATTGAGAGGGGTATCAGTCGGGGTAAATCCTCACTGAAGGACCAGCTACCAAATGCACCGCCCACCACTGCAAAACAAACAGCACATTCTGTTCTTTACACCATGTGACTGTAGCTGTTCATTTAGGAAAAAAACATCTTCTAAACCTCTTAATGCAAGTTATATTTTTTAAACGTACTGATCACACTTGCGAACCAGTCGTGGTGTTTGGTGTATTAAATGTGCAATCACTACACTTATAGCCTGCTATAAGAAAAGTGCCCAGCATGGTAACTATAGCTAACGATAACATTAGCCTGAACGACTAAACTGCTTAATAATTACGTGGATTTCATACATGAATTTATTTCAGTCGTCATTGTTTACAAGAATTACACTAAATTAAAAAAAAAAGACGGAAGATCATAACATGCAAGATTTGGACAAGCTAACAACGTTATCGTATCTCTCAGCTACCTTACGGTTATAGATTTTTATCCAGTCAACCACGAAGAACATCAACATAGAATAATAGTAAGCAATCTAAAAAAGTACAGGACAGTCAAAAGAAGACATATAAGACTTACAAATCAAGTAGCTTGAAGGCTAAATGATTTTAGCTTGGCTGGAACCCGTCTGATATTAATTTGTGTTCTGGCTCGGGTCCAATCTCTCTCTCTCACTCTCTCTCTCTCTTTCTTACTTTTCTACCGTTCCTCCGGAAAAAACACCGCTGTGGTTTCTTTACTAACTCAAGATTCAGATTTAAGAGTCGAGGTCGCACTCTTCCACCGGTAGGAGATGGGAGGCGCTTTGTGCACTGACCTGATTATGAAACTTACAGTGTGTGTGTGCGTGTGTTGTAGCTGTTAGGAAGCTACTCCAGTTCCAGCAACAATAAAGTGCATCCGGTTAAGAGTCGTTTTCACACTGAACTCGTTTTAGAGAGTTTATTTTAAGGGGAAAAACTACATTGTGTTACTTTAACATCCAGAGCTTTTTTTAAATTTGTGGGTAAAAAAAAAAGATTTGATTCAGCTGGTCACATGACGGGCCGAATTTATTTCCAGGAAGTCCCACTTTTCTTCTCTTCTTAGTTTTTTGCACTGTTCTCGGAGTGTAAAAGAGCAGGAAATAAAGCGTGCATGTTTTGCGCCCGGAGGCAGCTCTATTTCCCTTTCTGATGACGGCAGCTTAATTCCCCATCCTGACATTAATAACACAGATCAGAGCACAGCTTAAGGCGAAAAGCTGGGCCTCAGAGTGGATAATTTATTTCATGAAAGGACAAAATGATTATTGTTCATGCTGTGGATGGCTGGATTTTATTAACAGAAAATTCTACAATTTTTTTTTATTCATTTGTTATATTAAAACGATTCACTTTGACGTGTAAGTAAGATTAATTCCTTGTTGAACAAAAAATACGGAAAAGTTTCCAGACTACATTTTTTCACAGACCTTAAAACTAACATTTAATCCATCTAATATATAATATAGAAATAAAAAGTTTCTAAACATTAAAACTTTATAAACATTGAGATTAAAAAAAAAGCTGCAGTAAACATGAACTTGAACAATAAAAAAGATAGATAGATAGATAGATAGATAGACATACGAATAGATAGATAGATAGATAGATAGATAGATAGATAGATAGATAGATAGATAGATAGATAGAGACAGGTATGCAAGCAGACAGGCAGGCAGGCAGATGTAATATAACCTAACAAGAAAAACACATACACTGGGGAATCAGGGTTTAAGCCCCAGCACCACCAAGCTGCCATCGTTGGACCCTTAAACAAAGCTCTAATCCACCCCCACTCCAGGGGGCGCTGTGTTATTATATACATTTTTTTATCATTAAGTTGTTAATAAAGCCGTGTTTGTGTGTTTTGTTTTATTTTAAGCTTTAAATAACATTTCATAGCTCTAATGCCATTACATATTTTTAGCATTCCCTAGGTTTCGAGGTTGATGGTATTTTAAAAGACCTTTATTTTTACTCTGAAATATTAATTAAATAATAAAATTAAATAATTATTTAATTAAAAAGGTTTGATTTCAAAATAAAACACTCATTTAAAAATAACAGTGAGGAGACTTCTAATAAAGAACCCGCCTCTGAAACAGCGCAGTGTTCCGCGCGCCGGTCTGGTCATTACCTGCTAGATAAACTCGGCTCAATCTGTCATTTCTCCGATCAATAATCATTTGCTTGAGCAGCATGAGGAGCGACGTAAAGCAGAAACATGACATTAGAACCCGCGCGGTTTCATTTCTCCACTCGATCAGCATTGTACTGTAATCTATAATCTTATTAAGGTACGTGTCACACTATGGCGGAATTTATTGCGCTGCACCGTTTTATGGAAGGGCTGAAGAAGCCCATGGTTACCTTTAGTGGCGTTTACGGACAGCACATTCACAGAATATTAATGGTCTGAGAAAGACAAACGGTGTGTATCAAACTTTAACAAAGACTCAGAAAGTCACCTTGTCATTAACATAACCACACCCCCTTTTTAGTATGTTACAGTATATGAATAGGATTTAAGTGTAACAAATACATTTAAACTTGATTATAATATAATTTGTAACACTGCTATATTTGTTGACAGATTGTTAAAACAATTTAAAAAAAAAAAATTCATGAGACAGTCCTTGATGACCTGTCCCCCTCCTGGGACCCAAAATTAAGGAATAAGCGGGTATAGAATGAATTAATAAATGAATGCATGAATAAATGAATGCATGAATGAATGAATTAATTCATAGGACATGCTGTTAGAGAAAAGAAAATAAACTCCATGTGTGGTTATGGTAACATCCCTGTCTTAATTTTGTGTCTTAATGTTGAAAAAGCTGTGCAATAACAAAAGAAGATTGATTGGTTGAAAAAGTCGTGCAAATTATGCAATCAGAAGAAATAATATCCATCACAACCAAATTAACCAGATTAAAACTAAAGTAACGAGTCTGGTTTAAATATGTAATAAGTAGAAAGTACAGATATTTGTGTAAAAATGAAATGAGTTGTAACAATTCCGCCCCCACAACAAGAGGGCGCCTTGCAGGCCATGCAGGACTTCTGGTATAACTTCCGGCTACCATTTAAACTAGCCTGTCGCTTAAGCACATCGCAAAGTATTGTTTGCTCTCTAGCCTACATACCAAGCGTACATGTATACTCATTGCTTTTCTTCTGCTCCAGGTTTTGATTTTTGTCTTTGCATTTTGGATTTGTTCGCTCTTTGACTACGATTTTAAACCGTCCTCCTTTATTTAAGTAAGTCATCAAAAATCGACTTGATTACAGTAACGAAGTATTCATCCTTTATCACTTCCCATCTCTGGTTTTCACTTCAGATCACTAAATTTTCTTATTACAGACTTTCAATTACAGGATTCTGCTTTTTGAAAAAAAAAAGGGGGGGGGGAGGCTGGAAATTGAAGGCAGGTAGTAAAGCACTCGGTCTTTTCATAAAATATTTTAGAGAAACACTCACATGTTTAAGAGCAACACGAGGCCCATAAGCCATTAAGCAGTGCAGCTCATTTCTACAGGATTAAAGACATGGCAAATAATAGAATTCACGCAGTGACAGACGAGTTGTGCGCAAATCACATTATTCGGTCTGAAAGCATGGGCACATTTCAATCGGAATGATTTCAGTTGGAATGACAAAATAAAAATGTGCATGTAAATGTGGCTAATGTTATAGGCAACAATTTTTTGCAACATTCTGTAAAATAGTGCAGGGACCCCCAAACTATGGCCTGAGGGGCCCAAACATTTGGATGCCATAGAGAAGCTTTGAAAATATTATTTTAAATCTATGTTTTTCTCAGATCCTATCTGTACATCTGCATTTATCTGTATAATAAATGTTGTCTTTCAAATTAGTGCCCCCCTCCCCCCAATTATTAAAGTAAAACAATTATTTTTCAAGATTCTCCATCAACAGAACATTTCATGGTGATGAGCAGGTGATCCTGCACGCCAAATACTCGCTGTTCTCCCAGCATCACTTATCACTGCGTAAAATTAAACGCGAAGGCCAATCCTTGCAAAGAAAAACGGTTAACCGCAGGAATGATAATGTTGTGTGAATACGCTCGAAATTAAACGCATCACACTGTCACACTCAGAACAGCATCAAATCCATCAGTGCCACGAGGACGCAACGACTTTCCTAATCATCCTGCTGACTGCGGAAAAAAAATAAATAGAATAAAGAGACAGGATAATATATATGACCGTGCAAATTTGTTATTATATGTCAAACACATTTAATTTGCATTAGAAGGAAAATGGGATGTGAAAAGATTGAGTATTTGATAGAATCACCAACTGCAATGGATTCACATGTAAGGAAGTAGATGATAAAGCCAGAAACATTTTCCAAACTTCTTGGGTCTCGCAGTCAGATGATCAAATCCAGATGCATCTGAGTTTAATAACATGATCCTTTATATGACACAGGATTCACAAATCCATCTCTTCATTTACTCAGATCAGTAACAGCATTTGGAAGATGACCTTAGTCAGAACAACTTACTATTATTTTATTCATACAACTGTGGGTTACGGGTCCTGCTTAGGGTCCCACAGCAGATGAAAATTGTTGGTGCTGGAAATCGAACCAACAATTCTACAGTTACTATTCTTAACCACTTAGCTACCACCTCCCCAGTTGTTTCAACTAGCATCCAGTTGTTAGTTAGCAACTGTAAGAATTTGTAGCTAACTTAGTTGTTTAGGAAACTTCCTGCATAAGCAAAAATATAGGAGGCTCATAAACACTGGTACATTTGAGGATTCATTTCAACCACCTCAACCATGGGATCAGTGGATTCATCAGATTCATGGGCTATAATAAAACAGCTAGATTTAACAGACTCACTGTGTGTGAGAGAGATTCATAAGTTTCATGGTTTTGGTTGATTCAAGGCTTTCGTTAATTGTTGAAGGACCATGGCTCAAAGACCTTGTGAGACTTGTATTCATTTAATAAGATATAATTCTGAATGACTCAAATCCCTATTGATTTTGATTTCTTATCTCTAATGGTTAATTATTTGTAGAGTATATTTTCAATAGGGCTATTTTTTCATTTTGGGTTCTTAATTAAATAAGCATTGAACAAATTGCAGCTTGGGATTTAAACTCATAACCTTCCAATTAGTAGTCTAACATCCTAATTACCGACCTACCACTCAGTCCGTACCTGTAAATAAATTGTGATGTGTCAATGGTAACTGTAGTTTTCCTTGGTAAATATGTTAATATTTTTATATCATGTAACCTCGATTACACCCTGTAACACGCAAGATCTTATATTTGATATTTTTAAGTTAACGATGTTCCTTAAAAAAATCAGAATTCAAATGCTGCATGTTCAAATGCTCGGAAACACAACTATTACACATTAATAACAGTGTTACATGTTTACTACACGTTAATTACACATTTGTTTGATCAAAAAGATTTGACCAAAAGCAATAACTTTATGCTCTCAATTTCAATTCTAGCTTTTATTTTTCTGCTAGTTTTATTACCTAGTTTATTACTACTACTACTATTACCTATAATAATAATAATAATAATAATAATAATAATAATAATAATTTTTGATCAGATAAATTTATTGGTTTCCTTTCTCTATTTGTTCTTTTAATCTGTTAAATCATCCGAACACTTCAGTTTACAGCTTTAGAGACATCACTAATTATAATAATAGATATAGATATTAATAATCTAATAATCATACTACTAATACTGCATGTTAATATAATTTTGAGTGTGCTATTTGAAGTGTAATGAATTCTATAACTAAAAAAAATAGTAAATCAAAGATAAAGACTATTGGTAACTTATTAAATAAAAAGCAATAAAAAGAAATAGTGGAAATACCTTGAATTAAAAATAATTATAATCATTTTTGAAAATGAATGTAGAAGTCAGCACTATACTAGTCTCAGCCTAGGGTTATATGGCACACTTAGCTGGAAACATTTAAGGAGGTTCGAGGTCGTCCTCTGATTGGTTGAAGTGTACAGGATTTCTAGGAGATCTAGGTTTTGTGTTAACAGCTGTGGAAATAAAAGCTGATTTTTAAAAGTATGTAAGGTTATGTTTTTACAGCCCAAACATGACGAGGCACAAAACAAAATGTCAAGTCAAGTCAAGTCCCCTTTATTTATGTAACACTTTTAAAGCATTTTTACAGAATCACATGGAAAAAAGACACTGCAATAAACACTAACTAAATTAACTCCGTTCTGTTTAATTAGTATCTGTAATTAAGAGCTCCCAACTAAGCAAGTTAGAGGCAACAACAGCAAGAACTAAAACTCAGTAACAGAATAGAGAAAAAAACCCTTGAGAGAAACCCGGCTTATTTGAGGTGGTAAGTTCTCCTCTGACCAGGAAAACCAGTAGGTTACCCATATTGCAGTAAAGTTTGGCTTTGCCTGGATGGCTATCTTAAAGACAATGTCATCACTGGAAAACTGCCTCTGGGGATTTTTGTCTCTGTGCTCTGTCCACCAAATAGGCTGGACAGACTGGTGTGGTGGTGACGGTGGGCTCAGAATAACAAAAGTATGTTAGTGTAGATGTCATTAGACTTTTACAATTAAGTAAATAAGATATACAAATGTAATGTTTGTTATTGAAGGTGTTCCCGGTTCCGGGTTGACCTGAGTATTGCAGCTTAACAATCATTTGACGGATTTGGATAATTATAAAATGCAAATGTCATTGGTTACTTTACCTGTCAGTCATATGTCCTCTTAGGCAGCCCTTTTCAAAACAACCAAGGTTTCCAGTCCTTCTGCCATTTGTCTTAAGGTTTGGCTATGTGACTAGCACTACCCATAGCGACCCATAATTTCATAACCCTTAACTTCAGCATACTATATCTATTAGGGTAGCCATTTCTGTTTATAGACTTTGGAAATCTTAATAAAACTATAACAATTCTTAATATTTACCCTGCTGGTATGACAGATTCTAAGTATTACATTGTTTTCTAATTAGTCCTTTGGACTGAAGAATTAAATTTTATATACATGAATTTTCCCTAAGCCCTGTTGATTCCAGTGTGCGCTGATGTGCTGGGAAGCTGCAGGAGTTATAACCCTGCACCTACTGTCTTTTAATTAAACCTGATGAAAAGAAGGTCTTTAATAAAGCCAGTGTTATTGGCAGAATTAGCTTTTAATCGCAGATCCGACCCAAATATCCACCAATCTCAGCAACTGGGCTTAACAGAGCGTGTGTATAGAGCAGGTGAATTCGGTCCTTTCAGAACACAGAGAAAACTTCTATATAGTGCAGAGAAATCTGTGTGTGTGTGTGTGTGTGGATGCAAGAGAACATGAAAGAACAAGCATTTTTTTTTACATTGTCAAGTAATTTTAAGAAGTTTTCTTTAGGACGTCAAAGAACTACATTGAAAAACAACAAAAAACCCACAGAGCTAAGGGTTGAAGAATAAATTGTCTATTTTCTAAGAATGATGAGTCAACACCACCACCATCAACTCCAACCAATCGGAGTGTATGCCAGTTCACCATCAGGGACGAGAGTAGAGACTAGAACCAGGCAAATCACATCTCCTCCTATCTCTACGGGTCCAGATTCTGACCTTAAGGATGACAATTTCTAATTTCCTTTTTACCACCTCACATCATCACCGCTCCCAGTTCACCTCCGCCCAGAAGAAGCAGCACTCCTGCACTGACTAGGGAGCAAAGGCAAAAACTAAAATGAAAAATAGAATAGTCGCAGAAAAAAAGGCACCAGTAATTCCTTTTACTTGAAGGCCAGATTCCCTCTCAGATAATACTACTAAAGGCTGTCCACCGCCCACTCAATGGCTAAGTACCAGTAATGGAAAGACTACTAAAGATTTCTACTAGGTTAAAGTATTGCTACCTAAAAAATAAGTAATGTGCCAAATTATTCAGGGGCAAGAAAATTTAAGGCAATTTAAGACATGCAAAGATCTACAGAACCTCTTCTAGTAAGCTGTTTTTCATATTTTATACTTGAACAAATATATACAAAATTGTTCAAATATTCTCTTTGACACAGTCAGTGAAAGTGAACTGTTGGGAAAAATACTCATTGGTATTTACAGTATTTGTCTTTAATAATGTCTGTTTTTGCTGTGGTATTTTTGATAAAAATATTGACCAGAGTTCCCCATAAGTTTTATGTTGATTGGTATGTTTTTTTTATGATATTCAGCTGAATCAATAAGAATCGTAATGGATAAACAGAAACTAAATCGATGTAATTCATAGGATACCCAATCCTGTCAGTGTCAGACAATAAAGAAAAAAAAGGTATTAGCTCGATATTATACCTTTAAAAACAATATTATATAATTCTCCAACAAATGTTTTACACTTTAAAGGCAAATAAATGTACAACATTGTACTTTTTGTGAGCGAAGCCAGCACTGTTGGGCCCCTGAGCAAGGCCCTTGACCCCAACTGCTCAGTTGTATAAATGAGATAAATGTAAGTTGCTTTGGATAAGGACGTCCGCCAAATGTTGTGAAAAACAGATGAAGCAAAGTAAGTAAAAACTCAAGTAAAACTAATGTTACCCAAATTTAATTATAAACCCCAAAAAAGAAAAGAACAAAAAAAATACTTAAGTACTATAACAAAATTTTGTGTAATTAGTTAATTTCCACCACATTTGCCTGCTTGATGTGTCCCAGTCAAGGTCAACATTGGCTAATGTCCCTTCGAACCACGCTGTTTTGATTGGCGGGAGCATTCACCTGAAACAAGGAACTTTTAAGGAAATGGTGTTGAATAGTGTTTCTGACATGAAGAGAATAAAGAGAAAGATCCTCCTCAGGTTCTTCTTCAGCAGTTTTACCTTGCAGTTTTCAAGCAGGCTTTATTAGTACTTATTTAAAGACTAATAGAACCATGGATGATAAGGCAAAACTTCATTGTGTCTGTCGCTTAGGCTTGCCCAGTATGTTGCCCTGCCAGGCTACCTGGGGGAAAATCTAAGACGTTCTGCTCCCATCTTGTAGACCACGTGCTCCATGTATGCTTATGTTGCCTGTGTCTTGTTATTGGTTGATTGGTCCCTCATTGTGTTTGTGTATTTATGCGCCTGTGTTTTAGTTTGTCAGTGTTATAGTCCAGGTTTAATCTTGCAGTCCATGGCCATGTCATGGTTCAGGTTATGTTATGCTAGTTTTATGTTCTTGGTTTTGTTTGGCTTTTCATTTTTCTTATTTATTGTTAATGAACTGCACTTGGATCCAAATCAATCTCCTGACTCATGACATTGTCAGTCATCTCCATATTAATCACTCTGCATGGGTGAGATTATTAGGGAGTTTGGTTAATGTAAGGAACCTGATGCTTGTAAGAACTTGAGCAAAACTAATAGCTGTAACTTATCAGTCAATATTTTTGTTTTTTTGTTGTTGAAAACACAGCATTCAGTAACCTATTCTGAAGAAACCCCTCTTTCTTTTCTCCAGCAATAAAATAAAAACACACCTACAAACCCATGATCCAGTGTGCTTATAATAAACATATACACACTCGCCTGTCTGCCTGAAGCTGAAATATCAGATAAAGAAGCTCCTGGTGGAGTGCAAGTGCAAACAACATATTACAGCATCCAGCCTGAATTCTTCTTTTCAGTGGATCAGCTGAATCTCCTCACGCTGCAGTGACAAGTTTCACCTCGTGAATTGCAAACACTTCTGTCGCTTTTTTAAACAGTTGTGTTATATAAACTGTAGGAAGCACAAGGTCATAAAACAGCAGCAGAAATCGATCAATCAAAAAAAAGTATTCTGTATTGTTTAGTATGACAAACTTTATATTAACAATTACACTCTTTTTTTAGTGTGAATTGTTTTTTTGTGTCAGCCATTGATTTAGCTGCTAGTAAAAAAACATTCACAGTGAAACCTCAGCATGCGAACAACCTTCCTTACAAATTTCTCACAAAGAATTTAGCGTCAGCATATGGAAAGTTTCCAGCAAGCGAATGAATGCTGGCTGAGTCGTGCATTCGTCACTGAGCTGTTCAAAACTTGTGGAAAACCAAACAATGCCAAACAAATTGAGTTTACACATTTTACGGTTTTGTTTTTAGTCAGCGAAACTGTTATAAAAGACCTTCTTTTTGACCTTTAAAACCGACTTCACATTAAAGGCCAATGGGATTTTTTTTGCACTTCTTTTTTTTGATAAATTGGCGGCATAAATCTACATTTTTTTTATTTTACTTGTTTTCACGTCTTTCTTAACTGTTTTAAATAAACTGGTTCGGGCAATTTTAGTCCTGGAGGGTCTGTGTCCTGCAGAGTTTACCTACCTGTAAGTTTTAAGTAAACCTATTAAGTTCTTGATTAGTTGCTTCAGATGCGTTTAATTAGGGTTGCAGCTAAACTTAGGACCCGACCCTCCACGACTGAGATTGCCCACCCCTAAACTAAAATGTTTTCGGCAGCATGGTGGCTCAGTGGTTAGCACAATTGCCTCAAATTGCCGCAAGAAGGTCCTGGGTTAGATTCCTGGGCAGGGGTTTTTCTGTGTACATGCTCTCCCGATGCTTGCGTGGGTTTACTCCGGGTTCTCTGGTTTCCTCCCACAGTCCAAAAACATGTATGTTAGATTAATTAGTAATTCTAAATTGCCCACAGGAGTGAGTGTGTGTGTGTGATGGACTGGCGACCTGTCCAGGGTGTACCCCTTCTGCCTTTCTCCCTGCAACATTAAACCTGGACTATAACACTTTCGCCCTCCAGCAGATCCCTGTGACCCCGAATTAGGGAATAAGCGGATATAGAAGATTATATATATATATAAAAGAAGACGTTTTTGGTTAATTGTTAATATTATAATATGTTTGGATTTATTTGCATCAACGTTAATTCTTATGGGAAAATTGGTATTGCAGTACAGACTTGTGTCATCGTTCTCTAAAACAAATTATGAAGATTTGCATGGTTCCACTGTATATGTAACGGGAAGTACATTACTTGAACACAGAATTTAGATCCAAAAAGAAAAGAGTTTTTTCGCATGAGTGACAACAGAACTCAAAGGAAGGATATTAGCAAACTTGGAGTCTTTTGTATTAGCAAAGAACTTATAGAAAATACAGTATTACCCAGAACCCGGCAAAACTCAGGAGTCTTTGAAAGGTCACCAGGAACATTCAGGAGGTTTAAGAGTCTGAAACTCTCTTGAGCTTAGGAAGTCTGGAAGCTCATGAAAGCTTTGGAAACCTTGGAATCACAGCACCATGGGGAAGTATCCTTCTTCTGATGGTCTAGACCAGTCACTGACTAAGTGAAGGTAAGTGGCTTAAATAGTGTGTAAGGTGTGATCGGGGAATGTGAGTCAGGTGTGTGTAATTAGTATTCTGGGAAATAAGAGCAGTGCATTGTTTAGGAGCCTGGCGTGTCCGTGAACGTATATTAGAACGAGCACATCTCTATAAACCTCCAACAGCACAGCACATCTGCTGTAATTGAAATAACAGTCCTAGGGTGGAAGAATGTGAAAGCTCTTCTTGGGGTATATTTAGTTTAAGAGAGCATTACAAAACACAAATCAACTTTATAGTAATAACTTTGAAGTTGAAGAATTAATTTCAGACAATATTGATTGAAACTCCTCCCATTCAAGTCTCCAGTCAATCCTCATTTCCTCAATTATCCCTCTCAATTTTTTCTATTTCCAAACTGTTGACAGAACCAGTGTAAAGCATCAATTCCACATGGGCTGAGGTGAAATAATCCATAATGTGACACAAGCGTCCTCGAAAAAGCGCTCATGTGTGTCCGGGGAATCCGAGTGGAACCGCAGTTAGATGATGGATGAAATTGTTGTCTTATTCCGTTCCCTGGATTCTGTCCTGCTGATGAATAAACGCATTTGTCCAGGCCGCATCTGGAGGACCGCTTTAGGACTTCCACACAATCTGCTTCAGATTGTTAGTTTGGGCACCAGAATTATTCCCAATTACAATAATTAGGGAATTATGTAAAAATGTGTCTGATTGAGTGATGTATTTTTTTAATATGGATTTGATTATTTGTTTTTTTTCTATTTCATAAAAAATAAATTGGAACTACAATTGGGTTTGAACCTGCAGGACAGACAACTGATACACACACTGATTAAAACATGCCTGAAGGACAACCAAACACTTTGTTGTTTATCGTCATAGAAACAGAATCAGCAAAAGTGTTTCTTGCTTCACAAATGCTTGTTTTTTTTTTAATTATAAAGGTGATAAAAGTCTCGGACATGTGACTTTCCTCTGGAATTCAACAGCACTGTTTTAATTTATAAAGCGAAATTAATATTTCCGTGAGGTCAGACCAAAAACCCCCTCTTGATATCTTCTGTTCAGGGACACACATTTTTCTTCTCTGAACCGCTCCTCGTACAACCTGACGAAATGTCACTGTCTGATTAATTTAATGCCGCCATTAGTGGAATTTACAACTAAAGAATAAAAAAATGTGATTCTTCTGCATGCGACTGCAACAGATGAGTAAAAAAAATACAAAAGTGTCTCATCTCTCTGGACACTATTTTAATAAATAAACGTTTCTATACAATAAGATTAGGATTAACTGATTCTGATAGCGGTACTGATTATTTGCAGGTTTATGGGACTGATAACCTGATATTCCGAACCGATATTTATTACTTAAACGTTTTACTGTTGATTTTACATTCAAGGCATTAGGCAGAAGTTCTTATTCAGAGCGACTTACATTTACCTCTTTTATACAATTGAGCAATTGGGGGTTAAGGGTCTTGCATAGGGGCCCAACAGTGGCAGCTCGGATGTGCCGGGAATCGAATACAGATCTTCCAATTAGTAGTAGTTGCAGTTTTTTGGTCATTTTACTCTCTTACAACAAACAAAACAAAACAACTCAGTATAAATCTGAAAGAAATCATATATATATATATCTTAAAAATAAAAAAAATTGCATGCACACACATTAAAAATATCTTTGCTCAATAAAAGCTTTGATCAGGAAAACAAACAGGAAAAAAAATTAAGAATAAAAATTATACTACACAATTTAAGCGACTTACATTTATCTCTTATATAACTGAGCAATTGGGGTTAGGGGCCTTGCTCAGGGCCCACGGTGGTGACTTGCTTGTTGCTTGTGGCTTGTTGCTGGGAATTAAATCCTGGTCTTTCTGGTAGTAGTCCAACACCTTAACCACTTAGCCACCACTTCCCCCAAACACTTCCCTTATACTAAGCATTCTAAAAAAAAAACCCCAAAAGATTTAGTAAAACTGTAGATTATCCGTGGATATGTTAATAAAGTATCTGAATGATCTGTAAATGTTGTCATTAACTCGTCTTTTTCTATACTGCAGTGCTGTAATGGTGATCTGGTGCAAAATTCTGTAAAACAGCCACAGAATAATGGCATACACCGATGGATCTGATATTCCCAAACCAATATCTGATATTTGGAGAGGTTTTAAATATCAGACAGATATCAGTATGAAGAAAGTGGTGGCTTGGTGCTAATTGAAAGATCAGGGTTCGATTCCCCGCACCACTGGGTTTCAACACTATGTAATGTAAACGTCTGTGTTTAGGTCGTTTGTTGACACACTACTGGATCACAATTCAAAAAACACAAGCTAGCAGAGAGATACGGTAATGTTAGCTTGACACTATATAAAGGGAGAAGGGTGTCTTTCATGGTTATTGATTGGAGAACATCAAAATGAACTCTCAAGTGGTTGTTTATTAGAAAGAATGGTTGTTTATTGGGTTTAAGCCCCACCGCCGCCAGTCTGCCACCTTTCGATCCTTGAGCAAGACCCCTAACCCTTCCTACTCCAGGGGCACTGTATTATAGTTGACCCTGCGCTCTGACCCCAATTTTTTAATATAGGATATGCGAAGAAACAAATTTCACTGTGTTGTAGAGTTTGTGTGACAAATAAGCACATAATATCTTTCACATTATGATTCTATCATTGTTAGTATGTCGAGCCTCATAATGAATTTAGTGTAATGCTTGTAAACAGTGACGACCAAATCACAATAAATGGTTTATAGTTGCAGATTCTTTCGTTCCTGCACGTCATCTACATAATTATTGAGCAGTTCAGTTGTTCAGGCTAATGTTTTTGTAATGTTCTATAGTTACCATGCTGGGCATCTCATAGCATGCTGAATGTAGTGATTGCGCACCTATTACACCAAACACAACACCTGGTCGTGAGTGTGATTAGTACATTTTGAAAATATAGCTTGAATTGAGAGGTTCGGCTACAGTCACATGGTGGGGGAACAGAAAGTGCTGTTTGTTTTGTGATCGTCTGAACGGTTATTTGAATACAGAGACTCTGTTATTCACAGCCCTATAAACATATAACAATGTCTGATGCCTAGGCAGTTATAGACATTATTGCTACATGATTGTGCGGAAAACATTTTATTCTATTTCAAAAATTATCCTTTGTAAATAAAGCTACATGTGGACCAAGTAATGTGAGCAAAAAAAAAAAAAGCTAGGCTAGGCTAACGCGATATCGTTGCTTTTGTCATTGTTGTTTTCAATTTTGGAGTAACAATAAATAAAACCATGTAATTATATTTGTAGAACAAAGTCTAACACGGGCTACTTTACCTGGTCTGTGGACGTGATTTCCAAACAATGTTACTGGATATACCGGTTCCGTCAGTTTAGTCAACGAATTCACGTGTATAAAGTGTTTACACATTACATCATCAATCAAGAAACTGGTCATATTAGCAGCACTGAACGTAAACAAGCAGGTAGCTCCAATATGGCCGCATAACTGAATACCTGACATTTCGTCAGGTTGTACGAGGAGCAGTGTAAGACTGCTAAGTGGAAGATTGAGGTTAGATTTCAAGCACCACCAGGCCCCTGAGCAAGGCCCTTAACCCCAATTGACCAGATAAATGAGTCGCTCTGGATAAGGACGTCTGTCAAATGCTCTAAATGTAAATGTAAAGATTTACTATTAACGACACTGGTATCAACCACATGGGGGAGTCGTGAGCAAATGTTCGATAGTGTTGCTTTAATAAGAAGAGCAGAGCACTGAGATCTTAGTCTGTAGTATCTACGATCTCTGGAAAACCGCATTAGTAATCAGATGGAATTATCTGGCGTGAGAAGATCAGCTCATTAAAAGTCAAAAGCAATGTAAGATTAAACTAAACGTGTTTTTTCTTATGGAATATTCTAGACTTTAAAATATGAGGTATGCCACGTGTCCAAACTCGCTCGCCTAAAGCTGATCATTCATTTCATGCAGCGTTTCTATTCCACGTCGCAGGAATTACACTAATCTCATCATCGTGTTTCAGATGTTACTACACTATAAGGAGGAAAAAGGAGATCAGGAAGGATTAATGGGTGTAGCAAAGATTCCGGAAGCTTATAATAATGACTAAAAGGATTTCTACTGCAGCGCTGCTTAAATGTGGATTCTGATTGGACAAAGCGTGTTCATTAAATCACATGGTTTTTTTAATACTCTTGTACCCCAGTTTGTAGATAAGTGCCATTAATTATATCAAATCAATATAGTTCCGTAACTGTTACAGCGCTTTTACAGAAATTCAACACAATATTTTTTTAAATAATGGTCTAATTGTATATAATTGACAATTTCTAATGCAGAGTAAACCGTGGCCTTGAGGTTTTATAGTCAGCATCAGTCACATCACCTGAACAGCTACAATTTCTTGTCAGATCTGTGGTCACAACAACCCCCTCTCTTTAAATTGCAAGCTAAAATTCGGGTTACGAGGTTTAGACACCCAACCGCTAGTTAGTGCAACGAACAGGTTTAGACACCCAACCGCTAGTTAGTGCAACGAACGCCGCAGTAAACGCCGTAACATCCGCCCAGCATTCCGTGTCTCACTCGATAGCTAGTCAGACATGTGCATGTGCGCAAGTGGAGTCGTCTGATCTTCAAGGTAAATGCTGTACATTATACTTAATAAAACCAGTTTTTTCCAGTACATCCTATTTTGTTGTTTTTTTATACAATATTCATTATTTATACATTTATTTTTCTTATGTTTAATTTTTCTTAAAAATTGCTGTGAAAAAAATTTCGGAAGACCCAGAAGTGGCATTTTAATTCATTTCAATAGGAAAAATGTATTTTACATGCGAGTAATTTGAGTTACAAGCTCCGTCGCAGAACGAATTAAACTTGTAAATCAAGGCACCCCTGAACAAAAAATAATAATCAAAAAGTAAAAACTGTTCTGTTATTATTCTGAGGAAATGTTGGTATTCCGCCAGTCACCTGGATGAACCGGTATCTCTGAGGGCCACTGTCCGTGCTGCAGCATTCCTCAGCCAGCTCCTTAAACTCGCACCGACTGTCAGCATCAATCGTCCGACCTTGAGCGCGGACGGAGGATCATTAACGAATCACAAAGTGAAGCAGTCTCATTCAGCAGCAAAACAGTTAATGGCAATTTCAAAGCTCGAAACTCAAAACAGGAATAAAAAAAGATTTTTCAATATTCATCATCTACTCGTTCGCTTTTAAACCTTTATTACTGACATGACGGCTGTCTGTGCTGATCGTTAAAATTAAATCCAGTCCATGTTTCAGCTTCACGTTGATAAAGCCCACGCAACAGTTTACATTTATCAGACACCTGTATCTCGTTTGTCACCCAACTGAACAGTTAAGCATTAAGGGCCTTGCTCAGGGGCCCAACAGTGGCATATTGGTAGAAGTGGCATATTTCTACCAATCCACTGTCCAACCCTTTTAACTTACAGCTGAGCCAGGGCCTTGACCCTTAACCCTGGACTCTGACAGGACTAAAGCACATGGAACTGTGAACAAAGACATATCTGAAGAAGAGTACATATAAAAAGGGCAGGTTGCCCTCTGGTGGTGTAACAGAGCAATGTTCCAACTGTTCATGACCTCTAATGGGGCAGTGATTAGAATTGTAAAGGTTTGTTATATAATTATAATTACAAATTATCTCAACTTTTGACAATTGAGTCAAAAAAAATCAAAGTAACAGGAAATGGAAAAAAGTTGCAACGTAAAAAAAAACATTTTTTGCTTTAATATGTATTCTGAAATTCATGGGATCAGACTCTTAACAGATTTTATTATAATCATCATCAAGATCGCCCATTTTAATAATCATTACAGCATATTAAATGATTAAATGTGCAGTAGGACATCTTGCAGCCCGTCCCAGCTTCACCATCCAAACTCACACAGACTCAACGATCAAAGACAACATCACTTCAGTACATCATTTGTGAGAAAACTTTATATTACAGTTAGCAACAGTACTAAAATAACAAACATAACTAAATTTCCTGATTACATACTGCTGCTGGAGTTACACTCATTCATAAAGATACACAAACTTCATAGACTATAAGTTACTAACAAAACACAACAAAATCCAATCATTCATTCATCTATTATTCCCTAATTCTAAGAATATTAAATCTGGGGCTCCACAGGGCTCTGCTGGAGTCTGCTGTTCACGTACCAGCTGCTTATCCCATGAACGCACTGCTCTATCTCAGCAGTGGCTGGCCTGCTGTCCTCTCTAAGCTGCCTCACTGTACAAGGGCGAAAGGCACCCTGTACATCTCTGCTATCTCACCGCCTTTCACATTCAGTACTTGTTGGACACTTGGGTTATCAGATTTCAAACTCCATCACAGGACACTCAACTTGCCACACACAAACTCACAGTCACTCCTTCACCAAAACCTGTCCAAAAGATATACTGTGACCATGACATCATCTTTCAGACCCTTTGACTCCTGTAGTTGACTCCAAAGTGGAAACACACACACACACACACACACACACACACACACACTGCTGCGCTCGCCCTCCACACACACACACACACTACAAAGCCGAAACGAGATTACTGATAATGTAGCCTGTCTGTGTAAACAGGATTAACTTACCCATCAATGAACAGAAACCCATCTTTTTCAAGAGAGACATCTATATTAACATTTTGTTGTTACGGTTTTTTGTTGTATATTGACAAGTACCAAGTACCACTTCGCTACCACCTCCCCCCCTTAAGTAGTACAGACTTAAGTAATATGTGATTTCAGACGGCGCTGTTGTAGTTGGTGTGTGTGTGTGACTGTGCATGCTTGTGTGTGAACACCCGCAAAACTCTCTGCATCTCATTGGCAAATGATGGAAATTTACTCTACCTAAGCCAATCATCATCAGTTATGTTGTTGTCTCCCACACTCAAACACGAACCCAACACACATACAAACACACACACACCAGAGTAAAAAAACTTTGCAGGTCTGATGGCTGAGAGAGTTCACGCAGATTATTGTAATTAACGATAATGACGTTGTAACAGTAATTTGTTTGATTACTCATTACTAATAAAGTTACTCCGTTAGTAACACTGTCAATCCCATCACTGGTTACAACTAATAAAATTTCCTTTTATTCTCACTGTGAAAAAGAAAAAGAGACACTTTCTCACCTCAGGATCACTTTTGAAAGAGTGCCTCAGGGTTCAATTTTCAGTCATCTCATATTCCATTCTGTCTGTAGACAGGGTGCAAATCTGTGTGATATAGAATTAGAAGATGAGGACATCTCACACCTGACTATCCTGTTCATCCCTCGCAGGTTCCGCCATCATGGCTATGATTCTGTTTCAGTTCATTCTGGAACATTCGCTCTCGGGAAAACTTACCAACAAAGTATAATGAAAGTCTATCAACTTTAACATGATGTTGTGTTTCTACTTTTAAATATCAGGACAAATATTTTGTCTGCAAATAACATGTTTATTTTAATATTAGTCTCATTCTAATATTCATTCCAACCTTTATTTAAGTGTTAGGGGCCATTCTTAGGGGCCCAACAGTGGCAGAATGATGGGGCCAGGAACTGAACCTGCACTATTCCGATCAATAGTCCAACACCTTCACCCCTGCCCTAACACTTCCCTTAATATCTGTGCAACCGTCCAGGGAGGTAGTAAGGTGTTGGATTGCTAGCTGGAAGATTGTGGGTTCGAGTTTCAGCACCACCAAGTTATCATGCTGAGTGATAAAAATGGCTTAGGTGTGAATGTAAATTTAACCAATCATTGTAAAACCTTGCCCAAAAAGTGAATAATACATCACCAAAAGCACTTCCTTGTTTTTTTTTTTTTTATTATTTTGAAGAAGATGCGACACTAATGACTAACATTAATCATCCGGCAATTTTATTGCAGCGAAACACAAACTATTGCAACATGCATCAGAATATTTTTTTAGAAATTACAATACAGAGAGAGAGATAGAGACAGAGAGACGGAGAGAGAGACACACACACACAGAGAGTTTCTGAAATCCTGGAGAGCTGTAATATTCATTCATTCATTCATTCTTCTATATCCGCTTATTCCCTAATTCACGGTCACAGGGATCTGCTGGAGTCTATCCCAGCTGTCTCTGAAAGGGTGAAAGGCAGGAGGGGGACACCCTGGACAGGTCTCCAGTCCATCACAGGGTCACACACACTCACACTCACTCCTATGGGCAATTTAAAATTACCAATCAATCTAACATACATGTTTTCGGACTCTGAGAGGAAACCGGAAAACCCGGAGTCAACACATAAGCACGGAGAACATACAAACTCCACAGGACCTTCTTGCTGTGAGGCAGCAGTGGTAACCACTAAGCCACCGTTCTGCTGAGCTGTAATATGTTTTATGTAATTGCTATTGTAACTGTTGTATGTAAAAGTTAAACGTTATTGTTTCTATAGGAGCAGTTAGAGGATAGTGAATCAAACAGAAAAAAAACGAGGGTAATTCCTGTTTATTTAGTGATATAATAGACACTTCATCCTCTAGTACATTGTTTGAGGGACAGGATGGAGAGTTAAGCCGGATGACATGCAAATAAAGATGCAAATTGGAAAGAGAAATGACGTTAATTGCTATGTTTCGCTTGTGGTAATTGCTGAAATTTCACAGACACTTGGGCTGTTTTTGTTCTTGTACTTTTCAATTATGTGCAAATGAAACCCGACGGCACGCCAGAAGACATGACACCAGATCCCAACCTCATGCACAAACACACACACACACACACACACACACTTATACGCACAATTCATTGTGAATGCAAAGTGTTTGCAATGTTTACACCAAGTCATATTCTCTGCATAATGAATCCACAGAGTTTATCCAAATCTGAAAAGCTGAAATTATCCCCCAAATCAGATCTGCTGAAAATACCACAGCCAACACAACTGTAGGGCAAAATCCTGCTCCTGGCCACGTTTTTGAACCTTTTTTTATCCATTCTTTGTCCTCTTTATTAATTTAGAGCTTTTTACCAATAGAAATTGTGTAAAATCAGCTTTACAGAATCAAATTACAGAATCAAATTATATATATTATATTACAAGACACTCACATCTGTAAATGAATTCCCAACTATGAAATCCAGAGGCGACAGCGGCAAAAAACCAAAACTCCATCAATGATAGTATGGAGAAAAAAAGACATTGGGAGGTACCAGGTTCAGGTCAGATAAACCAGCAGGTTTTTCTATAAAGATTCTGTGGTCTTGTCCAGATGGCCGTCTAGAAGACAAGGTCATCAGTGGGAAACTGCCACTGGGGCTCATTGTCCACCATCTGGGCTAGAACATCTAGTTTCAGTCTTCCTCCAGCAGAGAGTATGTGTGTTAGATTTATTTTAGTAGATTTGTGAAATAAATGACATTTTTAAGAGTAAATTTAACTGGATTTACTTTTACTCAAGTTTTTAATCAGATATGAAGCAACTAATGACTTAGTATAAAGATTTTCCACTGAGGCAAGAAGTATTTTAGAACCCAGAGTGAAGCATTCGGCAAAACATGGAACATAAACTGAACTGACTTGATTTGACGAAGCCTAGTTTATCTTAGCTTAACTTATCTTAGCTTAACTTAGCTTGGCTTGACTTGAACACAAACAATAAACATGAACTTTACTATAATACAATGAACTTGTCTTACCTAGACAGACTTACGACGGTGGTACAGGGACACAACCGAAATCCACGACAAAGACAAAGGGAAACACAAGGGCTATAAGAACACACAACTAACCAATCAGAACAAGACACATGGACGAAGGGATCATGTGACAGGAACACATAGGGCACAAGGATCACAATAACATTCTTTCACAATACAAATTATTTAACAGCCTCTTGTAAAATTAATTAGTATTTTTATACTTTATATTTTTATATATTTTTATATTAGTAATTGCTGGTATTCCATTTAATTTTATTTTCTCTTTTGCTTCTTGTATATTCTATTTTATTTTCTAATAAGCAGTTACTGGAAAAATAATTTCCTTTGGGATAGATAATTCTTTATCTTATCTTATCTTATCTTATCTTATCTTATCTTATCTTATCTTATCTTTATTAATCTTATTTAAGGAACTTGAAAAATGTATACGTTCACCTGATTCATTATTTTTACATGTATTGAGTAAAATCTTTGGCTCCTCTACTCACTTCTGCTTATGAGTCTATTCCTCCTAAGATTCGTCCTAATATCGTCTCAGTGAGATGTTCTGTAACAGGGTTGCCTCAGACTTGCTCATTATGGATAGATAAAAAGATCAATTGAATTTTATTTTAATTTTTATTTGTTTTGCGCTTTTAACAGTGGAAATTTTCTGAAAGCAGCTTTACACAGAATGCAGTAAGAGTGAAAAGTGTAGGTTTGTCCCTAATGAACAAGCCGGAGGCGAGTGGGGCAGGAAAAAACTTAATGAAATGAAGTAGGAAGAAACCTTGAGAGAAACCAGACTCAACTGGGAACCATCCTCATCTGGGTGACATCGAATGTGCTGGTGGAGCAGAGAGTCCCAACCTATTCCAATCCAAGAATGGGGTAGGAAACTGGTCACTGGTACCTCAGGGGCAAGTTAAACTCACAAAGTGAAAAAGAGGGAGAGAGAGAGAGAGAGAGAGAGATTATTAAGTATTGTTGTGTCATTAATTCAATTCTCAACACCACCACCAAGCCTGGTCAGGTGCTGAGGCGGCTGGTGCTAAAAAACAGCCTAAAAAAGCAATCTGTTGGTAACGTAAGACTGTAAATAGCCAATGGAGATAATACAGAATTACTGCTAGCTAAAATATTCATGATGTTTATGTTAAAGTTGAGTGTTAATAAATACAATAAATGTATCATAAATCAGAGAATTTAAGTTTAATTTGAGTTTATCATCAGTAATTAAATAATCAAGATAATTATTTAAATAACTCGGGCATTTATATCAATTGGATTTAGAGATGAAAGCTGTAATATCAATGTTGTCCACTAGAGGGGCCTTACATTTAAAGGGTCCAATTACATGAGGCCAAAACAATATTTATTCGCTGACAACAAAATTTCGAGGGTCCAGGATAGAAATTTGAAACAAGTACACATTTACAAACCTGAACACACACTTGTTTGTCCAGACGCCCTACACACACACAAACACATATGAATGAAATTACTATTTTTTTACATTACATTACATTTTTTTGGTTATGACTCACAGTGGAATAGTAGAGCTAATGCTTTATTTTTGTTAATAATTTTCTTTAACTTATTGTTAACATTGTAGGTAGCTTTCTTGTTTGGGGTGGGAAGCACCCCAACGCCCCCCAGGGGTCAGGAGTCCACACGCAGTGTATCTTCGGATAAGTGAACTTAAGTGCATGTTGACATTCCAGTGTTTCCTAGAGTTTCAATGGAACTAGCAGACGCACAGATACTGGATGGAGTCCAATAGCACACGAGACACTGTCTGATTTGATATGATGTGTCTCTTTGGATGCCAAGCCTGTCTCTTAATGCGCTAATGAGATTTGACACAGCCAATGACATGGAATAAAAACAGGTGGAGGCCTCCAGCTTCTACTCAATAAAGGATCTCATCAAAACATTCCTGCAGAGTTAATCAGTTCATCAATAATCCATTCTGCTTTAAAGTGGAACCTGATAGTGAGATAACGTCTCATGATACAGCACTCGGGGGGGAAATACATTCAGAGAGAAAAAAGATCACATGAAATAGACTGTGTATAACTGCTAAAGCTCGACCGATATTCATTTTTTTTAGAATTGATACCAATGAGGTGAGCGATAACCGATATTTGGAACCGATATTTATTGATTGTTTTTCTTCTGTTTCTGATCTGATGATAACCCGCACTGTCTGTTAAAGTGTCTTGGTTAAAAATAATTTTTTTTAATCAGAAAACAAACATGAAATGAATTTAAAACATTTAAAAATTCGTTCATTTTTAAAAAATTCCAAACATACAAGTAAAAAATAAGCTTATAACAGGAGGTGTAGCAATGGAGGTTGTAGTGAAGTGCGTCATCTGCTGGTATGTTTAATAATCTGCATCCATTAAAGCTAATTAATTAACTTTACCTGTAAGTGGTGTTGTTGACTCGTCTCTCCAAACAATTAGGCTCCTCCTACATTTTTAAACAGTCTAATAAAAACACTCTATCAATTAGCAACTAAATGAACTAAGATTAATGTTTACAAACCGTCTTTCAATATTTTTTCACATGCTGTGTTTCTGTACTGAAACTCAAACAAAAACGCATGTATTTAGTGTGCCATCAGGAGGCGCCACTAGCAATTATGGGCCCTTATGGGCCCCTGCTACTACTAATACTACTAATTACATTACATTTACTGTATTTGGCAGACGCCTTCATTTATACAAGTAACCAAGGGGAAGTGGTGGCTCATGGTTAAGGTGTTGGTCTACCAACCTGAAGATTGTGGGTTTGATTCCCAGTGCCACCAAGCCACCACTGCTGGGCCCCTGAGCAAGGCCCTTAACCCCTAAATGAGATAAATATAAGTCGCTCTGGATAAGGGCGTCTGCCAAATGCTGTAAATGTAACCAATTCAGGAGTTAAGGGCCTTGCTTAGGGGCCCAGCAGTGGTTGCTTTAGGTGGTACTGGGACATGAACCCACAATCTTGCAGTTTAACCACTAAGCTGCCACTGTTCCACAAAAGATCTCTGGGGGCCCACAAAATGTCTTAAAAAATTTATGATTATTAATTAAATTGCTGAAAAAATTCATCTGTTTTTCTAGTAACAGCACCTACTTATTGCACTTCATATCCATCTATCAATCCATCTATCCATGTATCCTTCCATCTCTCCTTTCACCTCTCCATCAATCCATCCATCCATCATTTCATCCATTGTCTAAACCCGCATCAGGGTCCTCATCAGGGTCATGGGGATCTGCTGGAGTTTATCCAAGCTGTCATTGGGTAAAAGGCAGAGGTCACCCTAGACAGGTTACCAGTTTATCACAGGGTCACCTACAAAAAAACCAAAAAAACAAAACAAACACACACTCACACCTTTGGGCAATTTACAATCAGCAATCAATCTAACGTGCATGTTTTTGGACTGTGGGAGGACCTGGAGTAAACACACGCAAGCACAGAGAGAACATCACACTCCGCACAGAAAGACCCCTGCAGGGGGTACGGACCTGTGAGGCAACAGTGCTATTCACTAATTCACTGTGCTGCCCGCACTTCATATCTATTCTCATATAAAGAGTTAATTCACAGCAATAAAGCCGCCTCACTTGCCTCTACCAGAAGTGAAAAAAAAGACTTTAAATTGGTAGCCGTTCCTTGTAAGCATGTTTTTCCTCACCCCTACACAACGACGATGCTGTGACAAGCTAAACTAAAAACAGCTTCTCTGATAAAGTCATCGCCCTCATCCTCAGAACCCGTTTCCTCTGTGCTTTTACACGCGTGCTGTTTTACTCGGCTCGTGAGAAAGACTAAATGTGTGAAATCTAACCTCGGGCAAGACGAAGCAGGAGTCGACGCCTGGTGTTTAAGGAAAACCTCCTCACGAAAAGGAGAACTGGAGGCGTGCTGTGCAGATCCAGTTTTTCTAAAGCACTAATAATCTGGACACCTGAAGTGAAACAGGACTTTTGAGGGCATTGAATGGAAAGTCTAAACCTGTTTCAGTCCCTTTAGCTGCTAATGTGTGGTCATTTTATTGAAAATTCTTTTATACGGCGCCTTGACGCTAGTTAAAGCTCTATTTTTATTTTTTTGAATAACAGACGCATGCAAGGCCTAAAAACAAGGCCTAAGACAGACAAGGCCTTTGGCACTTTCTGCACAATAAATTAGGAGATCTTAAACAGCACCGCATTGTAGCTATAAATCAACCAATAATCAGTTTCACTGATAGTTTATTTCCAATATTTAAACATTTTTATCTGCTGTCGGTTTTGTAATATCAGATCCACCGATTTATGATGCTGTCTTTTTTTCAAATTCACTACCAGATCCAACAACCTCCAGCTGGAACTCGGATACTTCAGTAGGATTTATTTTAGACAGAAAAAGGTCAAAAACAGAAGTAAATAGTTCAACCAATATAACTTCTACATATCAGTCCTCGCTCATCTAAACTTATATATAATCGGTATCGGTTCTAGAAATATCGATATCGGTCGACCTCCATTAGTGATATCTGCAATATCTTACAGAGAACATTTGTGAATCAAATTTTACCAAAAGTCTTTGCTTTTAATGCATAAAAGTTGCTGTGTGTGTTTTTACTATTGAAAAATCATCTGTATTATTAGAAAAGTTGCTGGTACTGAAAATAAATCAATCCTTTATGACTGAAGTGTGAATTTTGGCAGCAGTGTGGAACAAATACAATAAAAAGATGTATTCCGTCTTTTAGTTAAATAGAAAACGCATGAGTCGGAGAGTAAAAATAATTAAAATGGACATTTTCCAGGCGAAAACACACTCGCTAACACGTTCATCTGGAAGCGCATCGGTGTTGAGGATGCGGCGAATGTGTTGTGCGATGCAGGCTGGGTTTGATGTCATTACTGCGCTAATGGCTCAGTGCTGAGGAGAATCAATGGCTCCATTAGTCGCCTCGCTCATTAGCTACTTATCCACACAGACCAATGAAGCCAACTAAAACACTCCGGGTGTGTGTTAATACACACACTCAGCCCAGCCATGTAAAAGACAATCCGTTTCTCATTAATGTTTACTGAGATTTGGGTCTCGAGTCCTACAGGGTTTAAGCTCAGTTTAGGAGTGGTGTGTTAATAGAAGTGTGTTAAGTGTTAATTGTATCATACGGTATAAATTAGCTTAACATGACGTTTGCAAATTAGCTAATAAAAAGTCCTAAATAAACTCCAGATGATTTTCGTTCTCTGTTATACTGTGATAGGTAGGATGCAGTATTGTGGGAAGTGTTGGTTTAGTGGTTAAGGTGTACCAGAAAGAACAGGGTTCGGTTCCTAGCACCACCAAACCACCACTGCTGAGCCCCTCAGCAAGGCCCTTAACCTCTAATTTCTCATTTGTATAAATGGGATAAATGTAAGTCGCTCTGAATAAGGACGTCTGCCAAATGCTGCAAATGTATTGTAATCTGTTAGACATAAATTTACAGCTAACCCTTTAGTATGCTGTGTGTCGAATTAACGTATATTAATCTGTAATTATCTGCCGTAGCCCTGAAACACACTGATTATTTTGATGGTCGAATAATCAATGATTATTTGAACGTTTTAATCAATTATTCACCAATTATTTCAGCTTATGCAATCAGTTTAAATGGTAAGTTTTAATATATATTGCAATTGATAACTTTAAAACGTTTTAAAATGTCAAACCCTGTTATCTCGCACACTAGTTTTGTACGAGAGACGTGATTTATTCCAAACTGGTGTTTTCATGTGCCGACGCTTTCAATCAGAATAATTTAGTGCCGTACGCACAGCTCGACTATCACTGTGTGAAGTTTATTATATCCTGTGTTTTTTTATTCTGTATGATGATAATAAGCCACGCCGCTTAATTGCGCTGTTTATAGATGTCGTGTTGCTCTTAAGCGTGTGAGTGTGTGAGTATGTGCTGTTTTATAAAAGGTGGAGATTTTCTGTAGCGGTGAAAGTCACGGATTTCCTGCCTTTCTGCCTCCTTCAAGGATCAGAATCCTGTGAATAAAAGTCTGTAATAATACACACTGCTATAATTTGTGCTACAGAAATTTTAGCGATCTGAAAAAAAATGTGCATGACACAGCAGACGGTCGATTATGCCATCTCTCTTAAACTGATTGAAATTTTATTTACGTTAAGCATTTTTATATTCTGGTTAAGGTGTTTACATGGAAGTGGTAGTGCAGTGGTTAAGTTGTTGGACTGCTAATTGGAAGATTCAGGTTTAATTTCCAGCAGCACCACTGTTCGACCCTTAACCCCCAGACTGAAGCAATAGCAGTTTCTGACTGCACACGATTGTGGTTCTTTAATAGTTACTTTTTTTTTAGGAGTTTTATGGCCTGTAGATGATTAATAAAAGTTAAAATAGAAAAGATTTTAAGTAAAAAATAAATGGGTCATTAAAGCCTCATGTCTTTGAGAAGGGGTCCAGATGGGATATTTAACTTTCTAAATGCATTCTGGGTAAAATGGTTTTACCTAGTAGAACTTTACAAATTGCAGGTAAAAGGATTGGCGTATTTCTAATTACCATCCAAGTGCTACATTTCTCTATATCAATCTAATGCAAGATCAAAAAAAAGAATGAAAGAAGTGTTGCATCACTTTCCGGACCCTACAATACAAAAAAAATGGGATCTGGAATCAGGCTTTATAGGTATAAAGCCAGTGAAAAAGCTCTCTATGCTTTTATCCATTGTTAATACACCCCTTTTAAAGGAAACATCTATCGAAATAAGTGCTAGTAAATATTAATAAATATGTATTTCTAATTGCTTTCTGCTTTATTGAAATTCCTGTACATTTTGGAACCTGTGCTCTGGATAAGTGCATCAGTACATCATCTTCTGAAAAGTGCATTTCTGAAGCACGCACAGGTACATACCGAGGGTCGGTCGCACTAATAGAGGTCGACTCTCTGGATACACAAGTAAACACTAGACACACTCTTGCGTTCTTTATCTTCCTCTCTTGGGTCTCATGGATAATGTTTTCACTGGGATTTTGGGAGGATCTGGCTTAAAGCACTAAAAGCTCTTTTGTCCTCTGCTTGTTTTTCATGAGAGGGTGATGTTAATGCAGAAGCGACTGTGTGTTTCTGAAAATAAAATAAAACCTGGTGAAGTAGCCGAGTTTTAGCTGGAGGTTGGAGGGGGGTGTTCCTGATGATTATATATATAAAAAAAAATGTGGCATTGAAATTTGCTGGAAAAGCTTACCTTTTTGGTGTAATATTAAGTATAATAAACTATTGCAATAAAGTAATGAAAGTATTTCTTGTGTAAGTTAGGAATGATTTTTGTAAGTGTTAATAAAAAGATCGACCGATAGCGTTTTTTAAAACCGATCCTAATAACGATTATTCACATATTGATAACATAATAACATAATATAGATTAAAAACTAAGTACAGTATCATCAACGTTCATTTGGTAAATTAAAGATTAAAAAAAGTGAAAAAACAGGTAACAAATAAAGAACATTAAAAAAAATAACAATTTACAAAAATATCTGAATAACAATATAAAAACTTTGCTGCTTTCGTGTGGTTTGGTCACTTAACAGAACTCACAGTATATTTTTAGCTGAGGTCTTGTGTGAAATTCCTAAAATGACCAGAAGGTGGCTGCTGTAAAGAACTCCACTGAGGCGAGTAGTATTTTCGAAGCCAAAGTTGCAGGTTATTTACACAACAATACCTATAAACACTAAACAAAACAACAAATATGAACTATACAACACTAACTTGACTTGACTTAACCAGACTTAACAGCGTTACAGGGACAAACTGAAATCCACAACAAAGACAATGGGAAACACAAGGGCTATAAATACAGAAGAAAAACCAATAAGAACCTGACACATAGACAAGGAACACATGAGGAACAAGGATCAAGTGACAAGAAAAAAGAAAAAAGACATGAATGATGAACACAAACATGACACATAAAACATAAAACAAGGACATGAACCATAAACCTTACAGCTATATATCAGTGGAGCCGATGTTACAAAACCGATATCTGAAATTAAAAAAACACTTAAATATCAAGGAAAATATACTTAAAAAATATATCGATTATCAGTCTATCTCTAAAGGGAAAAATTAAAAAGCTTGTCTTGTCAAACCTAAACAATTAAAAAACAATGAAAACAAATCTTCATAAATGAGTTTCTCGTACAGTCTTGTGTTCTGTTTTCACATGTTCTGTGTAAGAGCTCAAAACAATCCCACACTAATAAAAAAACACAATGAGAAACGCTATAATGAACCATAGTGAACAGGTTATTTATTGACTGATCACATGATATAAAAACAATAAACACTGAGGGTGAGAATGCAAGTGCCGCCACTACATTCACCACAACTCAGTTTTAGCACTTTGGTTCATTTCAGCTACTCAAATGCGATTTGTTTATAACGAGTCAGAAGGAAACAATTGAATGTGTTAAAACGAGGGAAGGATCTGGATTTTAACTGAAATATTATAAATCTATCTATCTATCTATCTATTCGTATGTCTATCTATCTATCTATCTATCTATCTATCTATCTATCTATCTATCTATCTATCTATCTATCTATCTATCTATCTATCTATCTATCTATCTATCTATCTGTCTGTCTGTCTGTCTGTCTGTCTGTCTGTCTGTCCGTGCTTTCAATAGTGCTAGTGTTTAAAGTCATTAGCACCCAAAGTGGCAAGTCCTTTAAACGTCTAAGGTGGTATAAATATGCTGGCGGTTCTCTGACAGGACCATGATAGATCCTGCGTGATGTGAACACCTAGATAACGGAAACTCTCCACTCTCTCCACTGGGATCCTGCTTTCTGCTATCAACTCTATCAACTCCTTTTTTTTACTGACATTCAGAAGAAGATTGTTGGCCTGGCACCATGTCTCCAGGTTCCTAATCTTGTATAGATAGGCTGTCTCGTGTCTTAACATCCATTTTGTGTCTCACTCTTAACATCTAACTTGTGGGCTGGGACTAACACGTCAACAGATCAGCTAGTTGGACGAAATATCACTAAACCTTATAAAATAAACAAATATGTTTGATTTATTCTCATCATCTCACTGCCAAATTCTTATACCTCACAGCCTCATCGAATCGTCGACCTGTAAACTGTGAGATCACACAAATGAAACATTTCTACCAGCCAAACTTGCTTTAAAAAAATCTGTGAGCACCTAATGGTCCATGATGGAGCAGAACCTTCCCATCTGGCTCCTTCATCAATAATGTAAACATCAAGTTCCAGCTTTGGTCCCAGCTTCATTAATGCAGACAGCGAACATGCACAAAATGATAAATTTATTAGTTAGCCCACAGGGCAGGCAGAAAAATCTTGTATTCGGCTCAGACTCCTTGTTTTGGTTGCCGAGGAACCAGTGAGGTAAAAAGGGAATGAAAAAAATGAAGGAATTTGTTGGTATCTACTATCTTTTGTGCATTCTCAAGAAAAAAAAAGATATTTATAAGAGAAAATTCAGTCAACACTCACTTATACGTACACACTTGAGTACTTCACTGATAGCTCTTAGTGACAATCACATCACTGCTGGTGTTCACACACACACACACACACACACACACACAGTGCCCGAGCTCATCGTTATGTCCTATAACGCTGATGACAGCGAGTATGCTGTAGAGGTAAACAGTGTAGTAGCTGTCAGATAGAATTGATTGAGAATTGGCTTGCTGGAAGTCTTCAGATTACATCACTGCACCCGGTTGTTTCACCCACCACATCTTCACTGTTAGGAGCTTATTGTAAACTTTCAGTGATATTATCTGATTAATAATGTCAATTACATAAAATTGGATCCGAGAATAGCAAAAAAAGAGGAAGAGCTTTTTCCTATCTAGCTCCTTAACTGCCTTCCAGACAATGTTCGGGGTTCAGACACAGTCTCCCAGTGTAAACATAAATTAAAGACATATTTCTTTAGCCAGGCATACACATAACATATCCCATAATATTATCTTCCACTACATCTGATTAAAGGCACATTATCAGCTAGTGCAGGGGTGGGCAATCTCTATCCTGGAGGGTCGGGGTGTCCTGCAGGGTTTAGCTCTAGCCCTAATCGAACACACCTGAACCAACTAATCAAGATCTTGCTAGATAGACTTAAAACTTACAGGTGAGTTGGAGCTAAACTTTGCAGGACACCCCGACCCCCAGGACCAGGATTGCCCAAATTTGACCTAGTGCCCGCTAATATTATGAACAGCAACTACGCTTGTTTCTCTCAATCTGTTTTCCTTTTTATACCCATCCTGAGGCATCCAGAGATTCTGCAAGCACTGGTGGACTTTCAGTGAGAGGAGGCAAGAATCCTGTGAGGTTCCTGAGGCATCCAAAGATTGCCGGCTCCAGTTAGATGATGTCTTGTAAAGATTTGGGATATTTAAAGTAAAGATACCATCCCTATGTGGACTTTGAGGATGTCCTTTCATCGTCCAACTCCCACTGACTGAATATGATTATAGAAAAGACACTGCGCATAATCACACTACCTGCTGTTAAAAATAATATCATTTATAAAACACACTCATGTGTCATCTAAATGAGTGTGGGTTTACTTTTGAGTCTGGTTCCTTTAAGGTTCCCTCCCATACCATCTAATGGAGTTTTTTTCTTGCTACGGTTGCCCCAGGCTTGCTCAATATGGATGTTTATGATAACATTTTTTGATTTTTTTATGATGTAATGGGAAGTAGACTCACAATAATCGTGATGTAATGGGAAGTAAACTTGGAACACAGAAGTTAGAACCAAGCAGACCAGTTTATTTTACAGGAATGACAACAGAAGTCAAAAAATAGGTTTTAACAAACGAAAAACCTAGAGAATACAGGATTATCCAAAACACGAGGAGCGCAGATGTCTTACGAAGTGACTTAGAACACTGGAGAAGTCTAAGAGTCTGGAACTCTCTAGGAAGTAAGGAGTCTGGAAGTCTGTGAAAACACTGGATGCCTGAGATCAAGGAGACATGGCAGTGAGTCCTTCTTTCAATGGTCTAGACCAGACACTGACTGAGTGGAGGTGTGATTAGGGAATGTGAGTCAGGTGTGTGATTAGTATTCCGGAGAGTGAGAGTGGTGCACTTTTGTATTGTTACTAATGCTCTGTAAAGCTGCTTTGAGACAATGTCCTTTGTCAAAGGAGCTATATAAATAAACCTGGATTAGTTGCCAACTGGGACAATGATTCTTTTCTGGACTATCAACTCTCCAATACATGGTGCGAAGAATTACAAAGAATTTGTATTTTAAATCCTTCAAAACACAGATTTAACCCCTCAGGGTCATTATTACTGGGGAGAGGGTTGAAGGTTAGATCATTTCAGATCCTGCAAAATTAGCTTGAAGAATCATCTGAGTTTTAATCAGCACACTTTCATCTATAAACGCCGTCAACAGAAAGCTTCAGTTCTACCTAAACGCAATCGTTTGTTCGATAAGTTTCGTCTTCTTCAAGTAAAAACAAGCATTCTCTCAGACGGCCCAAAAATTATCTGTCTGTCTATTTGCCTGTCTATCTCTCTTTCTCTTTATCTGTTGATCGATCTGTCTTTCTATCTCTCTGTTTGTCTGTTTATCTATCAATTAATCTATTTATCTATTTGTCTGTCTGTCCATCCGTCCAATCCTTCTATCTATCTATCTATCTATCTATCTATCTATCTATCTATCTATCTATCTATCTATCTATCTATCTATCTATCTATCTATCTATCTGCCTGCCTGCCTGCATGTCTATCTATCTATCTATCTATCTATCTATCTGATCTGTCTGTCTGTCTGTCTGTCTGTCTGTCTGTCAGGAGAGACTATTGACAGTTTCCTACACAAGCTATAACTTTCCTGTCAGTTTAAGAAACCGCCTCCATCCCTCAGATAATCTCTACTAAACCTAATTTATTTTCATTCCTTTTATAGTTCGGCGTGTCCAGTATTGATAGACTAAAATACAAAAGTGCCAGAATCTGTAATTATCCTGATTATACTCTCCAGTCTGTCATCTAATTATGGGATAAACTGTTGTTCTATAGTGCCACAGTGTCTGTGAAAGGGTAAAAGGGATCGAGGGCTAAAAATTCCCTAATTTCCCTTTCCGGCGCATTAATCTTACTAATGCTGGTGCACTTGATCCCATAACACTCGCAGGTTTTACCCATTACAGTGATGGAGAGGTGAGATAATGAGGGTGTGTTTAAGGGTCACAGTTAGAGTTCTCTCTAGAACTCCTCTCTTTGTGGGGCAAAAAGTTACAGCAGGTTTATCACCTGGAGTCCAAATCTGTGGAGGAGTCGAGTGCTTTTCACTCGTACCTGGATAATGGTGTTCATTCTCTCTGAATGGAGATGAGAGGCTCTTTGCGTATGAGAGAAATGGGCAGAATGCCAGAATTAGATGATTTTAGGTGCACAAACTGATAAGTAGAAAAAGGTAAAAAGTCCACCAAAGTAAATCAAACTTTTTAAGCCCCATTAATGATGCTTTTAAGGATCATAGGATCCAGTAACAAGTTTTCAGATATGTCTATTATAGAGATTAATCGATCATTGGTTGTACCGATATATTTCAGGTTTTTTTTATTATTGGCTATCAGTTTTGTAATATCAGATCCACCAATATTTTGTGCACATTTGAAAAAAAACAATGCAACTTCACTATTATGCCATTGCTTCAATAGCAGAATCAAGTCTGCAAAAGTAAAGTGATTCTAAACTGCCCATAGGAGTGAGTGAGTGTTTGTATGTGTGGCCCTGTGATGGGCTGGCGACCTGTCCAGGGTGTACCCCTCCTGCCCTTCGCCCTTGCAGAAGCGGCTGGGATAGACTCCAGCAGATCCCCGTGACCCCGAATTAGGGAATAAGCGGGTATAGAAAATGAATGAATGAATGATATACTTTGTTAACATATCAGCAGATAAATAAACTTTCATTGCTTAACTGGAGGAATAAACGACACATACTGTAGCAAAGAGACATTTTTTTTACATTTAGTTAACAATATTTTTTTAATTATTGTTAAAATTATTTTTATATGTTTACCCAATTAAAGCTTTCATTTAAAAAAGACCCCTTAATGATAGTCACATTGTTTGTTTTTTTATTTCTTTATTTCTTTGTTTCATTTAATTAATGTAGAAAAAAAAAAAAAAAAAAAAAAAAAAAAAAAAAAAAAAATATATATATATACACATACATATATACACATACATATATACATATACATATATAAAATCTCCTCCAACCACCAGAGGGAGCCCTCACCCAAAAACCGACTGTCATGACCCATGCCATGTTTCATTCTGGAGCTTGGGTTTGTAAGCTAATGTGATGCTACACACAGTCTAGCTTTATTTAAGGTTTGGTTAAACGACTTTCTGTCTGTTTGGAATTACGATTTCGGATCTGTCTGTCTGTTTTACTGTCTGTCTATTTATCTATCTATCTGTCTATCTGTCTGCATGTCTGTCTGTCTGTCTGTCTGTTTTATCTATCTGTATGTCTGTCCTTCTATCTGCATGTCTGTCTCCCTGCCTTCATATCTATCTATCTATCTATCTATCTATCTATCTATCTATCTATCTATCTATCTATCTATCTATCACGTTTAATTTTGAAGCTTGTGTTTATGAGCTAACATGATGCTACACACATTATGATATATTGTCTAGTGTTCATTTAAGGTTTCGTTAATGTTTACGACTTTCTGCCTATTTGGAATTATGATTTCGGATCTTGTTTGCCTGTTTAACTGACTTCCTGGTTACCGATTTAATGCATGCTATCTGACTAGCGACTAATGTTGTGAATTGTCGGTGTTAAATAATCGGTGTTATAGATATTCACAACCTGAAATGGATGCCATTATATTACAGCTAAAGCATAAACATGTTAGCATTGGATCAGAAACCAGGGCTTCAGTGCTTCAGACTCTGATTATCCCAGTTTTGCACACCAGCCGTATCTCCAGTCGACTTAATGATGGAAATCTTCCTGTTGTTAAATACACAATAGTAAGAAAAGCCAAAGTTACAACACAAACCAATTAAGAACAAAAGCTGAACTCCTGCACTATTGACCCAGGCAGAAGTGGTGGCTCATGGTTAGAGTGTTGGATCCGAAGATTTGGGTTGATTCCCAGCTCCACAAAGCCACCACCACTGGGCCCCTGAGCAAGGCCCTTAACCCCCAGTTGCTTACTTGTGTAAATGGGATAAATGTAAGTCGATCTGGATAAGAACGTCTGTCAAATGCTGCAAATGCAAATGACGACTTTTCTGTTTTCTGATGTAAAGAAGGTCATTAGAAATTAATGAATGCTAACCAGCCTGGAACACGTTTCAAATATTAGCTGTTAGGATGTACAGTAGCCTTTAATAGGAGGAAAGATATCGGTTTAAACATTCTGGGAGGCTGGTGATGTTGTTAGAAACAAAACTCTCTTTTTTGTGACATTTGAGATTGTAATAATAAGTTTAACACAGAAGTAGTAGAGACAAAAAATGCTGAACTTTGGGAAGGGAAAGTGCTTCTGTAGGAGATCTAATGGTTCTGCAGTTTCAGCCAGAATAAGGATTAGTTTTAAAGCTCGGAAGATAATATTTTAATATTGGATTCTGGGGTTACAGATGACCTCACCTTGAGGATGATGGAGGTAAAGGCTGGTTAGAATCAGGGCTCAGGATTCAGAATTTAAGATGAGTGCATTTTGGTGTGTGAGATTTAGATTGGGTAGGTTTAAGGGTTAGAATTTTAAAATAAGCAACTAATTCTAAGCTGATATAATGCTAACGTTAGAATGTAATTAAAAAAAGTCAAGGCAAGTTTATTTATATAGAACATTTCATACACAGCGGTAATTTAAAGTGCTTTACATCAATAGAAATTAAAATCACAACAGTAAAAACAGAAAAATTAAAACAAAAACAATTTTTTTTTAAATTATTTTAAAATAAAAACAGTTTAGAATCTAAAATGATTATAGTCTGTTGGGACGTATCACAGTGCTTATGCAGAAATAAACAGATGTGTTTGGAGTCTGGATTAAAAGATGCCGACTGATTTAACACATCTGATCTCTTCTGGTCAGTGGTTCCAACTGCGGGTGATGTCAGATTCTCTTTGTTTATCGTGAACTCCTGGTTTGCCTAACTGACTTAATTCTAATGATCCAAGTAATCTGATTGGTTAATATTTAGCGATGATATCTGAAATGTATTCAGGTCATATAGACCATTGAGTATTTCATAAATGAGTAACAATTCTTTAAAATCAATCCTAAGTGTATCAGTCAGTCAGTGAGAACCGGCATGATGTAATATTAAACACAATCCACCAATTTACAATCAAAAGCCACCTGGGACCCCCAATCTGACCATGTAACTAAAAGTTTCAGGAAACTTAATAACTGACTGCATTTCTGTGTTTACTGTTCTATATACAGGGTGTGTGTGTGAGACGGAGAGAGAGAGGTAGAGTAATAGTTTGTAGTAATGGGCAGCAATCCAGCTTGTAAACGGATGGGACCTGATGTGTAATTAAACACACCTCTTTCCGGCCATCACACACTTTTCGCCGTGTGCTACATCAACTGGGCGACATCCTACCAGTGAGGTGCCTTAATACATAACACACTTGTTCTCCTAGGTCAATGTTTAGATAATAAACATGCGTTTATGGGGGCTAGAAAATAAGCACAAAAAAATGGGAGATGTGAACCGTTACGCTTTACTTCCCTCGATACCTCGATTTTTTTTTGTTATTGTCCGATCAGTTATTTCTCTTTTAGATTTATAGGTATGGAAGAACTTGTCTAGGGATACAAAGTGGATTAACATGCAGCACCACCGATTTAAAGTCATCCAGCCAACAGAGGGAAGAAACACAGGCTGTCAGCACACACTTGGGCCATTGATCAGGCTTCTGCTCAAGCTCTAATGGCTGCACTCTTGAGATCTGACTGCCCCTGAGCGTGATTTAGTGCAACTCAGAGTTACACCACCAATTATAATGAATGTAAGCCAGATCTAAAAGCAGGGTTCCAGAAAGAGACACATTCAGATGATCTGATATTTTACCATGTTGTGAAACCCACAACCAATCAGAATGAAAGGTAGACCTTAAACTACTAGGGATGTGTAGTAATCAGCAATTTTTGTCTGTTAAATCCAAAAATCATGCCAACTTTAATGGTAACAGGGCAATTTTTGGTTTGCTTTGCCCAAAGAAGCCTTCAAACATGTTCTTCACTATCAGCAACCTCTGTAAAGTTCGCCCACCACCACCAAATGCATAATGTCACAAAATCATTTGTGTTGGCTTGGGCTGTAAAAAAATCATTTCATTTCTGCGGTTTTGGTTTGTTACATATAAAAAAAAATATTAAAAAGGTCATTTTAAAGTCACTCAGCCCCGCTACACGTTTCAACTTCAACCAAAATAGACTCAATGGTTTGCGCTGGTTTATGCAGATAAATATTTCGTTTGTACTGCTTCAGTTTTTGAAATATGAAGCATTAACCTTACATTATAGGCAGTGATGTCATCAATTCAATTTAACTGGACAGTGTCTCAAGGCAGCTTTACACAGAATGCAGTAACAGTAAAGAGTGTAAGTTTGTCCCTAATGAACAAACCGGCGGCGACTGTGGCAAGGAAAATCTCCCTGAGATGAAGTAGGAAGAAACCTTAAGAGGAACCAGACTCAAGGGAACCCATCCTCATCTGTGTGACACCGAATGTTATTGTGTAATTACAGCATGTTGTAATGATGATCAAATGTAATGTAAACTGTAGCTTTGGGTCAGTGGAGCAGAGTGAATTTCAGTCCATCCTCGAAGCTCAAGGAAAGGGGCAGAAAAGCTGATCACTGGTACCTTAACACGGCTACACGCTCCAAACCCACTTAAAATAGACTCAATCATTTGTGCAGATAAAAGTTTTGTTTTGTGCTGCTTTAGTTTCTAAATTATTAGACGTTACTTTATAGGCAATGATGTCACCAGTCCCCTTACATGCTCCATATTCACCCTAAATAAGATCGGTTGTTATTGGTTTAATTGGGCTGATTTGTGGCAATTAAGCAGGGGTTTCTTGGCAGCTACATGACCCATCAAGCTAGTGTACCAAAGTCTTCCCTTCGCTGTCGATGTTGACACTCTCATAGGTTTAGTTTGCATTAAACTGTTCTGTGATTTCACTTCAGGGGCTAGAGACTCATAAACGTCTTCTCTGACCACCTTTACAGCGCTATTTAATTTAATGTTCTCTAGGGTTCTGTTTAGTTCTGTTTTGCACTGTTTGCAGCAGGTTGCACACATTCACTTAATTTACTCTTTAGTCCTTGTGTTGTTCTTTTATGTGTCTCTTTGTTGTTTTGTGTAATTCTGTGTTGTTGTGTGTAGCACCATGGGGTCCTGAAGAAACATTTCACTGTGTACTACACCTGCTATATATGGCTTAAATGACAATAAAGCCTCTTGAACTTAAATAAAGAAATTAAATTAAAACATATTTTAAAGTAAATGTCCAATAATACAGTACATGTGATTTATTTTCTCTCTCTCTCTCTTAAGACCTCAGTACTGTGGAGGTCTCGCTTGCCCAGAAAGTGTTGATTCATTTTCCATAACAGCAGAACTGATAGGGTTCCAATGTTCTACTTGTCTAATGTTCTAATATAAAAGAAATTAAACTATAATTTAGAGCAGGAGGTCAAGTAAGTTTCTGCAAAGTTGCTGAAGGAAAAAAAAACAAGCAAAAGATATAAAGCCATTTTTCGTGTAATTTAATGCTCCTCTGCTTTTTCCTCTGAAGATGCAGAAAGGTCAGATTTTAACAGGGTCACAGGGGTGAAAGTAATAAATAATTTCACCTGATATAGCAGCGACTACGGCGGCGTGGATGACTTAAAATAAATTTCTGGTAAAAAAAAACAAAAAAACAACAACTATAAAACCCTCATACGGTCAATAAAATAATTATTAATGGGTCTAATTTAAACAATAAACCACTATCGAGTTTTAATTAAAATATAATAATAATTTGCATGTTTATGTGATCAATATTTTATTGTTTTCCTTTGTACTGAACAGAACATCAGTAAAACTGACAGGTCTAGAGTTGAAAAAAATAAAGGATTAGTAAAAAAATAAAGTTATATACAAGTGTATTACATTTACATTTTACTATTTTATACAACTGAGCAATTGGGGGTTAATGGCCTTGCACAGGGGCCAAACGGTGGTGCTGGAAATAAAACCTTGATCTTCCAATTAGCAGTCCAACACCATAACTACTTCCCCATACTTCCCACGTCCCAATTACATGCTGTTAAATGTTAAATATATTAATTACGCAGTCAGGCTACTTTACCTGTATGTGCTGTCGTTGATTTGTCTCTCCTCACAATACAGTGTCAGAACAGTGATCTTACATTCATTCATTCATCTGTTATACCTGCTTATTCTCCAGTTCGGGGTCACTGGGATCTACTGGGGTTTATCTCAGCCGTCCCTGAAAGGGCAAAAGTGTAAGGTTTCATGTTTTGTTTTTGTTTGTGTCAGCTTAGCTTGCTAGCTAGCTACTCTGCTATGCTAGCTTGCTAAGCTAGCTTTAGTCATGTTATTGTTTTGTTCACTTCCTGTTTTGTCATGTGATTCCCTCTGTCCTTGTGTCTTGTTTTCATTGGTTTGTTTAGTCATGTGTTCATTGGTTCAGGTGTGTCTTATTTTGTTAATTAGTTCCTTGTGTTTTTATAGCCCTTCTGTTTGCCCTGTCTTTGTGGATGATTGTTTAGTATACCATTCATGGTCCTGCTTGTTTTGTTTAGTATTTTGTATATAGTCACCTAGTAAATAAAACTGCACTTAAGTTTAATATCTCTTGCCTCAGTGGAGTCAACATTACAGAAAGGCAGAAGGGTTACACCTTGGACAGGTCAACAGTCCATCACAGGGCCACACACACTCCCATTCACTTCTATGGGCAATTAAGAATCACCAATCAATCTAACATACATGTTTTTGGACTGTGGGTTACTCCGAAAGACCCCTGCCTTGGATTCCAACCCGGGCCTTTTTGCTGCAAGGCAACCATGCTAACTACTAAGCCACTGTGCTAACCATAATGGTGGTCTTGAAAAAAAAATTATATATCGGTAGATCTGATACTACAAAACAGATATCTGATAATTAAATAAAACTTAAATATTGGGATAAGTATCCACAAAACCAATTATCGACCCACCCCTACTCTGATTCTTTTCTCTTTTTAACCTTGTTTGTTTTAATACACATTGCAAGTGTTTTACCTCACAAGAACCAGCAAAGCCTCCTGAAAAAGTCCCTGACAATATATCAAAACAATAAAACACACACACTATACACATGAATGAATAGCTGAATAAGGAGGAGTGAAGGATTATTCACAAATTCTTATCTCTTTCAGACGCTCTTCACTGCAACACAATACAAGCAAGAAAAAAAGCAGATGATTAGTCCCGAATCATCACCTGGAAACAGCGCCACCCACCAAACCCCAAACCTCCCTCTTCCCCAACACACGGTGGATTTACTGGTTTTGTAGTTTAAATTGTAAGCTGTATAATTAGAAGGGTGGTAACTTGGAGCCAAAAGGACCCCTGCTTGGTGATAAATAACCACAACACTGCTTTATATGCATTAATCTGCTTTTCTGCAGGAAATTGCACGGTGTAATGAGCACAAAGAGAAGAGAGAGAAAGAGAGAGAGGGAGATGAAAAGAGAGAGTGTGTGTGTGTGTGTGTGTGTGTGTGTTAAATGCACTAAAAAGAGTGTGTGAGTCTGTATGGAAAAAAATCTTTGGTGAAACTCCAAACTAATCAAGTTCTAGATCACATCTCACCCATTCCTGTCAACGTGACAATATTCTCTAAGCTCAGTGCTAATGGACACCTCGTCTCTCACGCTATCAACCTCGTCCAAGACTATATTATTGTCGTATCGGCATTAAATAAGCTCTTCAGATGTTTATTCAAAAGGAAAACACTGAATAAATAAAGCACGAATGCTAAACTAATGCTAAACTGTTATCACCACTCACTGTTATCTGATCCGATCTAGTTGGACGATTACTGAGTAACTTGTTCTAACCTCCACCCCCTGGTGGCAGATTCATCATAAAAGGTGTCCTGATACAAAAAAAAGCACTAGGTGATGTCTGTGTACTCACATTTATAACATGACCTTTAAGCCGAAATGAATGCTCACCACTCGGGGTCGGATGTGACACCCTTTACTGTGACTCTGCATAGAGATAGAAAATTCATTAAAAAGCAAAATTTTCCCTGAACCAGACCGGCAATTAAAGTCAGAGTAAATACAATGGAGGGAGTAGGAGAAACATCTTGTGTCACCAAAAATGAAGAACAGTGCTATTCGCTTAGAACTGCCGAGCACACAGGCTCTTACATGCCTGTATGATTGTAAGTTGTACAATCATACGGGGAAGTGGTAGCGCAGTGGTTGCGATGTTGGACTACCAACTTGAAGACCCGGGTTCGATTTCCAGCACCACCAAGCCACCGCTGCTGGGCCCCTGAGCAAGGCCCTTAACCCCTAAGTGCTTAGTTGGAAAACAGAAAGTAATGTAAGTCGCTCTGGATAAGGGCGTCTGCCAAATGCTGTAAATGTAAGTTGGGCTAATTTTTTTTCGTTGTTGTTGAACAGTTGTTTAATCTCATATGACTTACTGTAAGGACCTGCAATAGCACGGTTTAACCAGAGTGGCGCTGTAGTGCAAGAGTAATTCTGTGCTCAATATAAAAAGTAGATACGGCACTTACGATGCAGTACACAAAATATAAGGGAGTGTGAACACAGCTGCTCTGAATTCGGGACTCGGTGTAATTGTTAACAAAAGCATTTCCACACCAGGCCACCAGAGGGCAACTCGAGACTTCAGTCCCTTTGGTCCCAGAGGCCATGTGCTCCGTGTTCGTTTATTGTTTATGATGTCTTTTTACATGCGTCTTGTCATGTGAGTCTTTCCTGTCTGGTCATTGGTTGATTGTTCCCTTATTGTGCTCAGGTTTTGGGTCTCAGTCTGTCTTTGTTTTGCTTTGTCTCCACCATGTCTCTGCTAAAGCTAAAGCGATTTCCTTATTTTGTTTTATGACCAGTTCTTTGTTTTGTTTGGTATTGTGCATATACTTATGTAAACTGGAGAAAGTTGTATTCAGTGGTTAAGGTGTTGGCCTGCTAACTGGGCCCCTGAGCAAGGCCCTTAACCCCCAATCAATTGGATGTATAGAAGTACAATTTAAACCAACTGCCTAAACTAAATTGACTGCCAATTACTCAATCAATCAATCAATCAATCAATCAAGCAATAATTCTATTAATCACCGACTAATTAATTATTAAAATTACAGCTCCAATGTCAAGAATTACAATTACTCCTTTTGATTCACAACTATTGAAGCTAATTCCAGTGTCGGCGCAGTTTTATCCAATCACTGTGGCGGGTGGGGTGGGCTCTGCCCTAAACGACCACTTTTGTCTTCTATTTACCATTACAAAGTACTGCACCAGAGGGCAACATGTCAGGGCACCTTTTGGTATTTTGTATTGTTGTCCTTCCAGATACTCTGATATTACTGAGATTAGATTAAGGACAGCGTGTAAGCATTGGGTTTTCGACTATCAGACAATGTTTTCCTTGTTCTGTTAGTTTTATTACTGAAGATTAAGTTTCCTCATCCACTAAATCGGAACTGGTTTATTAACTATTCAATCTTCTTGCTGGCCTTCAAACTAATCATGGAACAGGCTGAAAGATTCATTAATGAATCAATATTCACCCACACCAGACTCAGACCAGGTTTTTCTCAAATTTTAGCTCGTTACAAGTCGGCAATTTGTGGTAAACTATTTTATTGAGTCTCATCTATATATTTAAGATTTTATTTTATATTTTAACATCAATTAATTAAATTTGGAACCAAAAAATAACAAACTGAAAAGGAAATTGTTAGTAATGCAGGGCTATAAATAGCCGATGAGGGTGATGTAAAATTGCTGCTAAAATATTCAAAATATGCATGTAAAAGTCAACTGTTAAAAGCAATAAATGCAGCACAAATCAGTAAATTTGACTGTATTATCAATAATTAATTCAAGATAATCATTTAAATAATGCAGACAATTATGTTAATTTGATTCAGAGATGAAGGCTGTCATACTCATGATGTTCACTAGAGGGACGAAAACAACAACAGACACGACTTACTGTACATAGCTTGAGGCTACAAATATAAAAACAATATTTATTCACTACCAACAAAAGTGGAAAGGTTTAGTGGGTTAAATGTTGAACCCCAAAGGGAAATTGAAACGAGCCAATTAGAGCTCAAAGTCAAATCACATGCTTTTTAAAATTTTACGGACCTACATACACACTCGGTTGCGAAAAGTACAGTTTTGTATACAAGAGCATTTTTATTTTTTTTTAAATAAATAATTCATTTGCTGTATATATTTATCTTATTATTCACATAAAGAGTAGCTTTTGTCTCTTTGTGCTTGGTTGGTTGGGGATGGTGACACCCCAAAACCCACTCCAGAACCTAATGCGTTGCAGGATGTGTGGCATGATAAATGCATTTTTAATTGTAGAAATATATCTGCATTACTGCACAGTTAAAATAGTTAAGGGTCAGAGCACTGGGTCAGCATTGATGTGGTGCCCCTGCAGCAGGGAGGGGTAAGAGACTTGCATAAGGGCCCGACAGGGGCATCTTTTGATTCACTTTAGTTACCATAATACTCATGTCACCATCAGACACTAGGAATGATTCCAAACAAAACATGTGCTGTGGGCTGGGGACTACAAACACACACACACACACACACACACACACCAATCACCAAGCTAATAAAATAAATGATGTTGAGAATGAAGTTAATTAACTGGTTGTCTCTTTCATTAGGAAGCCACACTGCCGCTGCTGCTCTCCTGTTTGTAACAGAAATAACTGGAATTGAGTCAATTATCGATAAATGAGCAGAAACATGAACGCAGCGCCATCAATATTTACTTGGTACAACAAAAGGCGGTTGTTTGGTGTGAATAATTTTGCACGCTGTTATATCACCATTAGCTGTTGATTAGTTTAGGCTGTCTGTATGGGTGAGATGATGCATCCAAATGTACTGAGGAAATAAAGAACGGGATGGACTGATGAACAGAAGACTGTGGAAGTGGTGGCTTAGTAGTTAGGGTGTTGGACTGCTACTGGGAAGGACGGGATTGGATTAGGGACAGCACCACTAAGCGGCCAATGCTGGGCCCCTGCGCAAGGCCCTTAAACCCTAAATGCTTCATTGTATAAATGAAATAAAGCTTTGAATAAGGAAGTCTGCCAAAATGACGTAAATGCATGACTGTGGGTTTATATTCCAGAAACAACGATTTGAAACAGTTGGGCCCCTGAGCAAGGCCCCTAACCATTGACTGCTCGATTGGATAAAAAAGAAGGTTTAATAGTGTCCGCTATAGTTAATGCCAGAAAACGTTGAAAGTATTGCAGTTTTTACGTCACAGGAAACGACTTCTTGCAATGTCGTTAACAGCTAATTATTTTTTAATTCCTGAACACAAATCTTAACACAATAATCGCCTGGAGATTTTCATTTATCGTTTTATTCCAGCCACAGTCGCATGCAGAGTATTAACAGCTACGCTTTTGTATAGTTGGTAAATAATAAAAAAAATTGTAATTTGGTTCACGGCCACTGAAGATAAATGATCCCAGGTTCGAAAAAATTCATAAACCCCATGTCTGCGTTGGGATGTTCTCATAAAACAGGGCTAAAATCATTTGTGCATCTTCCTCTAATAACATTTACTCACAGCCAGACATCTGGGGTTTAATATTTCTGTCCAAACAAATAAGATCTACTGATTCATTCATTTAAAAAAAAAGGCTCCACACATGGGATTTGTACGGGGAAAAAAAGTGTATGGAGGAATTTTGGCTCATTATTTGGGTGAAACGGAAAAAAAGAGGGTTAATGTGCAGAAGTGCAACCGCACTCATGCTGAACTTTCACAGATATATGTGTGTGTGTGTGTGTGTGTGTGTGTGTGTGTGTGTGTGTATATGTGTGTAAAAGTCTTAATTCCTTTCCATCAAAGAAAATTACAATTTTTATAGCGTCTATTGAAGTTCTGAATTCCAAATTGTTGTTAATAATCAGAATAGAATTCCTGTTTTTTTTAAAAAAAGATATGTTTAAAAATTTGTTTTCTTTTATAATAAAATTATTTATGAAAAAATTAGCGGCTTTAGCAGTTTAAAATTTCATTTGTTTATAAACACATCGAACGCAGGATTATTTTTGTAAGGATTGTGCTTCAGGTTCTTGTTTCATGTTTATGTTTATGTTCTGATTATGTTTTTTGTTTAAGTTCATGTATGTTTTATGTTTGTTTATGTCTCTTATATTTATGTTTATTAGGTCAGGTTTTGAGTTCATGCTTGTGTTCACTTCCTATCTAAGCTAAGCTAAGTCAAGTCAGCCAAGTCAGACACCGTAGTGCAGGGGTGTCCAAACCTAAAGGGTCGGGGTGTCCTGCAGAGTTTAGCTCAAACACACCTGAACTAACTAATCAAGATATTGATAGGGTTACTTGAAACTTAAAGGTAGGTGTGTTGAGGCAAGTTGGAGCTAAACTCTGCAGGACACCCCGACCCTCCAGGACCAAGATTGGACACCTCTGCCGTACAGTTTTTATCCAAATTCTAAATCGGATAAGTTTAGTAAGGAGAATGATGAATTTCTGACATTCCAAAATCTTGGATATGGTGGATAACTAAATTATAAAGTTAAAAGGATTTGTGTGTTTTTTGTCTTACTGCCTTGGCGTGTGTGAATAAAAACATTCAGGCTTAAATAAATTATTTAATTCAATTTTATTTTATTTGTATAGCACTTTTTGCAATGGTCATTTTCTTAAAGCAGCTTTACACAAAGATATCTATAAAATGTGAATGAAACAGAAATCAATTTGTACCTGATGAGCAAGCCGGGGGCGATGGTGGCAAGGAAAAAACTCCCTGAGACGGAATAGGAAGAATTTTTAAGAGGAACCAGACTCAACAGACAACCCATCCTCATTTGGGTGATAAACAGATGGCGGGAATTATGCAGTCACACTGTGTGTAAGTCCTCAGAAAACAGCTGGAGCATCTTCATGGTAGGTTAAGGGCCTTGCTCAGGGGCCCAGTAGTGGCAACTTGGTGGTGCTGGAAATGAAACCCCAACCTTCCAATAAGCAGTCCGACACCTTAACCACAGTGCCACCAACCTCCCACTTTGCACTGTGGACAATGGGTAAAATGGTGAATCATTTAGTTTGTTTGTTGCGCTGGTGGTGTGTTACTGATAGAGATCAAACAGTAACAGATTTACTGATATATTTTAATATTCAAGCTTTTTTTATTATCAGGTATCGGTTTGGAAATTTTGGATACACAGGTTTAAATAAATAAATAAATATTCTTCTTCTTTTCTTTCAGCTGTTCCCTTTGAGTGGTCACCACAGCAAATCATTTGTCACCTAAAACGAGCCGTCCCCCTAATGAACTCGTTCATAAGCCTGTCCAACCTTGTCACTCCCAAAGAAAACCTCAACATCTTCAGCTCTGTTACTTCCAGCTCTGCCACCTGTCTCTTTCTCGGTGCTACTGTCCCTAAACCTTGTACACCTTCACCTTAATTCTAGCTGATATTCTCCTGTCACACATCACTCCTGACATGTTTCTCCACACATTCCAACCTGCCTGTATTCGCTTCTTTACCTCTTTTACACACTATCCATTTCTCTTACCTCTTCACCCTGTAATCTCACTGTTCCACTTCCCTCCCTTTCATTCAAACACATGTACTCTGTCTTGCTACGACTGATTTTCATTCCTAAATCTCCACCTCCTCAGGTTTTCCCCCACCTGCTCCCTGCTTTCACTACAGATCACAATGTCATCTGCAAACGTCATCATCCACCTCCACTTTAAACTCCTCTGTCTGACCTACTGCACACCTCACCACTGTCCTGCCCCTTTCACACATATCCTGTACCACCCTGACATACTTCTCTGCTATTCCTGACTTCCTCATACAATACCACAGCTCTTCTCTTGGAACCCTGTCATATGCTTTCTCCAGATCTACAAAAACACAATGCAGCTCCCTACGACCATCTCTGTACTTGTCCATCAGCATTCTCAGAGCAAAGATTGCATCTGTAGTGCTCTTTCTGGGCATAAAGCCATGCTGCTGCTCACCTTCCTTAACCTAGCTTTCACTACTCTTTCCTATACCTTCATTGTGTGACTCGTTTAAAGTATAAAGGAACTTTATACCTCTGTAGTTGTTGCAACTCTGCACATCATCCTTGTTCTTAAAGATAGGCACCATTACGCTCCTCCTTCATTCCTCAGAAATCTTCTCACTCACTATAATCCCATTACACAATATAGTAAGAAATTCCACTGCATCATCAGGAGCAACCACCTTTCATTTTTGCATCCTCTTCAAAGCCATCCTAACCTAATCTTTCACTCTCCTCACATGTGAATACCTTTCCATCTTGATCCTTAATAACCCTGACCTGCTGCACATCCTTCCCGTCTCGATCCCTCTGCATGTGCTAACCTGTACAAGTCCTTCTCTTCTTCTCTAGTGTCTAACCTAGTGTACAACTCATCGTATTCCATGGGCTTGGCCTTAGCCACTTCCCTCTTCACTTTCCTCTTCAATTCCCTCTTTACTCTGTGCCGCAAATCCTTGTATTTCTGTCTTCTACCATGTCCCACTTTTTATTGGCTAACCTCTTCCTCTGTATACTATCCTAAACTTCCTCATTCCACCAAGTCTCCTTATCTTCGTCTACATAAGATGTAATCTACCTGTGTGCTCCCTTCTCTTTTGGAAAAAAGTATTTACCCTAGCCTCTTAGCAAAGTCTACTATCATCTGTTCTTCACTGTTCCTTTCCCTGACTCCAAACCTGCCCAACACTTCCTCATCACCTCTGTTCCCCTTACCAACATGTCCACTAAAGTCTGCGCCTATCACCGCTTTCTCTCCTCTGGGAATACTCACAATTACCTCATCTAACTCACTTCAGAACCTCTCTTTTTCTTCTAACTCACAACCTTCTTGTGGGCGTAACCACTAACAACATTCACCATCAGCCGTTCAATTTCTAACTTCAGACTCATCACCCTGTATGACACTCTTTTCACCTTCAGAACATTTTTCAAACAATTTGAATCCCGATCCAATACTACAAGCCTTGTTGTTAATCTGGGTCTTAACCGATCCGGTATGGAATTTCGATGGATGATTTTATATTTATATTTGGCAAAGTTTTACGTTCGATGCCCTTCATGATACAATCCTCTCTATTTATCCAGGCTTGGGACTGGCACCGAAGGCACTGGCTTGTGACCTCTGTGGCTAGATTAAATAAATAAATAAATAAATAAAAAATATCAGAGAGCTGTGTGAAACATTGATACAGCAAAATATTGTGACTTTTTTTACACAAGTGTATTGATAGTCCAACCTTTTGTATTGATACATATTTCAATTACGCTTTTAACTGATTTACGTTTACCCTGATATTTCAACAAAACCATTATTAGTGTTAATTGACTTCCTCCGGCGCTCCCGTAGATGTCGCTGACACATACTGTCATTAACTCGAAAGCAAACATGGTATAAAAAAATAAGTGCAGCTCCGGCTTTGTATCTGTGTTTGTGTTGTATTGCTTTATGGTGACCCATTTATCATGATGCGAGTCATATCACAGCCAATACACAGACCTAACATACATTATAAATATATATTTATATTTATATATACACACACATATATGATGGACTATGTCACCGTATAATCTGCTGTAAAAGATGATGATTCAACATAATTTTCAGTTTCAGACTAATTTATGTATATTTATTTAAAAAATAAAAGTCCCTGTTGAAGGAAAGGAGAGTAAAACGACACTACTGACTGACAGTGTTATAAATAAAAAAGCTTGTTCGGTTCAGTGCTGTTTTCATCATTTCTTATTTTTTTAAGCATTTCACACATCTTCTCTGGCCTTCTGCTGCTCAGTTCAGGATTTTACCCTAGAAGCACTTTCGTATTATTACAGAATTAAAGCGACAGAGACAGAAACACGGCAAGATATTCCATTATTCTATCACAGAATATTACTTTCTCCTGTCTCCTTCTGTGTAAATAAAAGAAAGGTGAAAGGGCAGAGCAGAGAAAGAGAGAGAGAGAGAGAGAGAGAGAGAGAGAGAGAGAGAGAGAAAGCGAACAGAAGGTGTGTGCAGAAGCTGCAGGATTGATTAATATAGGAGGAGAGGAGCTGAGGGAGATCAGTTGAGATGAAGAAAATGAGAATCCTTCTTTAACGAAGGTTGTTTATTAGACACGGAGCTGTTTAACACAGACAGAAGACTAAGTGAGAGAGAAACGATAGAGATGTGAGAGAAATGGAATGACGAGGATCTAAATAAATATGATAATTTGGGGACCGGCGGAGAGGGAAGACAAACAGAAGACCAGTGTAAGCTTGAATTAAAGGCTGGAGATTCGATCAAATTCTGTGTTTGAATAAAAAAAAAAGAAACAGAGCTCTGGCTTCGGCTTTGGTAAAGATGAAACACAATGGATGACGGAAAGATAACGTCATTCTGTCGCACTATAGCCACTGAGCCGCTATTATTACACTCATAAATCCACCCATCTCTTACACACACACACACACACACACACTATTCTTGTGAGATTCCACTGACACAATTATTAATTTAGCCTCTAAATCTAACCCAGACTTTCACCCTCTGTGAGACTCTACTGATTTTTCAACTTACAAAATCCCCACAAGGTCAAAACTGTTCTCGGATTTCTGGATAAGGAAGTAAAACCCACAGTTACATTGCATTGCACACAGTTTTGGAATTTTATGATCAGTAGTTATAAATGTAGGGCTAGTTAGCATGAACATGTTGGAGTTATTCTAATAATTTTACAGATACACAGTCAAATTAATTTTTTTTTTCATTTGGCCAAATTTTTGCTTTCTAGGGTGTAAGAAGAGGTGATTAGCCCTTTATCCAGACAGTCGCATAAATTTCTGACACATCTAAAACACCTGATATCGTACAGTTGAAGTTACGTACCGATTGCGTGTTTTTCACCTACTGCACAAATCTTTAAGTTTGCTGTTTTTCATTTCTAGCAATTCTCATGACATGTTACGAATAGAGATTGACCAATAATCAGTTTTACCGATATTTATCTTGATATTTAAGAATTTTTCAAGTATCGGTTATGGGTTTTGTAATATCCAAAACACAGATATATATATATATTTTAATGATTGTGACATTGCATCACATTGAGAGAAGAAGGAACAACAGCTAAAATAACTAGACTTTTAGTTTCAGACCTCTCAACAGATATCGATTAAGTCATTTTAGAAGCCAGCACAGTGGCTTAATAGTTAGCACTGTTGCCTCACAGCAAGAGGGACCTGGGTTTGATTCCCGGACAGGGGACTTTCTGGTTTACTCCGGATTTTCTGGTTTCTTCCTACAGTTCAAAAACATATATGTTAGATTGATTGGTGTTTCTAAATTGCCCAAAGGAGAGTGTGTGTGTGTGTGTGGCCCTGTGATAGACTGGCAACCTGTCCAGGGTGTACCACTGCTGCCTTTCACCCTTTCAGAGACGGTTGGGATAGACTCCAGCAGATCCCTGTGACCCCGAATTAGGGAATAAACGGGTATAGAAGATAAAAAAAATGAATTTATGAATTTTATAAAAAAACATAAATAAAAGTAAAGTAAAATGACAGTACTGACCTGTATGTCAGTTATCGCTTTTTTTACATCGTTTCAAGAAAAATCAATATTAAACAATTTCTCGTTATAATATATATTCATAATAGACAATTGATACTAACATGGCAATTGGTTGCGCAGTGGTTAAGATTGGACTGGACTGCTAATTGGTTCTGTTTCCAGCACCACCAAGTTACCACTGCTGGCCCCCTGAGCTCAGTTGTATAAAAAGCATCACATTGTGTCACGTCTGCAACTACATGATGAAAAGTCTGGGCTAGAAAATAATCCTGCCTGAAATTTATCAACTGTTAAACCCAATTTAATTCCCGTTAGTAAATCTGTTAACAGATCTGATGTAGAAGGTCGGGCTGCTCCATTCTGACGTTCTTAAAAGTAAAGTTAGATTAAGGGTATTGATAGTTGTGAGGAAGAGGGTGGAGTAGAATCCATCTTGTGAAGAATGGCTTTTATTATGAAAAGAAGGGCAGTTCAAAAGGGTGATCAAAGGGAAGCTAAGGTCGATCCACAGTAATCCAATAAGACCAGGCAAACAAATCCAAAACATGAAACAGAGACGCGAAAAACAAAAACGTACAAAAATCATAAACTGAAAGGATGAGAACAATATTAAACGCTTAGTAAGTCGTAAGTTCGCAAAGTAAATATAGTCCGGATACCTTATCAAGCTTAGCCGCAGAAGAGGCAGCAGAAGTGGCAAAAACTCGGGCAAGGACGCCCTCTGGTGGTGGGAGGGCGAAATCGTAACAACAGTGTAAATAAAACAATGAAATATCAGTCCTGTATATCAGTTGTCACTTACAAACACGCAGTTAATCAATATTGGTTCTAGAAAAATCTATATCAAATGAGGCTAAATGGACAATTGATTCTAACATGAGCAAAACGTTGTATTATGTCTATAAATGCATAATGAAAAGTATGGGCTAGAAAATAAACCTGCCTGAGATTTATCAACTAATAAACCCAAATAAATCCACTTTAGTACATGTGTTAACAGATTATCTGATGCAGAAGGTATTTGTCATGCTCAATCCTGAGTCTGGATATGTTCTGGAAGTTTTCACTTAGTTTGGCTGAATCTCTAATTTTACCATCTTCAGTTAATACACAAATGTGAGGACGGCATAATGAGGACACAATAATAACAGCTTCGGAACTGGAGGAAGCAAAACTCAACAGCTCTTCAGAAACGGGTGTTAATTAAACACGATGGAAGGAGCTGGTAATTGGCTCTCACTTTCAAGCTCCCTCTCTTTCGCCCAATCAATAGTAGGATGTCCAATTAAGTACCTCGTTCTCCAGGAGATGCTGTCGCTCAGCACATAACAGACTCTCCTACTTACTGCTGGATCAGTGTGTGAGCCAAACAGCCCTAATTACCTGTGGGTCAAAACAAAACAAGCTCTGGAACAGAAACATGGTTAGATAACAAAAGACCATTAGAGCTTTCTTTTATTTTTTATCTGATCACTGTTTAGGATTTAGGAACCACTGAATGAAATCGTATGAAGAACGGAATTTATTTATTTATTTAATCGCTTGTATTTGCCTTTTACAGACTACAAAGGTTGAATAAAAAGTCTCTCAGGTAGACGTTCTTAATGCGGTTCTGGATCTACTGAAAATCTCAGCGCTTCTGGTGTGATTTTATCCCCAAGGCTAAAAAAAGATACATGGAAAAAAAACATGACTAGAAGAATTTGTTATATTTGGTGTAAATGGATGTACTGAGCTCATGGAGTGTGTCAAAACTCTGACTAAACACCAAGCTGAGTTGTAGTAGCACCGGTCATTTACTGTCGCTCTTCCTTATTGACATTTGCGCTAACAGGAAGTGACAGCGCAGCAAGTATTTATTTTTACAAACACGATAGATATTTTAAAGTTAACTTCCTTAAATAAAAAAATTGAAACGATTAGTCGACATTATTCACAAGGTCGACAATAAAAATGGTAGACAAATATTTTCGCTGCCGAATTGCTGTCTGATCTAATATAACGCTATAAGCGCCTGCAACAGCGCGGTTTAACTAGGGTGGCACTCTAGGTCAAAAATATTAGTAATATAGCGTAAACTAAGTCGAACCAGAAAGTGTGGGCAAAATTTCTAAACTACCAGAAAGATCCTCACCAACTACTGTGGGCCCACAAGCAAGGCCCTTTACCCCTAATTGCTCAGTTGTATAAAATGGATAAATGTAAGTCACTCTGGATAAGAACAGTTGCCAAATGCTGTAACTGAAACTGTAAATCTCCAAAAGTTGTAACTGACCAATCCGATGTTCTAGTGATGAACGTCATCATTCAGCCACATTTAACATAATTATTCCTTTTCTACTACACCTCATTTCCTCATTTTACTCAATCTGAGGCATGTGTGATTATCCGATGAAGGAAAACATGTGCGTCAGTGTACATTACATCTTTGACTAAAGAAGCAGAACTGGCTGGCTTATTTAAAGTATTTTCTTTGGACAGCAATGATGTGTGTGTACTTAGGCTTTTATTTTGCACTAAAAAAGATCTGAGTCTCGATCCACAATCATTTCATATGGAAAATAATTTTACAGCAAATAACATACATTTACCCTCGCTTTGCACTAATACTGTATTTTCTCATACAGCAATCAACTAATTTATTTAATTATCTGTTTTTTTGGAAATTGAAAAAACAGGACTGTATTGAACATCATTAATTATACATTAATTATAACATCCTTTGGGTTCTGTACAGAAAACGTGATTAGTTCTTTTGATCATCATATTTTTCAGTCGGTGGCAAAAACCGTAATGATTAGTTTATCTCCTAAGTCTTTGGGTCTGAGACGTTCGTTCTTTTTGTAATGGGACAAACTTTTTTTCTGGTACAACCTGCATGGTTTCAGCCTATAAAAACGTGACGTGACCAGTGGTGTAGCTAGCGGGGGAAAGGGGGGACATCTATCCCCAGACTCAGCATCTGGGGCACCAAAATTGTTGTTACATAATTACGAATGAATTTCAGAATGAAATATTTTCCCCATTGTTGCGTTAATTATTTTACTTCTTTCATCCTCTTCATTCCCTAGCATGCTAGACCCCTTATGGCTCACATCTTGTCAGTGGGAGCCAGGAGAAGGCAGCGAAAACTGACTTTATCCCTGGGTGCTGAAAACACAAGCTACGTCACATAACAGAATAAGGAAAGAAGGTGAGACTGCAGAGCTTCAGGACGTTGCTAAGCAGTAAATGAATCGTTCCCAATTGTGATTTTTACAATTTAGTCATGGTTGATTTTTGCTTCTGTCCTGTAAACGTTTAGCTATTAACACCAAACAGTCACTTTAATGCTGTTTTAATGCTGTTTTGAACAACTATCTTTGCTGCTGTTACTCACTTACTTGCACATTTTTTTCTCTGCACATTATCTCATCTGGTTGGCACTGATGAATGTACTGTACAAAGTTGTTTGTTTTTTCATTGTCCATTTTGCACTGTCTGCTGTATTGTTTATTGTTCAGGCCACTCAGTTGCTTGTGCAGTCTTTTGTAATTTTTAAACTAGACTACTGCAACTCGCTCCTGGTAGGCCTACCTCTGAGTGCATTTTCCTCTGCAGATGATTCAGAATGCAGCTGCACATACCAAAGTTTTCGCACATCACTCCACTGCTGCGCTCTCTCCATTGGCTCCTAGTAGCTGCACGCATCAGATTCAAAACACTGATGCTTGCCTACAAAGGCAGAAATGGACCAGCACTGTCCTACTTACAAGCACTCATCAGTCCTCACATAGCACCATGCTACACTCCCTCGGGTCCACAAGTACTGCTCAATCCCCTAGGTTACAAGGTAGGTCTGCCTCAAGACTTTTCTCTGTTCTGGCACCAAGATGGTGGAATGAACTTCCCATCAATGTCAGAACAGCAGAGTCACTGGCCGTCTTCAAGCCTTGCTCTTGACATTTAAAAAAAAAAAAAAAACAGTTCCAGCAGTTTTAACAGTTTTTTGTTGTTACACCGATTTGTGAACCACTGTATCAGCATTGAGCTGTTTAATGATGTAACTCAAAGCACTTTTTGTATGTCGCTCTGGACAAGAGCGCCTGATAAATGTTTGTAATTTTTTGTTTGCACTGTCTGTATTATACTTTTTGCACCAGGTCGGACACATGCATTTTACATTGCCAGGACAATTTATTCTCTAGTCCTGAGCGCTGTGTTGTTCTTTGGTTAAGTAGCTCTTTGCAGGGCCAGCTGTAGTCATAGGCACTCACCCAATAAAAATTTGGTATAGACAGAGGTATATAAATATGTTTTTATTTTATTTTGTACAGTAAGTGATTTGATTAAAGCAGTCTGAGGTGGGCTCTGTTTTGAGAAGTTTGAGGGAGGTGTGTAGAAAGCCCCGACCAATCACAATGCCAAGCCAAACCATTTCCCGTTTTTGATTGGCTGTAAGTAACAGCGTGGTGTACACTTTTAAGGAAGAGGGGTGCTTGCAGGTCTGTCAAGGCTAAAACAGGCGGTCACGCAATCTATAAAGTGTGGAAATATATGCTTCCAAATGCACTACATCCCCACCTGGGATGTCTGTCTGCCCACCCTTCTATGGTTGGTAAGAACCGGGGATGGCCGTTGTTTTGTGTATCATCATGATTCTGGAGAAACACTGTCTCATCTCACTGTGTACTGCATCTGCTATATATGACTAAAAAGACAATAAAGCTTCTTGATACTTGGTAATAAACACATTGACATAAAATAAGATTTGCTTAGTTTGTTAAACAATATTCAAAGATCTGAGACAGTGAAATGATCTGAACTTTATTTATAAATTATAAATTATAATAACTGTAAAATACATTAATCTTCGTGATTTTTTTATTATCAGTTTTGTTATAATGGCTCTATTGATGTTTTCAAAATTTCAAACAAGATGCTGTTGTTACAGAATTAATATTATAACAATAATAATTAACGCATGTTTATATAGCACCTTTAAGAGGGAATTCTTCAAGGAGTTCATCAAAAAATCAGTATAAAGGAACTTTTAAACATGACAAAATCAGGCCAGTCTAAAAAAAAGTCAGTGAGTAAAATAAGTCCTTAAATAATTTAGCATGTGTAATGCTATAGAGGAAGACAGTTTCAGAGTTTCAGAGTGTAAGCAGAAAATGCCCGGTCACCCCAAGGGTATAGATGTGTTAAGGGATCAATCGGCAGGTCAGAATCGGAGGAAAAGAGCAGAGGTCTTAGAAGCGTAGACATTTAAAAGTTCTGCTAAATAAACCATGCAGGACCCTAAGAAGCATAAAAACTTTTAAAATTTACTACAGAACCTAAAAGAAAGCTTTTGACTAATAAAGACTTATTAACCCTCATTAAGACTAATTTATTTAAATTAGAATATTGATAATGTTTTTCATTACGTTTAAATTTTATGTTGTTTATTTTCAACAAAGACAGTTAATAATAGTAAATTTTTAAATATTTTTTTTATATTTCTGTCAGTGTAACGGACTCCACTGAGGCAAAGACGTATGTTGAACCCAAGTGCAGTTTGTTTACAAAGTGATTTTCCAAAAACCTAAATATAAACTTGACTTAACCAACAATCATTCACAAAAAACAAGGTAACACAACACTATAAATACACAAAGAAACCATTAACAAAACAAGGGAATCACATGACAGGAAGTAAACAACATGAACTGCCTAGGCTAGCATAACTGAACAAGTTGTTTAGATGTGTTTGCTTTGAAAATATCAGTATTTACAGTGTTATAAATAAAACTGTTTGTTCTGTTCACAGGCTTCTCCCAGGGTTCTTCCAGGCTTCTTACAGGGTTCTCACAGGCTTCTTTTTGAAAGTATTTAAATTTCAGATATATGAATTGCAGGTCTGGAAATTTTAAGATATAACTTGATAAATAGCTTCTTAAAAGTAATAAAAATTTTTTTTATATTTATCCCAGATGTGCTGTCAAAGACGGAACAGCGCTAATAACATGAAGTGGAAAGAGTAGCTCCAAAAAAAACCCCTTTCTTAAGTCAGCTCCTGCATGTCCCGCTACTGTTTCGCACATCAAGGAGCTGCTATTGATATGCGAGGTATTGAAATCGCATTTAAATGAGTTCAACTTGACAAGGGGATTATGTGACAGGAACATGGGCACAAGGATCACATGACAAAGACGACAGGAAGTAAACAGAAACAAACGTGAACTTAAAACATGACCTAATGAACATAAACATAAAATAAAAACTATGTAAAACAAACCATGAAAAATAAACAGAACATAAACATGAAACAAGAACCATAAAACTTACACAAATCCGTCACCACTGTCAGTCACCTGTCCTTTCCCTCAACCCAGTGATCAGTCAAGTTTGATTCTGGCAGCTTGGAACTTTCACCATAGAATTGTACTGCTTTTAAACCACTGCTTTAAAACTTTGTGCCCCCCAATAGGGATCCCCCCCCCTTATCCTGGTTTGAGAACCACTTTTGTAGTGTATGGACTGTCTTCAACTTGTTAGGGGGGAACATAACATCTTCCACTAATTCATTTATAAATTATTAAAAATGCCTAATTAAGTAACAGAATACATTACACCAATTTAAAAGAATGTCTGTCTTGTTTCATGTTTATTGTTTTGTTGTTTTTTCTTGTTTTATTTTCATTCTTGTTCATTGTTTGTTTTGTGTCTAGGCTAAGTTATGCTAGCTAGCTAAGCTACGTTATGCTAGCTAGCTAAGATATGCTATTCTAGCTAGCTTAGCTAGCCTAGGCAGTGTTTTTGTTTACTTTCTTTGTTCCTCATGTCTTCCTTTCATGTGCTTCCCCTTGTCCTTGGTTCCTTTGGTCTTAAGTGTTAACAGGTGTTCCTTGTTTTGTCTTGTGTATTTATAGCTCCTCTGTCTGTCTTGTCTTGGTGGTTTGTTGTTCCCTGTTAACACTGTGGTGAGTTCATGTTCCTGCTATGTTCCCGCTCTAGTATTTTGTATATAGTATTTTGTAAATAAACTGCACCTGGGTTCTCAATATGTCTTGCCTCAGTGGACTACCTGTTACATATAACAAATAAACTTTGCAATTCCTTTTAAAAATCATCCGCAATATACTTTAGTCTAAATGTATAAAAACCTACTTATTTAAAACATTATCATATATTTCATTATAAATCATAAAGTTCTAAGGTTGAGTGGAGAAAGGGAGGACTGGGAGATCGGATGCAACAGCACATTTATTTATTAAAACAAAAGACAACAGGAAATCTACAGAAACCATGGAAGCGGGACTAGCATTACAAGCTCGAGCATTAGCATTACACAGAGGAAGGCTAATGAAATGGCATTAGCGATTACCATTACAACAACATGAGATTCTGACATTATGACAATAACGACATCAAGACTTCAACACGGTCAAAATGGACAGAAACACAGGGGTATATCTGTATATAAACAGGAAAAACAAGCCACACTTGGAAATGATAGTGAAACGATGAATCAATGACACGACTAGCAGCAGACAAACAGGAAGTACATGGAAAAATGCACCACAGTTGACCCGGTCCTTTACGCCGTCTGGCGGTCCTGTGTGGAACTTTCACCTAAGACCTTTACAATAGTCATTTATGACATTACCTATGCTGAGGTGTGAATTTAATAAATTGTTGATATAAAATAAAGGGTGCTTTAAAAGGTCCTTAAATCTGGTGTTCGTAAAAAATGAGAGAACCCTGAGTTTAGTATTGCTGTTATCACAGAGTTCAAAACAGAAAAAAAGCAATTCATAAATATCGGTACCACATATCTTTATAACATGCAAATAATCGGTATCAGTTCTGAAAAAAATCAATATGGGTTAATGATTTTAATGCCTTGATATATCAATAACTTCTAACACACTTCTGATAATCACTCCATCAGATAACCCAGGATATTCTCTTTGGTTTAACTTAGTTTTCACTGCTTCTTCTCAATTCCTGGATAAAGCATGTGCCAGTTTAACCTAAGGGCTTGTTCTCCTAATTAACAAAACGACACAGATACACCAGCAGATGGTTGATGAAAGATGGTAATTACATTTCCCGAACGTCTCCATCAGAAGTGGCTTGCAGGTTGACAGCGGCGGGACGCTCCCGGATTGAAACTGTAACATGCAGGAATTAGGTACGTTTACCGACTGAAAGAATCAACCGCGGTGCAGATGTTCTCATTAAAAGACCTCCAGCCTTCTCTTTTAAAAAAATACATTGAACATTTCTTCCATTTATACACAATTGGTAAAAGTAAGTGTGACCCTCAGTGATCTTTCTCTTTGACACTTCATTAATATTTACGATCTCCTCAGGGGCAAGACGAGCACTAAGCAGGGGGGAGGAGAAAATGTGGGATGAAAAGCATGAAGGTGGAAGAGTGAGGGTATCAAACATCAAATATCATAAAAATATAAATATATGGAAGCAATGTGATGGAAAAAATATATATTAAAAAGTACAGATATGTTGGAGATATTGAGCCATTTGATAAAATTAAACAGAATAGCGTCCATCATCTAAACATCTCAGAAAAATTGATGCTGAATTGCAAAACTCTTGTGAAAATCTGAGAGAAAAGCAAAGGTCACATACCTTCACCTTTGCTTTTTTCCTAAAAGATTCTGTTTCTTTTAAATTCAAGCAATCAAACAAGCTGTTGCTGTAACCAAAGCCAAGGCGAAGAAAGATACATACTGCACATACTGAACATTCGCCATCTGACATATCAACTTATATAATGTTGGTTATGAACCTGATGCCAAGAGATCAAACACTGATTGAGACACTGAAAATATTCCTAAAAGAATAGTGTTGATGTGCTTCGTTTGAAAAAAAAAAGCTAACTGTATCATACTGATTTTACACCGGAGCCAGAACTGGACTGCCAGTTCCCAACTGGGCTGCATTTTTTCCACAAAAATTGGGTTGTTGCCTAGATCCTGGTTCCGTAATTGCCCAGAAATCTATTATGTCGTTAGATGGAGCTTCTACTAAAGACATTCTTTGGCAGATGCCCATATCCAGAGAAACTTACAATTTTTCTCTTTTATACATTTGAAAAGTTGGTGGTTAAGGGCATTTTTTAGGGCCCCATCAGTCGGAGCTTGGTGGCACTGGGAATTAAACCTTGATCTTCTAATTAGCAGTCCAACACCTTAACCACTGCACAGCCACTTCTCCTACAAAGACCACTGTTTGGAAGGTCCAGTTTGTTAATGTTTAAGGGGAAGAGGTAGTTCAGCGGTTAAGGTATTAGATCTGCAGTCAACGTCAACATTCCCAGCCAACTAAGTTGACACTGCTGGGCCCCTAAGAAAGACTCTTTACCGCCAACTGCTCAGATAGACAAAAAAATAATGTAAAAACATCTAGATACGGTCCTTTTGAATAGGGGACAAGGGGGTCTGCCAAATACCAAAACTGTAAACGTAAATCTAAAACCTATTTAGGTAAATTAGCAACAGCATGTGTCTTTTCAGCAGCTTTTATCAAAAGACACTACCGTTCTTCTAGTCATTTGATTGACTGGAAAAAAATCTAAGACAAATTAAAAAGTAGCGTGAAAAAAAGGGTGAATATTGGGGGAGAAATGGCAACCACAGGGTTTAATGTATCCTTGGACAGATTAACAAATCTGTAAAAAGAAAACACAGGGATCAAAAATGACACATGGTCAAAAGCGACTGCACCCGCATGCGATACCGAGCGATTCTCTTCACATGATGTTGACAAGGTGGTTTTTGCTTTCTGTCAGTGCAAACATGAGCGATACCGACAACCGTACCACTCTTGGTGTAGCACTGGCTCCAGTCCCAGTGGAAAAGTGGTATCAAAATGTCAGATTATCTCATCAGAAAATCCTGTTGGTGTTTCTGCACAATGTAACTAAAGCAGTTAATTGCCTTCCACTTTCAAAATCCCTTTGCCTTTGCCAATCAATACCAGGCTGCCCCATGCGGCACGGAACCGTCCTCATCTCATTCCCTTGGTGCCGCTGTCTCACACCTCAAAATATACAATATTGTTCAATACACATATAATTAGACCCCTTGACACTGAATGACTTTGGTGTCAATTTAATGTGAATGTAAATGTAGTCCTGTTAAACGAAGGACCAGCTCGATATTTTGCAGCTCAAAAGTTTCAATTCCCAGAAGAGCATTTTCAGAATCAAATGTTCCTTAAAAGCAAAACTGATTCGTTGAAAACTGCTTAGTAAAGTAGAAGCTATTAGTCTCGATTCAGTGGCTGCTTAAGGGGTGTGTTGCTTGAGGAAAAGAATGTTCGGGGTATGCAGGTATTGCAGGTATGCAGAGTTAGTGTTACCACCCTGAAGCTCATGTGGTTTATTCCATTTGGTCACTTCAGGATATTTCTGTAATCAAACATTTGGAAGATGAATAATCAATTTGTGATATTTTTGACAGAAGAAGACAATTCCAAGAGGAAATTCTGGAAATTATTGACAACATTTTTGAGGAGTTATTGACATGACCAGGATCAGTGTAACTTGTTCAAGTGGTCTATCATTGGGGTGGTTGTTGTGTTGTAGCATATACAGTATTGCGATGATTACATGTGTACTTTTAATTTCTACGGTGGGCTGTTTAGGTACCAAGCTAATCTGGGTCACATCAGTGACCTATTTTGGACAAACACCCCCCTAAGTAAAGATGAAACCCCATTTTGCCCTTCTATGCCGTAACCTACATCCTATGCACACAAACTGGATGTTTTCTGTCCTAAAGACCATTGTTTAACCAGAACTCTGTTTGTGCTGACTGACAGTTATTGCACTATTGGAACTACAAAAAGAATAAGTAGTATATGTTCTTATCAGAATAACTTAGCAGTAGATTAGCATTAATGATTGAACATTTATTTTTATTGCAAACGTCTTTATCCAGAACAACTTACATTTACCTCTTTTATACAATTAAGGAATTGGTGGTTAAGTTCCTTGGCAACTTGGAGGTGCTGGGAATCAAACCCTGATCTTCCAATTAGCAGTCCAACACCTTAACCACTGCAGTACCACCTTCATAATTATCATACCCCAATATCAAGTCCTCAGTTGTAATACAATTAGTGAGAATTTTGTGCCTTTTGATTTGCTGCTATGTTTATAAATTGTAATAAAGATAAGAGGATTACTGAAGATTACCCATGTTACATTGGCAGCATTTTTCTTCAGATGCTCTACTAATATCATGGAGAAACTTGCCAAATTTCCACATAGAACTGCTTAACACACCTGTTTCTTTAGCACCCACCATTATTGCTCAAACGCCCCCTTCAGGCACGACCTGATTACCGAAGCCCCTGACGTTGTCTGAATGCCAGCTGGGGTGGGTGGGGGTGGTGGTCCTCAGGCCCAGGTGATAATCACTAGGCTACATTATAAGTGCATTCTGCTGATAGCTGATACACAGTAAAATCTATTATATAGCTTCGCATAGTCCATACTGCACACTGTATCCTCACTGATAAATATTTATACCACTTTTCCTACCCTTTCCCACGATCTGAATTTATATACCCTAAATTATATTAATGCCGCTTTACGTGTATTACCTCTGCTTGCCTTTTGACCACTCTTCTGGATTTCGCTACTTTGTTTAATAAAGCCATTTGCTGCAACATGGACCCCTTTCCGCCTGTTACTTTACAGAATACTTTGCCCTCACGGGATCCAGTTGCAGTGGCGTGTCTCCAAGCACAACTGGCGTCCGTACAGCTACAACACCACCCCCGGTAAGCTCCGGAACTTCGCTAACTCATTTTTCACTACCCGATAAATTTGATGGCACCCCAGAGTGCTGCAGAGGTTTCATTCGCCAGTGTGAAATCTTTTTTCAAAGTCAGCCTGACGCCTTCACCTCAGACAGTAAGAAGTGCTCTTTCTTCTATCTCTGTTATCTGGCAAAGCTCTCGACTTCTGCTGTCTGAGACTCAGACCCGTAAATCTCCTCTTCCCTAAGTTATGTTATTGCACAATTGCGTGATGTCTTTGAATATCCTGCAGGAGGCTGGGGTATTTCCACCCAGCTACAGTGTTTACATCGGGGTGACCTATCAGCGGCAGAATATGCCATTCATTTCCACGCCCTAGCAGCTCGAAGTGGATGGAATGAGATGGCGCTCAAGTCTAGGTTTAAGGATGGTCTGAACCCCAGGTTACAAGCAGAACTTATTTGTCGCGACGATACGGCTACCTTCTCACAATACGTGGCCATGGCAGTGTGGCTGGACAATCTAATCCGTAACAGCCCACAGGTTCCCCAGCACAGAGACCACAGCGCAGCAAGCACAGGGCCTTCCATGCCTACTGCTCCCGAGCCCATGCACTTGGACTACACTCGGTTGCCTTCGCACGAACGTCAAAAGGCTATGCTTTTATTTTGGAGAAACGACTCATTTCTGCTCATTTTGTCCTGTTAGGTCCTCACGGCACTCTCAAGTTAGTTCTCCCATATTCACCTTATCGCATGGCATGTCACTCACATTTGCTGTCTACCTTAATATTGAAACTGTGTTTCATATGTTTCCAGCGTTAGTGGATTCAGGTGCTGCATTGAATTTCATGGACATTAACCTAGCTAAGCATTTTAAACTTTCCACAGTACCATACTCACCTGCACTTTAAATCTCTGCTGTTAAACCCATCGGTAAAGGTGTCACTCACCATACGGACCTCATCCCTTTATGGATTGGAGCGTTATATCAAGAACAGCTCATTTTTCATCTCATACGCTCACCCCATAATCCCATTATTCTAGGGTTCCCGTGGCTACACAAACACAACCCCACCATCTCTTGGTGAGATAAGGACATTACACAAGGATAAAGTTACTGCCAGGAACACTGCTTATCTCAGGTGCCCCACACACCATGCCATCTTGTACAGATCACAAATCAACCTAGGGGGGGTTGCTGACCAGATCCCCAGGAAGTACCACAATCTACTAAAGGTCTTCAGCAAAGCAAGGGCCTCCGAGTTACCACCACAACCTTCCAGGGGATTGTGCCATTAAGTGCCTCTCTAATGCCAGCCCTCCACGAAGCCATATCTATCCCTTATCAAAACCTGAGACCAGGGCCATAGAGGACTACATTGACGAGGCGTTGGCTTCTGGCTTCATTCGGCCTTATACGTCACCTGCAGCCTCAGGTTTCTTTTTTGTAGAAAAAAAAAGATGGGCCATTTTGTTTATGTATCGATTATCGAGGGTTAAACAATGTCACGGTCAAGTACAGCTACGCTCTACCTCTGGTCCCCACGGCATTGGAGCAGCTCAGAGAGGGGTGCTTCTTCACTAAACTGGACCTGCGAAGCGCCTATAACCTCATCAGGATCCGTGGGAGAGACGAGTGAAAGACAGCTTTTACCACCAGAGGGCATTACGAGTGCTTAGTGATGCCTTATGGTCTAGCTAATGCCCTAGCTGTCTTCTAGGTGTATGTTAATGACATCTTCCGAGACATTCTAAATAACTGTGTAATCGCCTACACAGACAATATACTTATCTACTCGCAAACCTATTCTCAACATGTAACACAGGTGCGCACGGTCCTCTCACATCTATTGAAACATCAACTCTGTGTCAAAGCTGAGAAGTGTATTACCTCTGCTTGCTTTTGACCCCTCTTCTGGATTTCGCTACTTTGTTTAAAAAAGCCTTTTGCTGCAACATGGACCCCCTTCTGCCTGTTACTTTACACATTGTTTGTTTTAAGAGTTATTGTCTTTTTAAAAGCTGGCAGCAATTTACATATCAAAATACATATTGGTATCAATCAAAAAAAATATCGAGATTACATCGTCCAGTCCAATTCTACATTTACATTTCTGGCATTTGGCAGACATTTTAGCCAAAGGACTTACATTTAGCTCATTTATACAACTAAAGCAACAGTGGTAACTTGGGAATTGAACCCTCAACCTTCAGGTTAGCGGTCCAACATCTCAACCAATGCACTACCACTTCCCATTTCTACATTATTAAAGACTGATAATTTCTTATTTAAACAAACTGAGAAATCTGTAGCATTGGGGGGAAAAAAAAGTTTTATCCTGTCAGTTTCTGTAGTGTGTGTGTGTGTGTGTGTGTGTGAGAGAGAGACTGAGACAGAGAAGGAGAACGAGAAAGTGAGGACAGGCCAAAGTCTGGGTCATTTATCAAACCTGTCTAGTCTGGAGCTGATGAATGAAACCTCACAGCAGGCTGTCCAGTTTGATTAGATGTAGAGGATTTCAGCTGTAATGGACAGACAACAGCGAGACACACCGACATGCACAAGCACACACACAAACACACACACCAACCGGCATCTGTTGAAGCAGATCGAAGTTAATTGACTGGGGTCTGCAACTAAAAAGTAGCTGAATTCTCAACACATGCAAAGCAAATAATCCAGGAAAAAAAACAACTTTACTGTTTACACTATTGTGAATTATTTGTGTGTATTGTATATTGTGTTCTATCTCATTGGTTCGGAAGATTGTGGATTGAATTCCTGGCACCAACAAGCTGCCACTGCTGGGCCCCTGAGCAAGACCCTTAACCTTCAACTGCTCAGGTAAGTAAAAAATTAAGCAAATAAAATAAATGATGATATAAAAAAGTCATTCTGGATAAAGAAGACGTCTGCCAAATACCAAAAATGTAAAGTTTCCTATTAGTGGACTTAAACTATGACATAATCCAAACACAATTGTGAACTGTTTGCATTTACGTTTCATGACTAATAAACTCCTGTTAACTTAAAGAGAATTTGGACTGCCTTAGTGTGAAACATGTCAATCAGTGTTGGGGCGGGAATATACTATAATTTTAATTCAATTCAAATTGTCTCATTCAGCTTTACACAGAATGCAGTAACAGTAAAGAGTGTAAGTTTGTCCCTAATAAGCAAGCCGGTGGCGACTGTGGCAAGAAAAAAAAAGTTGGAAGAAAACTTAAGAGGAATCAGACTTAAGAGGAAACCCACCCTCATCTGTGTGACACCGACTGTAATTGTTAGTTTGAACATGTTGTAATGATTAAATGTAATGTAAACTGTAGCTTTGGGTCAGTGGAGCAGAGTGAATCCCAGTCCATTTACGAAGCTTCTTAAAATCAAGGAAAGGGGCGGGAACCTTTGAGTGCTTCTTAAAATCACGGAATGATTCGAATCAAGGAAAGGGCGGGAACCGTATTCAGGAGTGACGTCACGTTAGTGACCATATACAGCAAATGGCATAACCATATGCTACCCTAGGCATAAATATTTGTAAAGTGTTTGACGCATAACTTAAGCAGCTTTTAAAGTATAATAGTGGTTAATTCTGCCAAATGGATATTTGAAAGATAAAGAATTTGGAGACGTTTTAAAGTTTATAACTATTCTAATTAAATTGTTTTTTATTATAAAGTTGGCTCAAAGATTTACGACACTTTTTGAAGTTATAATGTTTTAACATATAATTTGAAGTATTTATTAGAAAGCATTTAACTGCATATGTGTACTATGTATGATTAAGTATGTTTGAAAGCAAAGATATTTTGGAGAACTTTTACTTTCCTATTACATGTGAACTTATTAAATTGATTTGACCTATTCAAAGATATTTGACAAAGAAATTTTTACATCAGGCCATTTTTTATGCCTTTCAGTTGCTTGTCAGCAGTCTCTTGTAGCATTTTAACTGCAGGCTAGGCTAATGCAACTTAGGCTCCTAGTATGTGTAATGTGACAAAAAATTTACCCTCTGAAATTCATCAGGCTGCAGCTTGCTCCTTCAAATGCCTTTGTTGCTTACCCTAAGTGACTAGTTTTTCACACCATCTCCAATCTGCACTGGCTACATGTTTTTTTAAACCTACTCTGCAAGTTGATTCACACACCACTCCACTGCTGCGCTTCCTCCACTGGCTACCAGTTTTAACCGCTACCAAGAGTTTTCAAAACACTGCTTCCTCCACTGCATGCTTGCCGATTTGCCTAGCCACGAAGCCAGAAATGAAGCTGCACCTGCACAAAGTCACTGGCCGTCTTCAAGAGCTGTTTTGAAAAGCCGAAAAAAAAAAGCTTGAAAAGCCGAAAAAAAAGCTTTACAACGTTTTTTTTGTTGTTGTTTGTTGTTGTTGTTGTTGTTGTTGTTGTTGCTGCACATTTTGATTTGTGAACTACTGTACCAGTATTAGATGAGCTGTTGATCAATGACTGTGCTGACTGAAAGCAACTTTTTTTGTACGTCGCTCTGAATGTAACCACTTTTTGTCTGAACAAGAGCGTCTGCTAAAATGCTGTAAATGTAAAAATTTTAAATTTGTGTAATCATTTACACAGGGGGAAAAGGAAAAAGTTTTAAAAAGACACAAATTGCCTTGGTTAAATTTACATACTTTTAAGGTGGAAAAATTTTAAAAGACACAAAGTCTCAATTAAAATACATAAATTTTGGAAAGTAAAATATTGAATAATGCCATTTTGCCTTCATCCTATGGTGTGGAAATAATTATTGAATCAATCAGTTTTCAGTTTCACAAATGGTCAAAGTCAGTTCGTCCAAAGTCAGTACGTCCAGCTTGTGTTGTATAAATGCACATATCAGATACTTGCAAGTTTATATGTATAAGCATGCCAATCAATCATCAAAAAAATCGAGTAATAGACACAAAATCAGAATTGGCCATCAAGACATGCAGTTTATATGCGGCCTCAATGGAGCACAGGGGCTTAATGGAGCACAGGGGTATTGTCATGCTGGAACGGTGTTTGAATCTCCTAGTTTTTAGTGAAGGAAAATTGTAATGCTACAACATACAGAAACATTTTAGACAACTGTGTGCTTCCAAATTTGTGGCAACATTTTGGAACCTCATATAGATCAGAAGGACAGTTAAAAATGTCTTATTTACCTGAGAAGATGTAGGATCTGTATGAGGAAAAAAACAATTTTAAACATTATTGACGGAGACCCCTGAGATTTAGGGTTGAATTTCAGAGCGCCAGAAAAGAAACAATCAAACCTTTTGCTCCAGTTGACCCAATGCTGCTGAAGCTCCAGACAAGGTCTGAAATGATTTACTCTGATTAAATTTTTGTCCAACCACCAAAGTGCTGGCACGCCCTTTTAGACGCCCTTTTAGCAACCACTAAAATCAGTTTGGGGTGCAACCACTAAATCATGGGATGGGACAGGTGTTGTTTCTCAAACTTAGAGACAAACTGGTGATGAGTCTGGAAATTTCAGGTGAAGCTTACATTTCTGGCATTTGGTAAAGACACCCTTATCCAGAGTAACTAACAGTTATGGTTAAGGGCCTTGCTTAGGGGCCCAGCAGTGGCAGCTAAGCCTTTCTACATGCCAGTCGTCATAGACCTATGAGGTTGATACTTCAGAAAATTACTAGCTATGCCAAGAAGACCAAGACAAGTTAGAAACCCATCCCCATTAAGGAGGAGTTTCAGGATTTTTATGCAAAGTAAGTTGCCTCCGCACCACTAATCAATTAACCAACTAATCTCATATCCATAATTTGTCATTTGTAAGACATTGTATAATATTTTTGACATTTAAATTCTGTAGATCCTTCTGTGCATATTTGTAAAAGTACCTCCCTACTCTGAAGTGTGTCATAATGTTCGAAAAACAGTAGGTGAAAACTTCCCGGATGATCTCCTACTTCCGCCCTGATTCTGTATTATGCATTCGATGGACACTTTACTATCCTATGAGTCCGTGGAAGAGGTGACTCGCCATATTCCAAAATGGCGGAAAGCCGCAAGGCAGCACTTTTTAGTCCTTAAAGCAGCTTCAGCAAAAAAACATTGCTCCTGGTGGGTAAATTGCACTCATTTCTTGTCACCTGACGATATTAACATGGCAGCTGTAGTATGTCTGAAATTCATTCTACCCGTAGAATTAACCATGAAATTCATACTGCCCATAACCCTACTATATAGAAAATACTTTTTAACAATCGTGAAGTACATACTAATTTTAGACATAGTACATACTGTAGTAGTGTGCGAATTTGGACACAGCAAAAGACAAATTCGCTTAGTCAGATTTGAAAATTAAGATCACATGACTCACATATTTGTGAATATAGATGTTTGAGTGCCACTTCCTGTTTGGATCCAATGATGCCTGAGCTGAAGCTAATTAGTATGCTTTCATTTCAAAATAAAGTCAACAAACATTCCCATTAGCAAAACAATTAAGCATCCGAGGAATTGATAAGGGGCATCGGGAGGTATGAGGCAACAGCCGAGTTCACACACACACACACACAAGTTTGTGTGTGTGTGTGCATTTCAGCATAGAGAGATATACATAATTTAACACACCGGTAAGCCTTTAGCTCTCCTGCTTTCGCCTTCTGCATCTATATCGACGCAATAGTGATTCTGGCACTGTAATGATATGGATGTCTTGATGGTCATACTAAGATCAACTGATGACGCTGATGCAGCTCTACTAAGATTTGCCTCATTTCAGTGACTCTTCCTCCTTGGCTCCCACTGCGCCTAAGCTGCAGCTAATTAGCACGGTATCTTCTCAAAATAAAGCCAACAAACATTTCTATTAGTTACGGTGTCATTAGTGAAACAATTAGGCGTCTGCGGAGTCGATAAGCTGCACCAGTTGCCACAAAGTGCTAGGCGAATAAAGCTTCTTGCTCCATGTGTGTTTCTTATCTTTCCTTTTTGTAATTAAGGTCCATTCCTGAGCCTTTTTTTTGTCATAAACCAGGCGTGTCCAAAATCAGTCCTGGAGGGCCAGGGTTTTTTAGGTCAACACACCTGCTTGTAAATTTCAAGTATACCTAGCAAGATCTTGATTAGTTGGTTCCAGGATGTTTAATTAGGGTTGGAGAAACTCTGCAGGACACCCCGACCCTCCAGGACTGAGTTCAGGACATCCACAGTCAGTTGCACCAGGATAGAAACATTTGACTCGTCTCTCGTCCTTGCTTTTAACTTTCTGCAGAAAGACAATGTAAATAATTACTGGTAGGACTCTAAAAAGATTATAATCACTGCGCAAGGATAATAACGTTAGCTTGTTAGCCTTCTGGATACTCTGATAGAAGAAGAGACAGTGTGCTGGAATCCTGCATTTAAGAAAAAGGCCTAACAGTGTGCATTTAAACATTCGTCCGTCCATCAATCAATCCATCCATCCATCCATCCATTGTCTATACCTGCTTATTCCTGATCAGGGTCATGGGGATCTGCTGGAGTCTATACCAGCTGTCATTAGGCGAAAGGCAATATGTTGATTGATCTTTGAAAGATTTTAGCTTGAGAATAAACTCGATTTTTAAAGACTAATAAAATGGAACAAACAAATAAAATGCAGCTTTTTATGTTACTGAAAATAACTCAACCACTGGTTCCTTCTTTTTCAAACAAACTCATCCTTGCAGAAACTCCACCATATTTACTCCTAAAATTGCTAGAAAAAAATTAGGATAACATATTCTAATGAATTCAAACAAGTATATTAATGGTGACATCATTATCTAATACCAAGAATTCATTACTAAAAATAAAAGTTAGTTTTTAGCATGTGCTTAACGGTGATATTTACTTTACACAAGCCGGGATTTCCATCAATGCCACAGGGTTCTGTAATTCAGAAATTAGCTTTCAGGTGAAGATATTTAATCTTTCCTCTGCAAAATATGGTGCAATGATATCACAGCGTAGCCCGGGGACATCTGTGTTGATCTTCACATCAGCAAATAGAGAAAAACATCTGGAACATTAACAATAAGAATGATTTACTGCGAGAAACTTGGTACAAACACACTGAATGTTCTGGCACCAGATGGTTCTGGGTAATTGCTGTGACAATACAGTTTAATTGACAGTTAACGTTTTCAATAAAGCACAAGGAAAGAATTAGCAGCATTCGGCTTTTATTTGTTTTTGAAACAGATTGTTGTTTTTGCTGTTTAGTTTTTTCTAAATATATACAGTGAGTTTGCACAGAGCCAGTTATGGATAAGCTAGCATAAAGGTAACGCTGTGGGAAGTGGTAATTCAGTGCTTATGGTGCTGATTGAAAAAACAATTAGGTTCTATTCCAAGCACTATCACAGCTGGGCCCCTGAGCAAGGCCCTTAACCCTCAACCATTCAGTTCAGTTGAATAAAAAAGTAGATAAATGTAAGTTATTCCTAATGGAGGACGTATCTCAAATTTATGTCATTAATTTAAATGTAAACATGCTGCTTTTGGCTGGTACTGGAAATCAGTCTGCGCTTTTCCACTTAAAAAAATACTGGTACTCAGATCTTAGTACTGAACCAGCCCCAAAAACTTGCTGGGTTCAAACAAAGGAAGGCGGGGAGGGGGATTCCACTACAGACTACAATTTTAAAGGCAATTTTTTAAAAAGCCATAAAAGAGTAACATTAATCAAATATTTCACTTTTTAAAGTGGTTGGACAAAAAAGACTAACCTTCAGGACGACAAGAAAAATCCAAGACAAACTAAAAAGTGCACAAAACTGCATAACGGGGGTATCAAAGGGGTATCAAGTTTCGGCTATGCTCCCTGTGACTCTGCGTTCAGCCTTGTGATGCCATCTGTTGGTGTATCTCGAAACTTTTCGATATGCCCTTGTATACGAAGAGATGACAACCGCTGGTCAACAAATTGAAAAAGAAGACAAAGGAAAGGATGTTGCGATCCAAAAAAGAGAGATGGGGAAATGCATTCAACAGAAGGTGTTATTCATCGGATATTCGCCAGAATCCCTGACTCTTAAAACTTAAAAAACCAAACCAGATGAAAATGAAGCTTAGTAATTGCAGGGAGCGTCATAAATTATCATACATAGAAAAAATTTAACCAAACATTTTTATGAAAACCATTTTTTTTAATATAATATGCTCTAAATGACAAGCATTGTTTTGTAAACATATTTGAATGCGGTTCCACCGCTGCTAAGGAACACGTATAAGTACAGTTCTGCTTGTAATGGCATTTGGTGATATGTTTCTGAAGATATTTATGTTTGTGTCTTTTCCTGTTACACCATGGACCTTCAAATGCCCCCAAATATAAAAATCCACTGGGGTGAGATCTGGGAATCTGGAAAATGGTTTTCATAAAAAAGATATATTGAGATAAATTTTTCTACGTATGGAATTTTATGGGACAGCTTGTAGTATCACAGTGGTTAAGTTGTTGGACTGCTGATTTGAAGATTTGTTGGTTCAATTTTCAGCACCATAAAGCTGCCACTGCTGGGCCCCTGAGCTTTAACCCTCAACTGCTCAGTTGAATATATAAGATAAATGTAAGTCACTCTCAATAAGGGTGTCTGCTAAAGGGTTCAACCTCCGGCACCAGCTTTGATTAAAAAGCATTAATAGGGTTCTGATCTCATTGTCTCTAAGATATTACTTTTCGCACCGTGTTGAAGTTCAGATGGACCTGAGCTTGAATTCAAAGTTAAAGAAGCACTTTTGGTGTTGAAAACATACTGTATTTATGTGTATTGATGTTACATTGGTGTTGGAGGTGTTGGAGATGGATTTTGGTTGAAATACAGGGTTTTCCATCTAGGAAAAATAAAGAAGAAGTTTTTGTGAAAACCATTTTCCCAGATCTCCAGATCTCACCCCACTTGATTTTTATCTTTGGGGGCATTTGAAGGCCCATGGTGTATCAGGTAAAGATACAAAACATAAATTATCTCAAGGAACGTATCACCAACGCCGTTACAAGCAGAACTCCAGCTGTGCTTATACGTGTTCTTTAGCAGAGGTGCACTACACGCATCCAAATGTGTTTTCAAAACACACAGGGCAGTCATGTCGAGCAGGATGAGAGCAGATGATATTATATATAATAAAAAATGTTTTTTTTGTTATAAAAAAAAAAATTTTTCCTATGTATGGAAGCTTATAGGACACCCTGTATAAAAATAAACACAATAAAATGTAGGTTTCTTAACAGCTTGAGAACCTAATAAGGAAGTGTCAGGGCAGGGAGTGTTAATGACCTTTGTGTTAATGTCTGTGCATCAGATTTACTCTTCTTCATTTTCGTGCTTTTAATGCTTGACATGCTGCTTTCTCACCGCTTATGTTAATAGTGGATTAACACGCAATTAACGTAACCTTTGCAGGAAGAAAATGTTTGGAATCAGAAAAGAGTTAGAAAGTTGGAAAGATAGAAAAGAAAGAGTCGAAGCAATTGATGTAGGACACATCTGAGTTTAGCTCAGGGGTCTCCAAAGTCCAACCTTTAAACGGCTTACTGCTTGTCTATTGATATATAGAATATGTGTCACACCAAGCGTGGGGAAGTGCTGGCTCATGGTTAAGGTGTTGGACTACCAACTTCGTAAGGACGTCTGCCAAATTCTGTAAATGTAAATGTGAGCAGAATTTATAAAACATGCAGTTTCTCAATGTCAACACAAGTAACAGAACAACATTTTTGTCCAGATGTAGCAGTAACATCTGAGTGACAAGTATCTGATTATTCGTATTGCACTATTATTAGTTTAGTGTCAAGAATTGGCGCCAAAATCCAAGAGCCGCGACTCGTTTGAAACGCTGCACGGAACGTAATTAGGGGCCTTTCCCATATTTACATTTACAGCATTTGGCAGACACCCTTATCAAGAAGAACTTACATTTATATCCTACACAACTGAGCAATTAGGGGTTATGGGCCTTGCTCAGGGGCCCAACAGTGGTGGCTTGGTGGTGCTTGGAATCGAACCCCAGTCTTTCTCACATTTCTGTTGTATTAAAATCTGTATTGAAGAAAAATAGAGAGCACCCCTTCATTACATTTTCTTTCTGAGAGTTGAGTTACAGCGAGGGTAAGATGGTGGTAAAAATCCATTGTTGTAATGGAGAGCACAGCTAATGGTTGCTCTTGAAATGCTTTGGAAAAAAAGCAGAGAGAACCATTTCTGTTAGAATACTTTTTAATTTCAGTTATCACCAGTATATACTGTAGTAATACTGACTGTATTGTGGTATTGTATTAGAATATAGAATTTGTATATGGAATTTTATTAGATTATTAATGTTTATAGACATATTGAATGTAATTGAAGTAAGTCATGAAATAAAGGTCAAATTACTGGTGTTTGTTTGACCCCCAGGTGTGTCCACCATATTGAATCTGGCCCCATTTAAAAAAAAAATAGAACAAGTACAACATGGCTAGGTTGTCAAAATGTTTCTTTCACTGTTTATTATGAGTGTATGGAGACGGGTTGTATTGCCTGTGGAGTTTCCGTTTTATATTAAACACCTGCTCAGGATTTTTATGCCTTTACTTTACTCTTCTAATAACATCAAATATACACAAAATATACACAACCAAGATCTAATTTAAGCATATAAAGAAAAATATTTGTCCATGTATATTTTAATATACTATATATGTATATTAAATATTCTGCTTCATTTATTTACTTCTGCAACATATATATACTTTTTTTAATAATAATTATTTCCTCTAGTCAAGAAATTTTAATCTGTAACCCACAAATTCTGATGCGTAACATGACATTTTACATTTCATTAATTTATTAATTGGATTGTAAAGATTATCTAGCACAGATAAAGAACAGACAGATTGGCTCTAAAAAGTTGGCCTGAAATCTAGTCTCATTCTTGGACGCTACAGATTTGAATCGTTGACTGAATGTCTGACGAATTTGGCGCACAATTGGGGGAGAAAAAATTAATACGTTTGTAAGTCACATCTGATTGATCAGGTTTCCAGTTTTTTGACTTTTCACCTGGAAACAAAACCATCAACTACGTCATAGTTTTATATATAAAAAAAAAGGGGCTGTCATGTTTACAGCTGTGACAATGATGATTAGCCTGACTAAACTTTTTTCAAATAATGTGAAATTTACAGACTAGACTCATTTATCTGCACAACATCACTAAATAGACACTCTTTTATTGTAAGTTTTCACATACATTTTCACAATTTACCACATAAAAACAGTCTGTGATTGGTTGCTTTTTGCGTGTCAGTCAGATGCCTTCTTGGTTGAAACAAAGCCACCAGACCTTCTGCCATAGTTATATCAGTGGCAGGCTGTGCATTTGGTACTTGTCCTTCAGTGGGTTCTTACCCGACCGATACACATCTAATATACCACCATCATCACACCACAATTATAGAAACCATCAACACTAAACAAACACACAATATAACACGGCATGGAATTACAGACAGAGAGACACATTTCACATATTGAGGATTATAAAAACCATTTTTTATTAAAGCAAGAAACCCGTTAACACACAACTTCAAACCTCTGCACTACAACCACAACTGTACTACATACAACATCCGGAACAGTTCAGAATCAATATTTATCTAATAACATGACGAAACATAAACATTTTTATAAAATACATCATATCAACCGGAGATGCTGATTTATTATAGACAAATTCCATCCTTAAATGTATTAATGTGTGCAGGAACAGGAACAGTTTCTGTAACAGTTTTGCTCTGATCAACCAATCAGAAGACAGAAAAATGCTGCAATATTGTGGGCTATCTAGCCAGCTTGTGAGGCGAATTTAAAAATCTGATTGGTTAGTTTAAGAAACAGTGTTTAATAATCTGCCACTGCTAATATAGTGTAATTGTAAATTCCACGGGCAGCGCTGATTCTGAAGGCAGATTAGATTAACATGGCAGCACATAGAAACTGAAATCTGATTGGACATCCACATCCACGTACTGGAAGCAGCGTGTGCAGCGAGCGAGAGAAACACTACAAAATGAAGAGAATAAACTGTTGGAATAAATTAACACAATTTAATGGAACTAATATTAGAGTTTAGGGGTGGGTGTAAATGGAGGTCAGTGATTCTGATAGTGTTTAGAACAGCACAGAGAACCACTGACTGACCCGCACTGACCACCCACTAAGTTATATTAAACGATCAGTTCTCCAAAGCTAGCTGTGAACCAGTTTCAGGAACTCCACAAAACAGAACTAAAAAAAAGCAACAGAAGCCACACTGACAAACAAAAATTTATAAAATCTTAAAAGAAGAAAAAAGAAGAACAAGTTTTTTGTCCTATTCTTGAGCTGATAAATAAATGATAAAAAAATGAAGGATATTGTATATTGTTCCCATTGTCCTCTCTACAACCTTGTTCTTGGATCTCTGCCAAAAGCTTCTCGAGTCTGATTTTTTTTTAACATTACTCCTGAAAAGCCGTCAGTAGATCAAAAAAAAAACAATACAGTTATATCAGATTTGGCTAATATTATCCTTTGTGCTGGATGTTTAAGCCTCTAATATAACGTGTTTATAAAAACTAGTTAAATAAATAATATAGTCTCACCGCTGTTCCGTAAGCTAGAGGTTCAACTTAAGCCCTGGACAACATGGACTTTTTTGGGAGATAGAAGGTAACCAGAGGATGCTTTAAAAAAGGGCCCAAACTAAAAACAATTGAAATGAAATGTTTCTCTTCGTTTCTTTTTTTCCAAACTGAGTTTTTGGTTTATAATATTTTTAGTCTGTGATCTTAAAAAACCAACATTGATGTATTTATTGATAGAGACTTTTGGGGGTTTTTTTTTTGTCGTCCTGGTCATCAGTCGAATGCTGAAAATGTAAATGACTCATAAGGCAAAAACTGGGGAAATGACAATATTGATTTTCTTTAAAAATTATACCAGTTTATATTATACCAAAAGCTCTGCAACTTCAATGTGGCTTCATCATGAGGCCTCATTTGATAATATTTTAAATAAAGTAGATCAATTAAAGCAAATCATCTTACTTTTACTCCTACTATGGTACATGATACTACTTCATGATGCAATGCTGTAATGGCTGTCTTGTTTTTATGTAACGACCACCACAAAAACGATGACAAAATCGGTGGATCAGAAATGGCAAAACCAATATCTGATCATGAAAGAGGATTAAATATCAAGAAAATATCGTTAAAACTGATTATCATTATCAGACGTCCTTTAAGGGCAACACTACCCTTTACACTACTTTGACATATTGTTGAATATTGTAGTAGTAGTTTTATGAAGCACTTTATAATATAACAGCATTTAAAAGCCTCCTAGACAGTAAAATACCTTTAGATTACTAACATGTCCTCTTGCTTTACTAACTGTCTTATGAAAGTTAAGGAAGTGTTATATACAGAATGAATAGAAAAAATACCCTGTATCTTTTGCATTGTTATTTCTGAATAAGGTCAGTGGCAAAAAAAATTTACTCGGAAAAAAAAAAAAAATCAGTTACTCGGAAGTAGTGATGCATTCCGACAGGGACATTCATTTTTTACTTCTTTTTTTTTTCCTTTTTGTCCCTTTAGCTATGATTATTAGATTGTAGCAAAGCAGTGCCATACAGCACTATGACTTTATTCTGCAGTTTCATTCAATGAGGGACATGACTTCATTTTGATGTCCTACAGAGTTTAACAATCAAACATCGATAAAGACAATTCAGACTCCAAATAAGAAACTTATGTGATTAAATATGAAATATATGTGATTAAATGGAACGTGCATGTTTTGTAGAAAAGCATGTTTTGTTTTTGTTAGGAAATGAAGCATGAAGCATGTGTTGAAAACTGTAATGCACTACTGGTACTGCATTAAGGGACCCGCCTGCCGGGTGGCACTTGGCACAAGGAGACTGAGATTTATATTGATGTGCTTCTGGATCATGTTATGTCCCTCATGTTTTGGTTCCTATGTCAGTCTTTCTTTGCGTTTCGTTATTGTATAGCGGTGTTGCTCGTGCGTCTTTCCGTTGATGTCTCTGTGTATATATGTATATGTATGTCTGGTTTTATGTAATCGCTTTGATTGTTGTGTTACGAGGCTCTATGTTGTCTCTCCTGTGTCGTCCATGATCCTACGAGGTATCGCTATTGTTACTATCGTGATTAAATGCTAATGCTACGATTTTAAAATAAAGCTAACATCTTCAGTTCTGTTCAAAAGAGTTTTCTGTTCGCCATGTTTTTATGTTTGAATTTGATTACCCTACAGCGATTTCCCTTGTTTTTATTAATAAATACCTGTTGCATCAAACTTTGCTCATTTTCCTCTTCTCCTACGTCCACAGTACATAAAACAATTACAGCTTTGCATGTATGTGTTAAAATATTGAAGATAAATATTGCAATTTATAAGTAACAGAGGAAAAAATCAAACCAAAGATATTACAAATTTTAACTAATGAATTAATGTATTTGTTTGTTTGTTGTTCATTTATTTTCATTTACTTCTATTATTTTTATTACACTCTTGCACTACAGCGCCACACTTGTTAAATCGTGCTATTGCAGGCTTTTTTTCAGGCTTTTACATAACGCTATATGAAATCAAATTACTATTTGCTAACAAAATATTTGTAAAGATCTTGATAATGTTGACTGATCGCTTGAGGTTTAAACTGGAATATCAGTTCTGTGATTATTCAGATGCTCGTATGTTTCCTCAGAACTGTGCCAAAAGTCAGAGATCTTAGTTTAACAAAGGATCGAGTCTTCTGTTCACACTCCATGTCTGGATAAAAGCGTAGAACCAAAATTCTTAGCATTCAGAACTAATCATCTATACTTGCTTTGCAGTGAATATGTGTGTGAAAAAAAACCCCCCACTTCACTTGACATGCATGCTGTAAGGAAAAAAATGAGCTTCGTGTGTATGACATGGCATACAAATATTATCATCACTGTATATCAAGAGAGGAACAGAATTAAAATGAATCCAAGCGAGTGAGCTGAATCATGACAAGTCCTTTTGTCCTCTGATCTTCTCCAAATGCATGCATTAGTGCCATGTAGCGATGGGATAATTATCCTATTTATCATATTTCTCTTGCTTAAGCTGGAACAGAGCTTGTCTATTTATCACATATACAGTTTAAGACTGCTTGTTTCTACGGGTTACGGTATGTGTTGATGTGGATTAGTGGTTAAGTTGTTGGCCTGATACCTGAATGAAGACTGGGGGTTCGATTCCCAGTATATCACCACTGTTGGGCCCCTAAGCAAGGCCCTTAACCCCCAATTGCACAGTTGTATAAAAGAGATAAATGTAAGTCGCTCTGCACAAGGGTGTCTGCCAAATAGGTAAATAGCCTACAGGTTAACAAGCCAAGGTTCGACTGTTAATTGAATCTTGTTTTTTTTGTGACCTAAAAACACACATTATATTTAGTACAGTACTGTATATACCATACACACTGTCTGCATACATATATGTGCAATAATATACATCATCTGCTACGCACATGAGTGTGCAGGCGCGTGGTAAAACGGTTAATTCTGGAACTAACAGACTTTGTTCACTACACGCGGATGTATTAATATTCCATTCGGACACTACACCTCTGCAGATTTTGTTGTTAATTCTGATGTCTATTGGTTCCGGGACCGTTAAAAGTACTTTTTTCTGTACTTTAATTCTTAACTGTACCCCTTTGGTGTGGACTGATTCTATCTCCTAATCTACACATTTGTGGGATAACCAGTTTAGTAGGGTAAGTGAAAAATGGGGCAACGCATATTCCTTGGGTTATTTTTTCCTGTGTGTTTTTAAACTATCCCCAACCCACCCACTGCTGCTTACCTGGGTCAGGTGTGTTCAGTCAATCAGAATCTTAGGAGATGCATAAGATGTGTCGCATATTTGAGCGCATTTGAGTTAGTATGTGCTTTTCAGCTTTAGGAAAAATTCCGTTCTCTATAGTATGTATATGCTAAGTGTTATAACTTCTTAAATAAATGACTGCCTTTATTATATCATTTAATAACCACCTACTATGTACTCTTCAAAACATGGGATGACAAAAACCTCTTCTGTTCTTTGAATTTTTTTATTCTTAATAAAAAAGAACAAATTATCATTTAAACTATTTAACCAAGTTGTTATATTTTTGCAACTAGTTATATTTCTATAATTAGTGTTCATGTCAGGCTCCAGATAAATTACATGTAAAATTATATCAATTAATGAAAAACACTTTTATTTATCTATGTACAGAACCTCTTCTCTCTCTCTCTTCTCTCTCTCTCGCTCTCTCTCTCTATTCTCTTCCCTCCTCTCTCTCTCTCTCTCTCTCTCTCTCTCGCTCTCTCTCTTTTTCTCTCCCTTTCCTCTCTTCTTCTCTCTCTCCTCTCTTTCTCTCTCGTTCTCTCTTCTCTCTTTCTTTCTCTCTCTATCTATCTCTCTCTCTTTCCCTTATCTTCTCGCTTCCTCTCGTGCTCTCTCTCTTTTTCTCTCCTCTCTCTCTCTTCTCTCTTCTCTCTCACTTCCTCTCTTGCTCTCTCTCTTCTCTCTCTCTCTCTCTCTCCTACTCTCTCTCTCTCTCTCTCGCTTCCTCTCTTGCTCTCCTCTCTTGCTCTATCTCTTTCTCTCCTCTCTCTCTCTCTCTCTCTCTCTCTCTCTCTCTCTCTTTTCTAGCTCGCTTCCTCTCTTGCTCTCTCTCTCTTTCTCTTCTCTCTCTCTCTCTCTCTCTCTCTCTCTCTTTCTCTCTCCTTTCTCTCTTGCTCTCCTCTCTTTTCTCTCTCTCTCTCTCTCTCTCTCTCTCTCTCTCTCTCTTCGCTTCTCTCTCTTCTTCTCTCTCTCAACTATCTCTTCTCTCTCTTTTTCTATCTCTCTCTATCTCTTCTCTCTCTCTCTCTCTCTCTCTCTCTCTCTCTCTCCTCCCTTCTCTCTTGCTCTCTTCTCTCTGTCTCTTTCTCTATCTCTCTTCTCTCTCCCTCTTCCTCTCTCTCTTCGCTCTCTCTTCTCATCTCCTCTCTCTCTCTTTTTCTCTCTCTCTCTTTCTCTCTCGCTTCCTGTCTTGCTCTCTCCCTTTCTCTCTCTCTCTCTCTCTCTCTCTCTCTCTCACACACACACACACACCACACACAACACACACACACACACACACACACACATCTTTATCAGTTATAAAGCTCTGAGAGTGTTCTAGAGTGTGAGACAACTGCCAAGGAATTATGGAAATGAGATGCTAGTTCACCTCCGCAGATGCCAGAAGCTTTAGCATAAAACAGCGCATGAAAGTAACATGGGAAAAGAGTCACTAGCGGTGAAATATCACCTTTAATCTGGTTACAGAGAATAATGCGCTTGTAGTAGTGAGTTTGTAAATGTTACATTTTTTATACGAGTTTTAGTTTAAAATAAAGTACTTCAGAACTTCAACCTCAGATACATATTCAGAATTAAACACATGCTTTTACACAGAAGAAAAACAAAACCATCACTGCTATTTAACACACATGATCAGTGATTAGTCTTCAGAGCATTGTGTAGAGTGATTGGGAAAGAACAGCACTATGATTGGGCTTTGGGAACACCGGTGATCAATCAATGGTTTTTGGGATTGGTTGTTTGGAACAGTCAATATCAGTGGTCTTTGGGAACACTGGTGATCAGTGAGTGATCTTAAGGAGTGGTGACTGTTGTTTGTAACAGTGGTGATTATTATTGTAACAATCTGTCATCTGTCATCTGTAAATCTATCACCAGTAACACTGGTGATTAGTTATTGGTCTTTGGGAACATTGGTGATCAGTGATTGGTTTTTTGGGAACACTGGTGATTAGTTATTGGTTGTTTGCAACACTGGTGATCAGTTATCGATCTCTAAAAACACTGGTGATTAGTCATTGTTTTTGAAAACACTGGTGATTAGTAATTGGTTGTTTGGAACAATGGTGATCAGTTATTGGTCTCTGAAAACACTGGTTGATTAATAAATGTTTTAGAAACATTAGTCATAACTTATTGGTCTTTTGGAAACACTGGTGATTAGTAATTGATTTTTGGGAACACTGGTGATCAGTGAGTAGTTTTGGTTGTTTGGAACACTGGTGATCAGTTATTGGTCTCTGAAAACACTAGTGATTACTAATCCTTTTTTAGAAACATTGGTGATAAGTTATTGGTCTTTGGGAAAAGTGATGATCAGTGATTGGTTTTTGGGAACACTGGTGATCAGTCATTGGTCTCTGGGAACGCTGGTGATTAGTTATTGTTTTTTTTTAGGAACATTGGTGATCAGTGATTGGTTGTTTGAAACACTGGTGATAAGTGATTAGTTCTTTGCAACACTGGTGGTCAGTGATTGGTTGTTTGGGAACACTGGTGATCAAATATTGATTTTGGAAACACTGGTGACCAGTGATTGGTTGTTTGGAACACTGGTGGTCGGTCATTGGTCTCTGGGAACACTGGTGATTAGTTATTGTTTTTTGGGAACATTGGTGATTAGTGATTGGTTGTTTGGAACATGGTGGATTTATGATTGGTGTTTGGAACTCTGGTGATCGGTCATTGGTCTCTGGGAACCCTTGGTGATTAGTGATTGGTTGTTTGGAACTCTGGTGATCAGTGATTGGGAGAAATATTTTAGTGGTTGGTTATTGCACACAGTAAAGTTAATGACTGGTTACTGGTTGTTGGGAAAAAGAGTAATCAAGTGATTGGTCAGCAGGGACAATAGTCATTGCTGATTGGTTGCTGTAAACAATGAGGGTCAGTAAATGAGTAATTACTCTTTGGTCACTAGAAAAAATGGTGATTGGGCCTCCGAAAAAAAAACACCTTATTCCAACACACCGCAGTATAATTATCAGTAGTGTTGATGTCGTGGATTGACATTTACATGGCTGCCATTTGGCAGACACCCCAATCCAGAGGGACTCACATTTATCTAAGCTTTAGAGCCACAACTTTTTAGTTTTTTCAACATTAAAAGTCTGCCTAAATGCCTTAAACGGTGACTTCATGGCTCAGTCGTCAGTGGGCATCAAAATTCATGACAACTTGCATTAAAAAAACAAGTCTTTGCAGATTGGAGAAATAAGATTTAGGAGGGAGTGGAAAGGAAGATGCAACAAATGAAAAAATAT
>VCAZ01000004.1:0-80000 GCA_005784505.1 Bagarius yarrelli | reverse complement strand
ACCCTAGTAACCCAAAGTCATTAAAAAAAGGCAAGCGGAATAAAGCGCAAACGCAGATTAGCCACGTTGGTCAAAAAACATCTCACGCAAGCGAAAAAAAATAGTTTTTTACATTTACACTAGTTTCTGATGCGATACTTTAAAACACGCATTAACTCTCTCTCTCTCTCTCTCTCTCTCTCTCTCTCTCTCTCTCTCTCTCTCTTTCTTTCGCTATTTCTCTATCTCTCTGTCTCTCTCACTTTCTGTTCGTTACTTGCTTTTTTATTCTTCTTTGTCTCCCTCTCTATCATATTTTTACTCATTCTCTCTCCCTATCCTCTCTCCCTCTTTCTCTCTCTCCCTCTCTATACCTCTTTCTCTCTCCCCCTCTCTCTCTCCCTCTCTTTCTCTCTCCCTCTCTATACCTCTTTGTATTCTTTTTGTGAAATTTTATGTCTCTTGTTCTGTCTCTCTCCTAATTTTCTCCCTTCCTCACTTTCTCTTATCTCTTACGCTGCATTTTTGTCCATCTTTGATTTTCTCTCCCACGTCCTCGCTCTTGTATCTCCTGTTTGTCTACCTGTCTACCTTATCACTTCTTTCTTCCTCTTTTTGTCTCTCTTTGTAGATCTCTTCTCTTTCATGTGTATCTCTTTCTCTTCTTTTGTTATCTCTCTCTCCCTTTCTCTCTTATTCTCTTTATGTTTGTAAGTCTGGTGTTACCCTTCCTAAGAACATAATGAAGTGTGTTGTGGTATTTTTAGCTGCCGGTTGGTCTCTTGTGCTGTCACTTTATTTTAAATTAAGATAAAGATGATGTAAAGACGTCTTTTAAACATTCCTCACTGGACAACACTGTAATTATTGATTATTGATTACATGATGGACAGTGACGATGTAGAAATGCATCCATGTTATAAGAAAATCTGGGGTTTTAAAGTTGCTGCTGTATTTTCCGATATTTTAACTATATTAATTAAAAGCAAAAAAAACCACAACACACACACACACACACACACACACACACACACCACACACACACACACACACACAACACACACACACACACACACACACATGCCCAAAATCAAATCAACAAAAACAGTTACTGAAGAAAAACCTAAATAGGCCATACAAGATCAAGTGAGGGCAAACGCGTGTGTCCATTTGTCCATTTGTCCATACTTGCAATGCAGTCCCAGTGCACACCTGTAGAGGGAGCTGCTGTTTGGACAAAACCATTATAATGCATAATAGCATGTTTTTTATGGGGTTAAACAGAGGAATGATTGTAACATCAGCAAATCTGAGACTTTATACAGAATCTGTTCTTATGTGGCTGAACAAGATATTAAAGATGTGTTTACCCTTTTTTCATGGTTTCTCAGAATAGTTGGTTAATGAGGCTATCCATCTGTATCATCATCATCATCATCATCATCATAATAATAATCTTTGTGTATGTGTGTGTATGTGTGTGTATGTGTGTGTATGTGTGTGTGTATGTGTGTGTATGTGTGTGTATGTGTGTGTATGTGTGTGTATGTGTGTGTATGTGTGTGTATGTGTGTGTGTGTATGTGTGTGTATGTGTATATGTGTGTATGTGTGTGTATGTGTGTGTATGTGTGTGTGTGTGTGTGTGTCAGTGCCTTGAAGGAAACAAAACCTCACTGCTGTTGTTTCCTTAAATTTGAAGGTACATGAAGCTCCTGGGGGGAAAAGGTGGAAGTGATGGTGTGTGACCTTGGACTGGTGCTTTGAAGCAAAAAAAACAATAGTTTTTACAGCACACAGTATTGGGCACACATACACACCTCATGTAATCATATATATATATCCAGGAAATCCTGGAGGATTTTTAATGAGATCACCAAGTTTTCTAGACATGGAATGGATAAGTTAGCGAAATTTTGTGGCATCTATCATTTTTCATTCTTCAATAATGACCTCTTTTAGAGACTAGACACAGGATGGAGAGTGATGCTCAACTTCCCAATAGGTGTTCTATTGGGTTTAAATTAGGAGACATACTTGGCCACTGAATCCCTTTCACCCTGTTCTCCTTCAGAAATCCAACAACTAAGGGCACAGTGATGGTCGCATCTTCTCTTTCAGTATGGAGCAGTACATCTGATGAGCATAAGGACACTGCCACACACCATGTTTCACTGTAGGCACCATGCATTTTTATTTGTATTGCTCACCTTTGAGACGCCATACAGTTCTAAAGTCATCATTTTCAAAAAAAACATTTATCTTGGGTCTCATTACTCCAGATTATACAGTCTTGAGATACTGCCTTAAATGTCACTTTTCAAAAGGGGTGTGTACTTATTTACGCTGAGCACTGTATGTAGGACCAAGGTTATGGAGAGCTTTGTCGGTGAAAGTTACAGAGTGGCGGGAAAGAGGCAGAGACGGCGATCTGGACGGACGGACGGAGGGAGGGAGGGAGGGAGGGAGGTTAGGGGGAGAGAGAGAGAGAGGAGAGAGAGAGAGAGGAGATGAGAGAGAGAGAGAGAGAGAGAGAGAGAGAGAGAGAGAGAGAGAGAGAGAGAGAGAGAGAAAAACACAGCAATCTGGACAGACGGCGGGAGGGAGAGAGATGGACCGCGATCTGGACGGAGGGAGGGAGAGAGTGGGAGAGAGACGGCAGTCCTGATATAGAGGGCGACAGAGATCCCAAGAAAGACTTTTAGGTGAGAGAGAGAGAAAAAGAGTGATATTGAGATCAACGTTTAAGTAGTAGAGCATAGACAACGAAGGATGACTGATTAAAAATACGTGTCACGTGATTTCTGGTTTAAATCAGTCTGATTTCCGATTTATTATATTGTAAATTATAGCTGAATCTGAGCGCATCCCCTTTCTGTCCAACTCCAATGAAGATGTTCAGGCAAAATAATTACCATCTTTCATCCACCATCTGCTTCAGTGTCTGTCTCCTTCAGATAATTACGACAACAAGTCCTCAGGTAGGACCGAGGGTTGAACAGTTATATCAGAGGAATATCAAAAAGTGAGGAGAGCAGTGAAGGAGGACGTGCCTGAAGTTCTACCCCTGAGATTAGTACAGGTTGGATTTGTCTAAGCAGTTATGTTGATGTTTGATACCCTCCAGCTGACCAGTGTAATTTTCTGCACGGATAATTATGATGTCTGTTTTGGTTAATTGACACTTCAGTGACCTGCTGTGACTCTAAATCAGAGTGTCATGTCCGTATACCTGTTTGTCTGTGTGGGTGTTTATTTCATGCCATGCATGTCGCTGTGTCTCGCTGTTGTCTGTCCATTACAGCTGAAATCCTCTACGTCTAATCAAACTGGACAGCCTGCTGTGAGGTTTCATTCATCAGCTTCAGACTAGACAGGTTTGATAAATGACCCGTCTCTGGCCTGTCCTCAATTTTTTGTTGTTCTTTTAAGTCACACACGCATACACGGACAAGTTATTTTTTTCTACCTCATTTCTACCGAGGCTGGTGCTGGAGCCGGTTCTCTTGCACTAGGAAGGGAGTGGAACCCGCTACATCACCAACAACAACTTGTTTTAGTTTCACAGTGTATAGCGGTTCTAACTTCATTGTAGCTATGCTACCTAATGCATGCTTATAACGTTAGAGATATGATTGGCCTAGCGATGCGATTTAACTTTACATTGTGTAGAATCAAAATCTGAATTAAACCACATCACTAGTTGATAATCTGTTATTAAATCCAGTTTTAAATATATTATGAACATACATTTTGGTAGTGTAAATACAGAATAATAGCCTTGTTAACAAAACTTAAGATCTAAGGTCTAAGATAGATGGTTCTGCATTCTCGACCAGACGGTGACGCACATTGGTCTCTTCTGTTGACCACTGTTGAACAGACATCTTGTTCTTTTTTCGCTAACGCTTATGCTAATACTTTTGTACTTCGTTTGCCTTTTTACACAAAATGCTGTCTAAGGTGACTCTCCGTCCACTGACATCATTGGTTCCCACTCGAGACATAAGGATATGGGCCTCAGCACAGCCCAGTTTTAGTTCAGAAACGTATAGGTGCTATGAAACTTTAAGGATTTTAGACAACAGTCCAAGTTGCAGTAGGATCGTTTGAAAAAATCATTGGTTGAGGTGTTGCACTGCTGGTCAGAAGATTGTGGGTTTCATCTCCAGCACCACTACGCTGCCTCTGCTGAGCCTCTAAGCAAGGCACTTAACCCTCAACAGCTCAGTCGGATAAAAGATACGATAAGCATAAATCGCTCTGGATAAAAGCATCTTCCAAACCCCAGAAATGTAAATGTGCAGCCTGTGTGTGGTTTACTTTGTTCTTCAACAGTATTAGATATTTATTTTAAAGGTTTTTTTCACCCAGTTTTGATGGTCAGGTTTTGTTTAGCTTTCATTAACTACAAGCCCTGAATTATGTTTTCACTGTGAATGTGTTAGTTTGGTGGCTGCAGAATATGTATATAATAGACTGTTTTATATGCTTACCTTGTGCTAAAGTTTTCCATGCAGTCCATTTGCATCTGTGACAACCTAAAAAGGTGTGAATTACATTTGTATTAAATGGTGCAGTATGTTTTGTAGTGTGACACAGCTGCACCAGGGGATCTAGGTGAGAAAGGCGGTTCTGTGCTTTAATTTGGTGACCTTGTATCGATTTGGCAAAGGAGCAGATCTTAAAAGTGAGACACAATTATCAGCTCCTGCCATTGTGTTCTTTTAACAAACAGTTTAAAGTGCTACCCAGTTGTTTAGCAGTGCCTTCTCTGCATTCCGAAATTCCATTATTAACCTGCCCTCTCCTTTTCCCTTTGATAGAACCCACCAGCTCGGTGCAAATTGGTTCAGCTGCCATTTGAGATAAGAAACTTTATAAACATAACAGAACGGTTAACTGGAGGAGCAGGAAATATATTTTTCTCTGGATATTTAAATTATTGGTGCCATTTGAGTGACAAAGTCAAAAGATTTTGTTAGTAAATGGAGTCTACACTACTTAGGAACTTATTTAAGATGTAATCTGTTTAAAGTCCTGCCTAGGGTGTCGTTACGGTCCATCCAGGTGTAACGATACACTTTTATCTTTTTATTTAGACTAAGCAGTGTAAGTTTTCTATCATGGCTTATAAAGCTTCTGGGAATTGCGTCCATACCAACCAAGCGCTTTAATTAAAGGGGATTATTTTAATTAGAAACTTTTGCGGTTCTTTTTATGAGGTCTGACAATTTCTATGTGTAAGCTGCACCCGGATCTCTGTTCCCTCTGCTCCAAATACTGAACCCAAATTTTTCTAATCTCTCTTTCTAATGTGAAACTCATCTGTGGAGTTGTGAGCTGTGGATTTTTATTTTTAATTAAAGGATTAGCAGAATTTATTCATCTGGACAGAAATATTAAACCCCAGATGTCTGGCTCAGGGTTAATATTATTAGGCCAGCATGAGCGTCTAATTATTTTTAGATAAGATGTTGGAGAATAAGTAAACAGAAATTGGGCACAAATCACAAATTAAATCCTTTGTATTTTCTTTTATATTTTATGAAACATTGTTTATGTTGGGACAGTAATAGAGATGAAACACAAGTGCATGAGACTGAGAAGAGAGATTAGTTTAAACAGCAGTTCTATTGAATCTGAAGTGATTTACAATAGGTGGTATTTAGTAACCACTACCTTATAAACTTTGGATTAAACATTGTAGACGAAAGTGAAAGAACTGTTCATCCAGAAAGAACGGTATTTGCAACAAACCTTTTGGCAGATGGTAGCTCAGTGGTAAAGCTGTTGGACTAACAATTGGAATCATGAGTTTAATTCCCATCACCACCGAGCGAGCACTGTTGGGCTCCTAAGCACGACCCTTAACCCAAAAAAACTCAGTTGACAGTACAGCTGCAAATTTTTATTAAACGCCCTTATCCGGTGCGACTTGCGTTTATCAAATTTCTTTTATACAACTAAGCAGTTGGACCTTGTTTAGGGTCCCAGTGGTGGCCGCTTGGTGGCCCTAGGGGTTGAACTCTTAATCTTCTGGTTCACAGTCCCAAAAAGCAGAACATTGCCATTTTGAATAACAAGCAAGTTGTTAAGTAATGGCACCAGGCTTAATCGTTAGCTTATAATGTTAATTCAAGACAGAATGCTCATAAAGTAGTCACAGGATGCACACATTTATAAGATAAGATAATCTTTACTGATCCCACAGTGGGGAAATTAAATTGTTACAGTGGCTTAGATACAAGAAACAATTATGTGCAAAGTAGGAAGATAGAAAAAAATGTGCAATAGAAATGTGCAAATTTTAAAAATCTACAAGTATTTACAATTCTATACATAATGTGTTAATAATAATAAAAACTAGGCATCAACTAACCTGCAAGATAAGTTAGGCAATGGAAAACAAACAGTTATGTGCATCTGTAGTTAGACTGTTGTGAGACTGTGAGAGTTGTGCAGTCTAACAGCGGTGGGTATGAAAGACCTGCGGAACCGCTCCTTCCTACACAGAGGGTGTAACAGTCTGCTACTGAAGGAGCTGCTCATAGCCTCCACAGTCTGATGCAGTGGATGAGAGGTATTGTCTCATCCACAGCATGTGTCTCATCCATTGCAAAAATGGTTAAGGTGTTGGTTTACCAACCCGAAGGTTATGGGTTCGATTCCCAGTTCGACCAAGCCACCACTGTTGGGCCCCTGAGCAAGGCCCTTAACCCCCAATTGCTCAGTTGTATAACAAGGAATATTGTAAGTCGCTTTGGATAAGGGCGTCTGCCAAATGCTGCAAATGTAAATGTAAATGTCTATGATAAATGCCACCTCCTCCACAGAGTCCAGTGGACAGCCCAGGACAGAACTGGCCCTCCTGACCAGTTTGTTGAGTCTCTTTCTGTCCCGGTCCATGCTGCCTGCTCCCCAGCAGACCACAGTGTAGTGGATAGCAGAGGCTACCACAGAGTCATAAAAAGTCCTTAAGAGAGGCCTACACACTCCAAAGGACCTCAGTCTCCTCAGAAGGTGGAGGTGAATTTGGCCCTTCTTGTACAGGGCATCTGTGTTATGAGTCCAGTCCAGTTTATTGTTAAGGTGAACACCCAGGTACTTAAAACTGTCCACGACCTCAATGTCAGAGCCCTGGATACTCACCGGTGTGTAATGTGGTGTCATCCTCAGACACACAGTTCCGTAGCCTCACGTACTGTGGCCTGTTGGTGAGATAGTCCGATGTTCATGAAGCCAGTCTTCCGTCCACTCCTGCCCCTTTCAGCTTGGTGTTAAAGGCACTGGAGAAGTCGAAGAACATGACCCTCACAACAGTTCCGGCGGCCTCCAGGTGAGTCAGTGCCCGGTGCAGCAGGTAGATGACAGCGTCATCCACCCTGATGTTCGGCCTATAGGCAAACTGCAGCGGGTCCATTGTGGTGCTCACCACAGAGCGAAGGTGGCAGAGGATGAGCCTCTCCATGGTCTTCATCAGGTGGGAGGGTGCACTGTCTTAGGAACCGGAACCACACAGGAGGCCTTCCACAGGACAGGGACCGTCTTCAGACTCAGGCTCAGGTTAAAGATGTAAGTGAGTTGGTCAGCACAGTCCCTAAGCAGTCCGGGGCTGATGCCGTCTGGACCTGCGGCTTTCCTGGTCTTAAGCCGCCTCAGTTCTCTCCTGACCTGATCTGAAGTTAGGGAGAGGGTGGTGGAGGTGGGGGGCAGAGCTGGGCTGGCGTGGGTGGTGTGAAGTGGTGAGAGTGGGTGTACCCACTGGACTGGAGATGTGTGAAGTGGGGGGAGGAGGGCTGGAATCAAACCTGTTGAAGAACAGGTTTAACTCGTTGGCCAGGCCCTGGTCTTTATCAGCTGTTTCTGTGCCTGCTATCTGTCTGTGGTCAATGATGGTCTTCAGGCCTCCACGTCTCAAATGTTGTTCTGCTGCAACCGCTCCTCCAGCTTCCTCCTGTAGGTGTTCTTGGCCTGTCTGATCTTATATTTGAGTTTGTGCTGAACTCTCTTCTGCTCCTCTCTGTCCCCTGAAATTAAAGCCCTCCTCTTCTTCTTCAGTAGGGCCTTGAGCTCAGGGGTCACCCAGGGCTTGTTGTTGGAGAAACACCGCAGCCTCCGGGTCGGTACTGTGTTATCCACACAAAAGTTGATGTAGTCCGTGATGCAGTGGGTCAGGCTGTCAATGTCATCTCCATGAGAGCTGCAGAGTGTCTCCCAGTCTCTCACTGGCCTCGTCAGTCCACACTTTCACAGACTTCTTCTGTGGAGGTTCTCTTCTCACCTTGGATGTATATTCAGGGAGCAGATGCACCAGATTGTGATCAGAATGGCCAAGTGGGGGGAGGGGATTGGAGGTGTATGCATCCTTAACATTTGCATACAACAGGTCCAGCGTCTTGTTTTCCCTGGTGTGGCACTTCAGGTACTAGGTGAAAGTGGGGAGAATGGAGGAGAGTGAGGCTTGATTGAAGTCCTCGCTGATGAGAAGCAGCGCCTGCGTGTGTCGGGTGTGCATGCGTGTCACCGCTCCGTGCAGTCGCTCACACGCCGCCGCTGCGTCGGCCGATGGAGGGATAAACATGTTAAACAGAATAACATGAGCGAACTCCCTCGGGATGTAATATGGCCGAATGCCCACAGCAAGAAACTCGAATGCCCACAGTGAGAAACTCGATGTCCCTGGTGCAAAGTTGTTCCTTAGCAGAGACGTGCGCCGGGTTGCACCATCTCTCGTCAAAACACCGCCAGTCCTCCTACTTTCTTCTTACCACTCTCTCCTGATAAATGATCTTCACTGTGTAAAAAAAAAAAAAAAAAAAAAAGTCACCACTAGCGACAAAAGAGTCCCTGGGTGAGCGCCAGCTCTGTTAGAGGGGGTACCATAGAATTGACATTTACTCAAAGTCTTTTTATTTCCTCAATCATCTCTCCACCCCTTCTGGAACACCAGTATCCGATTGTTGGGTTCAGATGTGCTATCAAAAGCTTGAATCATTTAGTGTGTAGTCAGACAATTATAAATACAGGGTATGTATATAATGTACATATTTCAAATAACACAGCCTGAGTTTATTAGGGTTTATTGATATGAAAATATAAACTTAAACAAGTGTTTGTTTATTTTGATTTTGCCTTTATGGAATTCTCCCCTGCAGTTCTTTTTTTATCCTTGATTTTCTATTCGGACTGAACAGTCTGATCCCCGCTATCACTAAAGCCTTTGAGCTATACGCATGCACTTTCATCACATTTCATTCTTTTTACTAAAAGACAACAACTCGAGGCTGTTTGAATGCTTTAAACAGGACTGTTTACTCTGATCTTTTCTCAGTGCTGTTTCTCCCCATTTTTCCATTTCCTGTTTAACTTTTTCAATTTAATTTTATTTGCATAGCACTTTTTAATGGTCATTGTCTCAAAGCAGCTTTACACAATCAAAGATAATTATGTGTCCCTGACATTTTTATGTGTGTAAAAATGTGATTGTCCCTGATGAGCAAGCTTTTTTTTTGTTTCTTTAAATCCCACTCTTTCCCTTAACCTCCTTTCTTTTTCCCTCTTTTTGTTTGTCTGCTCTGTCAAAATCAGTGGCTGTCAAACCCGTCATGTGTGCAGTGTTTTCCTTCACGAATGAAAGAATTTGGCCCAACAAGAGAGCCTCAAACTCAGCAGCTGCTCAAATATGCAGATGTTGTTTCGCTCAACCGGTCAGAGAAGTGAGTGATTGAAAAGAAGGGTGTGTGTGGGAGGTGTTTTGACATCAACTATAAAGATAAATGAGAGATAGATAATACTGTTGGCAGCTGTGAAGGCAATGACATCTAAAACGACTTATTCATAGGGATTTGTAAAGAAGATCGCAGCGCATAAACTAAATCTAATAAAAACCTTCCCCACTCATCATCAGTATGGGTTTTAGCGGCACACAAGGCTAATTTAAGGGTAAAGATGTTATCTTTAAATTGCTCTTATCCGTGCTGTTGAATAGAGCTTAGCATCTGAGGATGGATTACTGAGGTCCTCAGATGTAAAAGTTACTTCTTCCAAAAGCACAGTGAAAAGGCAAGAAATTCACTGACTTCGTTGTAAGGTAGTTTATCGATTTTGGGCCGCTCTGCCTCTGCAGCGTAGGTCGATTCTCTCTGACCCAAAGCTGTGGAATATTTTACTTTGAGAATGATATTTTTGTTCCTGGTTAAATGGCTGATCCCAGGCTTTCAAATTGAATATTAAAAATGTTTGGCGTTTGTGCAATGGATTGGCCTCTTGACCAGGCTTTTTACTGCCTCTGGCCCTAAAGCCCCTGAATCTGCTCCAGGTCTCGCATAACCCTGTGTAGAGTATGTGGTAAAGAATCCGAATGAATGAATGTAGTTCTGGCATTTATGATCTTTATTTTATTGGATTTCTTTAGGAAATAAAACATAAGAAGAACTTTGTTTGTGTGATTGTTTTCTGAAAAAACATAAGGTACATGTCAGGCATTTTCTGTAATTAAAGGATTGACAAAAGGAAACTACAGCATCCGAGAAAACAAGGGCATTAGGTGACATACGCCATTTCATTTGTAAGGCCGAGTTCGAGTTTAGCTCTGTGTGCTATAAAGGATCCTCTCAGCTCTTCCATTATCCACTAGTGAAAAGCAGAGCTGTACTTTACTTGCTGAGTTTGGGGACTCATCTACTGGCAGCTTTCAAGCACAAGATAATACACAAACCATATTCCTTTAAGAAGGCTATTCTGCAGCGTGTCTTTCAGGTAAAGGGTGAGGTGGTGAGGCTGTTGTGAGGCTCAACGTTACGCAAAATAGTTGCTCAGAATCGGTGCAGGAGGTTTGGCCAAGCAAATTGAGCTTGATTTTTGGTAGGTCACATGACCTACCATTATATATACGGGTTATTTTTAACAGCTATAACTGATTTTTATTTGTATATTTATTTATTTTTTGCCACACAGATAAACAGCGACCAAAAAATTACCCCAATTAGTCATTGGTTGCCCATTAAGGTAGCACTGTGGGTAATAGCTTTAATAATGTATAGACAGAATTCAGCAGAGAAAATGGAGATCACTAAGGCCTGTTTTAAACAAATGCAACCTTGACTAATTCGGAATTAAATGTCCTCTAATTCACAGCTGCATTTCTTTTTTTCCTAAATAAAATGATATTTTACTGCAGTGCAGGAATCTGTGATGCATTATTCAAATACTACACAAAGCCCTCGGATATGGACGTGTGTAGATTTCACAGCGAGTGTTTAGGATCATCTCTCATTTGCTGCTGGATTTAGGGACTGCTGAAGGGACGAAGTGATTGTTCCCTGTGTGTAGACTGTTGTGTAGGAAATAGACACTAATTTGTCTGCCTGTATTTGGCAGCGCTAAATGAGTCATTACTCTAACTTCAGCAGCCAAGAGCCGGCGAACAGCCTTTTGTGTCATTCCAACACTTCCTTTATAGCTCATTTCACGGAACTGCTATGCAAAAGCTTTTGTTAGAAAGATTTCACAGACGTTCATCGGTCGCATAAATCTTCATTAGTACGTCATTTAAATAAACCAGACAAAAAACAGCTGGATGCTTATTAAAATGACTCCAAACGCCTTGTTTAATAATTCAGGATTCTCGCCTCACCAGGTGTAATAAATGAAAGGTCTTTAGGTTTTGTTAAGAAGAATTAGCTTTGTGTTTCCGCAGTCATGAACTTACGGTCTCTATAGTTACATTTACATTTCTAGCATTTAGCAGATGCCCTCTTTCCAGAGTGATTAGGGGTGTTGTTCACACTACCAGTTTTGGTTCGTTAGTTTTGTTGCCAAAAAGGGAAATGGTATAAACTTGCATTTTTGACAGCGACTTTAAAGATACTGAATCTAATGTGATCACAACCTGACTGGGCTTTTGTGCCATTCTGGAGTCAATAATCAACAATAACTAAATCAGCAATGTTTTATAGAATTCCGGGTTTTGTTTCCAGTCAGGATTTGGAGACTCTTATTCATATCTTTACCACCAGTAGACTGGACTATTGTAACACACTCCTGATTGGACTTCCCAAAAAACCCTCACACAGCTACATCTCATACAGAACACTGACACCAGAATTCTAACTAATACCAGAAAATACTGATGGACGGATACATTTAGGATTGATTTTTAAAGAACTGTTACTTGTTTATAAAATCACTTAATGGTCTATAAGAATTATTCATACCGCTTTGGACAAATCAATACTTTTTTTTTTCATTTATAAGACGACTTCGGCAAAACTTTTATTGTATTTAATAAATGTTAGTTGCTATGCACGACCCCACATATGTGTTAACTAAAGTTCATTTGTATACCAGTAGATACAGCCAGAGATTCTCTTTTGTGTCTGTTTAAAAATGAATCCTACCCTTTTCCCAATCTGAGAAGGTGCATGTGGTTTCACACTCCAGTGATAATTAATTAATGTTAAATAATAACACCTGCTCTGTAAAATATAATCAAGGGGGCAAAGATTTTATTATTCTCAGTCACCATAAACATGGCCAAGAAGAAAAAATCCAGTCATGATCTTCACATGCGTGGAGGCAAAGGCTATAGAAGCTTCTGGAACGGAAAAGAGGGGGAAACATTCCACAGCAGACCTGTAGAAATCTTGAGGAGACCTACAAGTGTTTACAGGCTGTCAATAAGAACAAAGACTTTTCTATTGAATATTGAAAGATTTTAATATAAAGCGTATGAATAATTCGAAACATCTATCAAATGTCATTTCCTAAAATATCACATGCTGTTATTTCTTTACTTTTTTGTCACGATAAATATATGGAAGTATTATTAACTCATTTATCACAGAAGATTAACATTAAAAACACTAAAAATACCAAGGGTACGAATAATTTTGAGCACAAATGTCAATACATTACAGATATGATTATTGAATATAAACTATATACTTGAATGTAAATCCGCAGCCATCTTTAAATCAGGAATCAAAACACATCGGTTTAGTTTTGTAATCACTGAATGAGCGCTGTGTTACGTCTCATCTGACTAGAATTGTTTTATATTGGAAACTGTTTTCATTTATTTTCAATCCATTTGTTGGTTTTAATTTCTCTGTTTTTACTATTGTGATTATTCTTTATAGTAAATTAGTAAAATTTAAAAACACCACCACTTTGAATCACCAGCGTGTGTGAAATGTGCTATAGAAAAAAACTTGCTTTGCCTTCTTTCTTATAAAACAGATGTTTTTTTGTACTACAGGTAATTAATCATTCACACTGCTCTTTTTTTTCCTGATACGTTGCCTAGCAACCAAAGCCAGTTAATGCAAATGTTACTAACAATAATAAACAGAATGATTGTGTGCATTAAATGACGTCCAGCGACGTTAATCCCGCGTGTGTCCGTCTTCATCTATACTCGTGACCGAGGACAGATTAGCAGGTGAACACATTTGCTACCAGCAGGTGTGCAGTTAACACCGGAACAAACACACACATCCTGCTGTTGACCAAAGCTGCTCCCGCTGAGCACACGGAGGAAAAGACATTTGATTATTCAGGAGTCACTGTGATTTTCTTCCACGTTAGCAGCTTGTGTCTGTTAATCAGATTTAGTGTTTGTTGCTAAACATGTGGGTGTGTTTAGAGTTTTGTGTTCTGATTAACATAAAAGTAAATTAATAAAAAAATACAGAATTTAGACTTATGGATGTATAAACTCTCTGGGGTAACTGAAGTTAATGAGGACATACGGAGGCATTATGGGGTTCATTCTGGTGGTTTGAGACTTTGAGGACGTTCTTCTGCCCTTCACCATTGTAATTATTCTGCCCTAATTGCAGCAGTTTGTCTCTGTTCAGGAAAAACTTCCGGAGGCGATTTTATTTGTCTAAAGCAGTCGTTTCTACTCAGAGTAGCCGTGTGGTGTCGTATCCATTCAGGCTGAAAGGTTAAAGTGACAGATTTGCACAGAGATTGAAAACTAAATGAATGAGAGTAAACTGATGGAACCCTGTGTTTCAGTCAGATACAGTTACAGCTGTAGGGGTTGGTCTGTTTCAGTGGTAAATAATAATGTATTTACTAACTACAGCACCGTAGAGGCTCCATTGTGCCACCCAGTCCCGTGTTTGGAATCAGATGAAAGGGTTGATGACTAATAGTGTCCTACCGATTTTTTGGTTTTGCTAATTTATCTATAGGAACTATAGATTATTAGCAACAAACCCCACTGATACTTTCCCAGGTTGCGTCTGAGAAGCAGCTTCATGCACCTGATTTCAGATCTTTTTATTGTCACACATATTTTGTTATTTTGATTAAATTATAATTGAGATTTAGAAGCAAATATAAAGTGTTAGACTGGACATATAATATCATAGTGTATAATATAATATTGTCCATTAAGGTAGTTATGTAACATTTTTAACACACTGGCGGCTGTATAAATATGGACACTGTAAGCATGACTGTTTTTATGGTCTATAATTAATTGTCCAAAGACTTTTTTAAATAGTTACATTTGTAATTATTTTTTATTAAATGTTGCTTATTTTCATTTATCGAAAGATGTTACAGGCCATAGGAACATAATATATACTATAAAAATTGTCCTTTATTGGTGAAAATCATGATTTCTTCTTGAAATGAACAATGTTTTTCTATCATGTATCATTGTGTCGTTTATTTATTTATCGTTTATTTTCATCTAAATTATTTATTTTTTTTTTGTTATTTATAAAAGTATTTTTATTTTTTATTTATAAATATTATTATTTTAAGAATTCAACATCAATGATTTGTTTAAAAAATGTAAAAGAAAAATTCCTTTTCTTTTTTTTTTTTAATACAATATTTGTTTATAAATCTTGTTAATTCTGTTCAATTTTGTTTCATACTTTGCCTTAAAATTGGTGCAATCACCTCCCATAACTATATAGAATAGAAAACGTAAGATAAAAAAAGTGAATTTCCCTTACTGATGAGCTATAGGCACCGTGTGTGTGTGTGTGTGTGTGTGCTTCTCTGAGAACATTTTCTAAAAAAGTTCTTATACCAGAAATTATTATTAATCACAACGTTTTAATCATAAGTTCATCAGTGCCATTTGCTGTTGGAAGATTGTTGATTCGATTTCCAGTACCACTAACTTACCACTGATAAATTACATTAATAGCATTTAGCAGATGCACAAAAGTGCTTTGATTCACATCACTTAACAATAGTATAGTCAATACTGATACAATAGATCACAAGTCAAAGTGTAACGACCACAAAAACTGTTAAAAACTTTGGTAGGTTAAAAACAACACTGCAGAGGACATCTGCAGAGGACAAATTGTCCTCAGAGGTAGGCCTGCCAGGAGCGAGTTGCAGTAGTCTTTTTTAAAAATTACAAGAGACTGCACAAGCAACTGAGTGGATAAGTATATTCGAATGCTGATGTTATGGAGGATAAACCTGCAGGATTATGTTAAGTTAGAAACATGTGCGGAAAAAGATAATTGATTGTCAATAGTTACCCAAAGGTTGCAAGCAGTGGGCAAAGAGGAGATCAGCGAATTGCCCAAGGTGATTGCAAGATCTTGGCATAGGGACAGGTTAGCTGGGTTTTGCAGTGACTGTCAAGAGGGTGGTGTCTGTAGAGTGAGCAGCTTTGAAACCAGACTGATTGGGGTCTTTTGTTCTGTGTGAGGAAGAGAGACAGTTGATTATAGACAGTGCATTCAAGTAATTTTGAAAGAAAGAAAAAAAGAAACTGAAACCGGTTTGTAGTTGGTGATGTCTGAGGGGTCCAGCGCAGGCTTCTTCGGGACGGGAGTAACCCATGCTCACTTGAAAGATGCTGGTACCTGATGGAGACATTGATGATTGAAGAGATAAAAGGTAGAAGATTAGGAGAGATGGTCTGGAGCATTGCCGAAAGGCTTGGGTTCAGTGGACAGGTAGTAGGATTGCAGGACAGGATGACTTGTTGAACCTCTTCTGATCCTAAGGTTGAAAAGTGTGTGACAGTAAAAGAGAAGACGAGTCATGGGTGGGAAATGTAAGATTACCTGGAGAGGTTGTGAAGGTCTTGCGGGTTTTCTTAGTCTTTTTATCAAAGAAGGAAGCAAGGTCCGCTGCAGACAGAGAGTATGAAGTAATGGGAGCTGGAGGTATGAGTAGTGATGAGAAGATCTTGTGGAGCTTCCAAGAGTCTTTTGCTGAAGCTTCAGGTTTTTCCTTGTGGAAGGTAATTTAACCGAAGTCACTTCCGAAGGGAACTTAAATAAAGTCTATGGTTGAAGAAAGTGAGGACAAGAATGTGTCAGTGGCTGAGTCTAAGGGTAGACAGGGAAAGGGTCAGAGTCAGGAAGGAAAGAAATGGTGCCAGAAGCTAAAGAAGAAAGGGAAAAAAGTGTGGAAATTTTGATAGGTTAAGGATAGGGTCTGGTAGTTAGATTTAAAGTAGGAAGTGGAAGGTGGAACGATACCAGGTGATGATAAGAGGTGTGAAGAGGTGTAGAAAACATGTCTGTGAGTGTGGAAACATGAGTAAAAACCAAATACAGTACATTTTCGCCCTTGTGTGGAAGGAGATCTGTGGAAGGTCAAGAAGGAGGAGTCCATCAAAGGCAGAATGCAGGAGGAGTGAAGATTATCTGACGGATGGTTGAAGTCACTGAGAAATATCAAGGGGATACCATTACCAGTGCCTGTAGGGAAGACACTGAGAAGTGTATCCATCTTATCTAGGAAGTTTTCCAAAGAGCGGTAGATGATGATAATCAAAATGTTGATTGGAAAAAAAGACTGAAACTGCATGAAACTCAAAGGAAGATAGTTAAATAAGACATAAGGAGACATAAGCATCACCTCAATGCTACACTCTCTTCACTGTCTTCAAGTAGCTGCACGCATCTGATTCAAAACACTCATGCTTAACTACGAAGCCATAAACCGAGCAGCTCCAGCAGCACTTCTCGTTTTGCACTGCGCTCCATAAGCACAGCTCAAGTGGTCCCACCATCCCTTAAAACGCAAGGTAGGTCTGCCTTAAGACTTAATTGTGTTCTGACAGAAAGATGGTGGAATTACCTTCCCATCAATGTCAGAACAGCAGTCTCGCTGACTGTCTTCAATAGGCCATTAAAGACCAAATGTTCTATGTTACAGCCGATTAATGCTGAGTCTCAAAGCACTTTTGTATGTTGCTTTGGATATGAGTATCTGCTGAATGATGTAATGATGCACTGAATAGATTCACTTGTTCAGATCCATTCAAGTCTTATCAGCATGGGAAATCTTTACTTTGTCTACAGGACAGCCCTTCTGTAACCCAGCCAGGAGATTTGATGTTGCCCCATGTCTACCGTGCAGAAGCGTCTAAACACTTCATTTGTATGGGTCTGAGACATTTTCCTTGCACCTCAGTCTGGCTGGTTTTTGCTTGTTTCTGACCTCACTACAATCCCAGACCTTTAGGTCCGCCCCGTCTGATGTGCGGATTAGATTTTTGTCCACTGCTTTCCTTCACCTCTGTTTATGTGCGCTATCTGTAAGCTCTGTTTTAAGTCCTGTTATTATTGTTAAGTTCTATTTCTGCTGCCAAAGCAAGATTGTTTGCTTTTGGAGTCTCTTTGCCATCACTGGCCCATGACAACTACAGGTCACGACCTGTTTGTTGTGGGAATTAGGTCTAAGCTCTGGCTAGGTGATTCAAACATTTTTTTGGTCATGCTGAAAAATGGAATTCCACCCTCAGTCTACATCTTGGGTGTTAAAGAAATTTTTGCACTACACATTCCGTTTTAAATTTGTGACATCAGAACATTTTGCCACAGGGTTTAGGCAAATTGGTCGAGCTGGAATCCTACCCTTTACCCCAGACAGTTCTGCTAATCTAACTTTGCATTAGAAAAGAAAGCAGGCTAGCCCTAGCTAAATATAAATAGTTAGCAAAAAGGTTCTAATTAGTCAGCATTTGTCTTTGGCTTTAAATCATGTGAAATGTTTTTAATTAAAGTATTTATTTTTCTTACTAGTAGTTAAGTTGTACTTTTGTTTGAGGAAACATCTGCTGGTGCTGCTGTTGAACTTGTTGGCAGATGGAATTAAGAGAAGAACATGATTAGATTTTCCTGAAACAGCTCACAGCTTTCCTTTTTTCCTTTTGCTTTTGCGCCCATCATTTTGCACCCCCTGCTTTCCATATTTGATGTCTTATTTATTACCACAGTTCTGTAAACAGTAACGAGGCAGATATCAGCAATGCAAAGTTAACATAATACTTCTAAATGGTGCTGAATTCTAAGTTCATGATTGGCTGTTATGCCCTGAAGTCGTCATATAAATCAGAAACTGCGTCATTAAAATGCACCAACATGTGAACGAGAATAAGGTAAATATTCAATTGCGCGATTGAAGCTCACATTTATTAGAATTAGAAATGTCCCAGTCTTTCAGGGTGGATTTTAGCTCAGTGTTTCTTTTTCTTATTGAGTCTCACCAAAGGACGTGTGCTGTTGTTTGCATAGACACTATGGCATTTGTCAGACGTTCTTATCCAGAGCGACGTACATTTATCTCATTTATACAACTGAGCAATTAAAGGTTAAGGGCCTTAATTGGGGCCCAACAGTGGTGGCTTGGTGGAGCTCGGAATCGAACCCCCGATCTTTCGGTTGATAGTCCAACAACTTAACCATGGGCCACCACTTTCCTATGAGTGAGGAGTCAGTTTAGAATTGGATTCACGCTAACAGATTTTTTTTTTTACATATACAGTTTATTTTAGGAGTTTTTCGTTTGGACCTGTTTGAGAGGGAAAATCATGTTGGGGGTTTTACTGTTCATTACAACTGGAATTAGGTTAAAACTTGTTTCCATTGTTTGTACATTAGACTCGACGTTATCTACCCCCTTCCACATTCATGATCTTAAAGATACCCCAAATCTCTTTTAACCAGAAAGAATGTCCAGTTTTAAACCCTTGCTGAGACTATCAAGCTTAATTGTGACTTAGTGTGATCTGATCTTTTTAAAACTAATGTATAACTTAACTTTCACTCATTTGGTAGACACTCTTATCGAGAGTGACTTACATTTATCTCTTTTTTTTTTTTTTTTATCAAACCAAGTAGTGGACAGTTAGGGGTCTTGCTCAGAGGAACAGAATTGGCAGCTTGGCGGTGCTGGGAATTAAACCCATGAGCTATTGTTCTGCATGCCAACACTATAGCTACTACCTCATCTCTTTTTTTTTTATCCAACTAAGTTAACCACTTAAGGGTTAAGAAGCTTGCAATAAGTTAAGGGGTTAAGAACCTTACTTAGGGCCCCAGCAGTGGCAGATTTGTAGTGCTTGTAATTAAACCCTTAACCCTTAATTAAACCTCAAATCCTCCAATCAGTAGTCCCAACACCTGAACCACTAAGCTACCACTTCTTGTAGTAGCCGCAGGTTAAGGTCCTTAAAATTGTAGGCATGTTTGTGTCTGGTCTTGGCAGCGCAAAGCTCTCATGGAGTGAGGATACCGCTGCTGCACCAGAGTCCCCTGTTTCCTGATGGAGTTTTCCGTGTACTGGAGTGAAAGTTACTAAAGGTATGTAAGGCAACAAAAGTTTTTTTTTCCCCTCAGCAATCAACACTTATCCCCCTCGGAGCCCTATCCAGCTGTGAAGAGTCAGGGTAATCATTGGATTCCAGCTGTGTGTGATTGAACCGTGCTCTGCCTCGGGTCCATATTCATTTATTAGAGTTTTGGTTGACGGCGCTGTCCTTGGTGCTGAAGTCCTGCTGAGCATCATGACCCCCAAAGCTGCAGTATGACAGACAAAAAGCAAACAAGAGGATATTTTATACTGAAACGCACAACCTGTATAAATGTTTAGTCATATCAAGTCTGTTTGTAAATACTGTCCATACTGTCTATCAACATCCTGTACAGGAGACCAATTCATCACTAGACAGCCAGCCGCGAACCCTCACAGCCATGCTGCTTATACAGAACTGGAGTCATTACCCACTGTAATGGCCTCAGACATGTTAGACCACCTAAAACAATTATAAAAACACATCGACTCAACTGAAATCTGCCAGCTTGCACCTGCCAAAGGTCTTTAGGTCGGGTGTTTCTCCAGGCATTGTACTGAGTGCAGGTTGGTTTTTCCACTGTATTTTCTCACAGTCAGAAAAGGCTGTTGTGATGAAATAATTTATTTACGCACAAAAACTGGAGTTGAGGAAGTTTAATTTCTGGAAAACTTGATCCTGATGACTAAACATGTCACTGACTATGAAAGAACTGCTCTAGTTTTCTATTATATTTGTTAGATTTCTGCCTAAAAAGGCGATCGTCATTTTTCTATTTGGCTTTAAATTGTGAAACAGTTTTCCAGTTTTTACCTGATTGTCATCAGAATTAGATATTATATTTTAAATTGTTAAATGTTTTAATTGTATAAAGGATATAAAAGCGCTGGATAAGGCCGTCTGCCAAATGCTGTAAAGGTAACTGTACTCGTATCTCCCGGTTTTTAGTTGGCTGTCCAGCCTAGTGGTTAATCATTGTCTTGTCTGTGTTTTATAAATAAAAATTGATTTGGCTAACTGTGACCCTTTCACAGGTTTTTTTAGCCAAAACACCAAATTCCAGAACCAAAAAATGCCCTTGTGCCAGGTTAAGAAGGCCCTTAACCTTAACCACTGAGTTAGATATAAATATTAAATACACATAATGTGCCCTGGATAAGGGTGTCTGCCAAGGGCCAGAAATAAAAAAAAATAATAATAAAGAACAGCAGGAATGTGTCAGAATTAGTAGCTGTGAAGAATATTAAGTAAATGAAATTCACTCTGGATAAAGGCATTAGCTAAGTTTCAGTCTCTTAGCAATGTTATATAATATATAAATGTTATATAAAAATATCTCATGCACAATGACATAAAAGGGTATAAAAAGAGGATTCTTAAAAAGCTCAGTCATTCACAAGCAAGGATGGGGTTTGGTTCACCACTTTGTAAACAAATGCTTGAGCACATAGTCCAGCAATTTGGGGATTTTAGTTGTGGTATTCTGTCATTTGCACTCAATAATTATAATATCATCAGAGGATGCGACAAGGCTAAAAACCAATACTGAATAGTCGTGACCTTTGATCCCTCAGGCATCACCAAATAAAAATTTTAGTCGTTCTGAAAAAAATTATTACCACATGGGTTCAAGAGATGTTTAAAAACTATTGTCAATAAACACAGTTCATAAGTGCAAGTTAAAATTGTATAAATCAACAACACCCTAAAATGCGGCCAGCTAACTGGGCCTGGGCTCATCTGAGAAGCACTGATGCAAAGTGGAAAAATGTGCTGTGGTTCACATTTCTTATAGTTTTCATGTTGTAACATTGTTTCTGTAATCGTATAGGGCCCATGACATAGTAAGCTGAACGGTACATACAGGTTTTGGAGCAAAATATGTTGATATCCAAGCAGCGTCATTTTCAGGTACGTCCCTGCTTATTTCAACAAATTCAAGTTAATTTATTTATAAAGCATATTTAAAAACAGCCACAAGACTGACCAAAGTGCTGTACATAAAAAATCAGACCATAAACACATAAAACAAAAATAATAAAACAGGAAGTTAAAAAACAAAATGAATGACAAACATTCTAAAGACATTCTAGGGTGATTTTTAAGACCACAGTGGAATGCGATAAGAAGTAATTTTAGTGGGCCAGATTGAAAATCTTTTTATTTTTTGTTTGTTTTTTTTGTGATGGATAGTGAAGGTGCTATTCTAATTTCAAGTGGGGCAGTTGTGCCATAATTGAGGCCCAACCACAGAGAAAGCGTGGTCCCCTCTATGTTTGAGTCTGGACTGAGAAACCAAAAGGAGATTCTGATCACCGGATCTTATACTTTTAGTAGAAGTTTAAAAATGGAATAGCTCTGGGAGGTAACTAGGGCCCTGGTTAGGTAAAGATTTATACCCCAGTAAAAGAACTTAAAAACTGATTTTAAATTGAATAGGCAGCCAATGAACCACATCACCCCTCAATATAAGGGTGATATGGTCATATTTGCAACTATTAAAAAAACACATTTTGTGGCGTTTTGTATTTTGCACTGTAGGCAGGAAATTTGTGACTTCGAGGTACCGCAGTAAAGTGATTTGCAGTAATGAACAAGACAATGTTAAACCACATTCTGCACACATTACATCAGTCTGCCTTTGTAGTAAAAGAGTGCAGATCCTTTATTTACCTGCCTGCAGTCCAGCGCAAAATACGCTGACCGAAGACTGTAATATAAAGCAAAAATAAATCCAACTACAAATTAACAATTAGTGTCTTCAGTTCCCAAACACTTATTCATCATTGTTAAAAGGGAAGGTGATGAAACACTATGGTGAAAATACTCCTGTCCCCTTATTATTAAATGTAAAATAAGTAAATATTTGCAAGACACAATAAAGTTTATCAGTTTGAACATTGAATATCTTGTCTTTGTGGTAATTTTAAAGTGGGGCAACAAGGGTTTGCGGGTCAATATATGCAGTTTTTTATGTTTTATTCAATGTTCCATCTTCATTGGAACTGGGGGTTTGTATATTTAACTCGACAACATCCCTTCTGCTTGTTGTTGTTTTTTTATTTATTTATTTACTCTGAGCGTGAGTTCACCGTTGGAGTTTTAATTCCGTGTTATTACAGCCTCCGATTTCAGCAGACAAGATGACATTTTGGTTTTATCACCACTTTCACCTAAATGAACTGGGAGCCTGTAAAAGATCTGGCATTTATATAAATTCAGTGGACGGGGAACAGGACAGAGGCACATCTGATTTTTTAAATGCCATCAGCATTCATCAAACAAAAAAAGTTTATTTATTAAAAGTTTACTTACACACTGTGTTCAGTCAGTCAGGTTATCTACTCAGTTACAACAATAACTTTGACCCACTGGAATTCTGGTGCTCTTTAAGGCTACATTATGTCCTGAAGATAAGACGGAGTTCTTCATGTTTATTCGGTTTCCTCACCCAAAGACATGCAGGCTAACTGGTGTCTCCAAACAGTCCATAGTGTGTGTGTGTGTGTGTGTGTTATACATTTACAGCATTTATACCACTTTATTCAGACTTTTGCCCCATTTCATTTGAGCAGTTGAGTGTTAAAGGTGTTTAGTCAACCTCTCATTAATGGCATCTCAGTAGTCCTGGGATTTAAACCCGGTTGGTAAACTTGGTTTAAACCTTTCGATCGGAGTTTGGATGTTTCTATCCTATCCAGGTTGTCCCCATGTCCTTCTCTAAATCTTCTAGAATATTGACGCTGGGATTTTTGCCCCTGGGGTGGAACAGATCATAAATCTTAATCAATTGTTAATCAATTGCTTTATATTGACCTGTGGTGCATGGAGTGCATGGAAGCCTGAAATGTGTACAGGTGTATTAAAAAAGGTCTGTTATGCAGACATTCGCTTCATACATATTTCATCGTATCTTTGTTTACTTTGTGTAAACGTTGGCGATAAAAATGATAAATCATGCAGAAAATAGGTTTGAGAAAAATGTGAAAGGTTTTATCGCTCATATTTATGGCTAATAAATAAAACACATTTACATTCATCTAAAACTGGTGTGTTTGGTTTTTTACCTCATAAATTGACCTTACATAAAAAAGCACTTTGCCCAGAAATACCTAGAGAGAATGAAAAGCGAACAGAGCCATTCACACACATTGTAATCAGTTATGTTCTGAGTCACTCTGACATTAAATCTTGTCCAATGGCATTTAGGCCTCATGAGAGTGGAGCTATTAGAGGTCCAAGCAGTAAGCTGATGAATGAGCTGACGGTGTTGACAGCTGGTGCTTGTACAGGATGGATATGAATCTGTACTCACGATTTGTCACACCAGAACAGACCAAAAATGCAAATCGGTGAAAAACCTTTTATGCCTTTTCCTCGTACGTTTGCACAAGCTCAAAGTTAAAACCACACCAGTTTTAAAACATCAGATTTATTAACAGGAGACTTTTTAATTCTTATGTTAAAAGGTACTGGACAAACCTGGGGGAATGGTAGCTCAGTGGTCGAGGACTGCTGGTTTAAAATTGTGGGTTTAATATCCAGCACCAGTAAGTCACTGCTGGGGCATCTGCCAAATGCTCCAAGTGTTAAACTTTGTATACCTCAGTCTTATTCCTCAAAAATCCTTAAAAAACCCACATTTAAACTCCAGCTAGACGTAGTTCACCCCTTGTAGCAGGTGTGGTGTTTTGTCACCTGGGTACCATATGGTGACGTTATGATTTTGTTTGCATAAAATACTATTGGCAGCAGTTATGTGTCTCTGGAAGTTCATTTACATTTTATATTTACTTTCTTTTGGCAGACGCTCTTATACAAATTATGTCAATTATCTCATTATTTTTCTATTTTTAGTTAAGTGGGCTTTTACTTACAACTACAACCACTAGAGGCAGTGTCCAACACACTAGCCCCATTTACATTTCGACTGAGATCATTCAGATTGAAATATTCGGGTTGAGTGTTTGCATAATATTTCATTAGTCGGAATCATTTTGTGACATGCACCCAGCTTGACTTTATCATTTCCTGGTGTTTTTAATCCTGTAAAGATGAGCTGCATCACTTAAGAGCGCCAGTTATGAGCGAGAAGTGGTAGCGCAGTGGTTAGGGTGTTGGACTGCTTATTGGAAGATCCTAGTTTGATTCCCAGCACCACCAAGCTGCCACTGTTGGGCTCATGAGCAATGCCCTTAACTCTGAATAAGGGCGTCGGCCAAATGGTGTAAATGTGTAAAGATACTCGTAGCGAGACCCCTTCCTGCCTCTTTTTCCTTTGCCAAAGAGCAAAATCCTGTGTATGAAATTTGCCGATTTGGAGTGAAAACTAAACTTTTGTTTGGCAAGCCGAGCATTTCTTAGGAAAGCAAGTCAAGACCAGGCATGTGCGAAAGGACTTCCACTCAGTAACTGAAGTGAATCATTTACATTGAGCAATTTTTGATTTAAGTGAGTTGTGAAAGCCACTTCTCTTAACCTGATTTTAACTCTTTTGTCCAATTGTAAACCAAACGTAATTGGAAAACAACGACCCCTGTAAACAGGGCTATAGATAACCTAGGCAATAATGGTGCAAGTTAGCAGAGCAGATCGTTATGTCCGTATGGACAATGATAATGGTGTGACAGGCGTGAAGATATGGAGTAATTATGAAGTCATATTATTGAATTGAATTGTATCATCTTTGCTGTTGAGGATGGTGCTACATGCGAAGCTTCCAAATGCTGCAGGTCAGGTTGCCAGGTTTTGTAAAAGTAGTCCGCCGCCACAGTTATCTGGCAAATTATCAGTGGAACTTGTGGTAGGCCACTTTAACATGCCTATTTTCCATCTTTATTTATAATTTTATCTTCATCTGAGTTATAATTGTTATTAATAACAACCGTTTTACAGTAGTTTTTGCATTTTGCAGTGTGTGAGGGCACCGATAACAAGCTCAGCACCCTGTCCGATCTGGATCAGCACTACTACACTCTGCACAAATTCTACGAGAACTGCGAGGTGGTGATGGGAAATCTGGAGATCACAAGCATCGAACGGAACCGCAACCTGGACTTTCTCAAGGTGAGGCACTGCGGCACTAACCCTAAACCCCCAACCTCTATCTTTATATTCGTGAGCTCGTCTGAATTTGAGAGAAAAAAAACATTTGAAGAATTGTACTTTCAATAGAAGCTTGTGTGTTTTTCTACCCAGGCCACCCGGGGACCTCCTGAGGATAGTGAGTTCAGAAGCTTTGTGGAGAGAGCTTAGGGAAAATGAACTGACAACCTCACACACATGCACACACAAAGCTCTCTGCCTCTCACATGCAGATGACTGACAGCCATCTGTGTTCAAAGAGAGGAATGGGTTAGTGAGAGTGCTTATCACAGGGGAGCACAAAGAGAGAGAGAAATGGAGCGAGCGAGAGAGAAAGAAAGCTCAAACCTTCTCTCTTTATTCAGTCTTTTCCAGGCCACATGCAGATCCAAAACTCTCAGTATTCTGAGACAAACCGGAGTGGCCGGTAATCGAAGTAAATTACTACCTATTACAAACAAATACACACTCAATCAAGAGCTAACTAAGCATTTGCATGTGTGTCATATACCTTTATCAACAGTGACGAAGTTTATTCAGTGTTTGTTCAATTGAGTAATTAATGGTTAAGGGCCTTGTTTAGTGGCCCAGCAGTGGCAGATTAATGCAGCTGGGAGTTGAATACAATCTTCTGATCAGTCCAACACTTTAACTACTAAGCTACCACTTCCCATAAGTCATCGCAAAAATGATCAAATACATTACTGCACACCAAAATCATTTACATTTAATGCATTTAGCAGACACTTTTATCCAGAGCGGCGTACAAACGTGCTTTGAGTCACATTGTGATATAATGTACCAGTACTGGGTTAATCAACGATGTGTAGCAACCCACAAAAACTGTTCGAAAGAGCAGCAAGTTGTGGGTCTTCTATTGTCTTTAAGTGACTCTGCTGTTCTGACATCAGTTGGAAGTTCATTTCACCATCTTGGTGCCAGAATAGTAGAGAGGCAGACCTACCTTGCATCCTAGAGATTAGATTAAAAACAACAAAGTGCAACTGCATTCTGAATTATCTGCAGGGGACAATTACAAGAGACTGAACAAGCAAGTGGCCTGAGATAAAAATGGTCGAATCCTCTTTGTGGTGGAAAACCTGCAGGATTGTGTCAAGTTATCAATGTGTGAGAAAAAAAGGATAATTGATTATCCATGGTTAAGTTTCAGCTGGTGAGCTGCCATCTGCAATGAAGCTGTGGTGTCTGTGGAAGGAAAAGAAAAGACGAGTAGCAAAAAGGAAAGTTGGGTGTTATCAGCGTAACGTTTGTAGGTGAACCCATGTGTTTTTTCGCATATCCACAAATCAGTTTCTTTGCTTATCCCAGCTTACATAGCAGGGGTCAGAGTGCAGAATCAGCTATGACACAGCACCTTTGAAGCATAGTGTGGATGAAGGGCCATTTTTAAGGGCCCGGCACTTGCAGCTTGGAAGAGGCGGGGCTTGCACCCTGATCTTTCAGCCAAAAACTTTCCACCCTAAATCGCTTTGGGCATTCCAGTTGGATCTTTAGATATATGTAGCTATTAACTCATCTGGAAAATATAAAAGTGGTTTTAAATGTATTGAGCCAAAAAACATGATTATAGATCTAACAAGTAGCAGCCAAATGAGTTTTCTGTCATATATTTCAATCTACACTAATGGGTCAAGACTGAAGATGGATCAAAATATGGCCAGGTCCACCTTCAGACCTCAGACCTATTAAAAGACTTAAACGTAAAAAAATGGCAAACTCAATGAAAGGCATGTACCGACAAACTTTAATCAAACTTTGAATCAATCCTGTAGTCGTTCTTATTTTTTTTACCTAAATGTTTTTGTTAACGGGTGAAGAGCCTCATTCGTGCTCCTTGTGCCAGAATTCATCATCACTGAAACATAATTTGATGCATTGTAGCAGTTTGAAATCTGTCATAATATATTTTTCTGCTTACTTAATGGAAAAAATGTAATGAAGTAAGGCCAGATTTAGTTTTTAGTTTTTATCTTAGCTGACTAAGGATGCTGACTTCAACATCATCATCGCAGCAGGAAGTAGAGAATGCTGTAATGACACCGCCTCATTATCCCACGCCAGTGCAATGGAGAAAACCTGGACGCCGTACGGGTGCTATGCAAGCCTGGATTAGCGTAATTAGACCTCGTTATGCAGAATCAAGGGAATTATTATTACCTTGATTCCCTTTCTTGCCCTGGGTTTGCAGTTTTTTCATGCTGTGTGAAATTTAATTGGTCGTCATGGCACTGCCACGTGGTCTAAAGGAACAAGAGCAGTTAATGAGTTTCGGTTTATGATACCCAACTGCCATTTATTGTTGCTTAATTCTGATAAGTTGCCATTTTTATAGTAACAATAAACACTTAAGTCTAGTAAAAAAAAATACATAATTACAAAAATACTGCTAGCTGGTCAGGTTAGTAGAGGAAGAACACGCAACCAGGAGTCAGAAATGTGGTGAAAAACAGACGGGGTGAAGTGCAGGTGAATTAATGGCTGTGTGGAGGTGAGGTGGTGCCCAGGAAGTTGTCATATGGCTGCTTTTCCAAGAAGGAGAAAGTCAGAAACTGGTGCTGGGTAAAAGACAACTCGCTGCTCCACTTTACATTAACGTTAACAAATGCTCTTAACCAGATAGACTTGCATTTCATTTTTATTTTTTCTTATCCAGATGATCAGTTGAGGGTCAAGAGCCCCCACAGAGGCAGTTTGGTGGTGCTGGGAATTTAACCTATACTAACACTTCAACCACAGAGCACTTTCACACTGCCCTACATGCTCTCCTGCTCTCCAAAGCTATGGTGCTGAAGTGGCACTGTCCATTCAGCACTCAGATGCTTAAAGCGTGTAGAACCATCACCATCAGCCATCACACTCTCACCTGATGATATAACAATGATACTTCACATGAGCTGTATTTTATGTGGGTATGTGCTGGGGGTGAGAATAAACTGTCCCAGCTTTACATAAAGATAAATGATTTGCATTACAATAATACAATATGGAGACATTGTCCCTCAGTTCGAGTGCAGAATAGTGTTTTGTAATTGCATTTATTCAACACTGGCATTAACAACGATGAAGCTTTTACCGCCTAAGGTTTTAGTGTGTTTGTCACAAACACACACACACACACACACAACTTGTACCATCTGTGAGTTGCTCATGATTAAAATTTTGTATAAATGTGCAAAAACGCAGATGAAGATAAATATCCAACACACATTTCGAGGAATAACGTTTAAGGGTACAAGAAGAAGCAGGAAAAGTGTTCACCGGATTATTTGTTTTAAAATTTTTTAACAAAATGCAGAATTGCTTTCACTTATGAATTTTGTATGAGATCAGGGATCGAAGTCCTGGTGGTGCCTTGCAGACTGTGAAGCGGGAGATAAATGAGAATAAGATTAGTAATACAGCGAAATTCATGAATTATAGAAAGTGTTTTTTTTACACATTGATACCGTAGGTGAAGTCTTTTTTTCACTGGAGAGATGAGCACTAATTACACTTTCAGTTTAAAAGCAATCAATTCTTAATGTTAGAACATGACTTTGAGTTATTAATGTCTTTATCAGTGGTTTCATATCCAGAGACAACCATAGCAGGGAAAAACTCATTGAGTAAAAAAAAAATCTATTGTTGGCGCCGCGGCGTAATGGCTAAACGCGCTGAAATATACATGTGAACTGGGTTCGAATCAAGATCGGAACTGATCCCATACCCCCATCCTCTCCCTCTTTTTTTGCTCTTATAGATGGCACCATATAATGTGGCCACCCTAAAGATTGAGACTTTGACCTCAAAGACTCCGGTATCGACAGCAGTAAAAGTATACAATAAATTATAATTGATTTATTAATTTTTCTCTTTCCAGTCGATCCGTGAGGTGACCGGTTATGTCCTGGTGGCTCTGAACCAGTTCGACTATCTGCCTCTGGAGAACCTGCGCATCATCCGTGGTGCCAAACTGTATGAAGGCCGTTACGCCTTGGCCATCTTCCTCAACTACAGACGAGACGATCACTTTGGACTGCGCCAACTCGGCCTCAACAACCTCACCGGTACTTATCTTCTAGATCCTCTAGTTCTCTTTCTGACCACCTTTCTGTCTGTATTCTTCCCTTTTTATGACTAAATCATTCATTTGGCAGTAAAACATATCAACTTCTACTAGCATGTCATACATCAGCGCTTTATTTTCCGTATTTACAAAAAAAATTGTGTATATATAAGTGACTCCTTTGAAGTGACTTTTTTTAAAAGTGACTTTTTTAAAAGCGAATCCTCTTAAAGCGACTCCTTTAAAAGCATCTACTCTGAAAGCGACTCCTTTAAAAAGGAATCCTCTAAAAGCAACTCCTCTCAAGCCACTTCTCTAAAAGCCACCCATCTAAAAGTGAATCCACTAAAAATGGCTTCTCTAAAAGTGATTCATTCTAAAGCAACTCATTTTACCGTGACTCCATCTAACGTGACTCCTTTTTAAAAAGCTTTTAAAGCGACTCCTTTTAAGAAACTCTTTCTAAAGTGATTCCTCATAAAGTGGTTTCTCTAAAAGTGACTCATCTAAAACTGACTCACTGTTTTGTTAATCAGCTTCAGTGTATTATTGGATATTTTATCTATTAGCACATTTTCACTCATAAAGATTATGATTTCTGGATTAGCTGCAATATCCAAGATATAGGATACCCTTCTTTTTGGGTAAAAAGATCCATTTACATCCACAGATACAGTGAGACAGTGAGAACTGGGGCGGTGGCATGTATATGAGGGTGATGAGGTGAAGGAGGGCGTCTGCTTCCTTTTTAGCCATGTGCCGTATTGCAGTTCATTCATGACTCAATAAATTCCCCAAGATCATGAAATATATATATTACACAGAGGTCCAAGTGGCATCGATGCTCCCATCTGTATTCAGCTCACACTCACTTCCTCCTCTGCTGCTCACTGCAGTGGATTCAGGAAGTTCAGAAGGGAATCGTGTGTGTGTGTGTGTGTGTGTGTTTATTTGAGTTAGAAAAAATGTAAACAAGCTAATTGAAAAAAACAGTTAAGAGTCTGCACTTTTTTTAATATCAGAGTTACGCTAGAACAAACTGTTACACAAAAATACATCATTAGATCAGCTTTAGAGATGATTATATTTACCATCACAGATACTCTAGTACACGACTGACAAAGAAAGATTTTTGTAAGTTTAAGTTTCTTTTATTTATTTAGCACATCTAACAACAGCCAGCACGCCTGACCAAAGCGCTGAACAAAGACAAGAACACAGGGCAACCCACCGATTGATACTATATACTTACAAAAAAAGCCAAAGAAAACAAAAGAGATGAATTAAAAAACAGTTAAAGACTGTGCCGAAGATTGTCTCGCATCTTAGGGCCAGAGCGACTAACAAGCATCTGGGGGTTAAGGGCTTATTCAATTCAATTCAATTTGTATGGCACTTGTATGACAATGATCATTATCACAAAGCAGCTGATACAATCAAAGAATTAATAAAATGCAAATGAAACAGAAATAAGTTTGTCCCTAATGAGCAAGCCAAGGGTGACGGTGGCAAGGTAAAACTCCCAGCGACGGAATTGGAAGAAACCTTGAGAGGAACCAGACTCAACTGAGAACCCATCCTCAATTAGGGTTTAAAAAAGGGAGCAGGAATTATGCAGTCACACTGTTTTAGAGGTATATACATTTGGGTATCATCTGTATAGCAATGAAATGATACACCATGCTTTCCAAGAATAAAGCAAAACCCAAGGGGCAAGAATAGAACCCTGTGGCACTCCAGATTAATGACCTAATCTAACAGAAAAACTTCTATATGTTGAATATAAACTAAACCAGCTAAGAACAGTTCAAGGGTATCAAACTCGGTTCTTAGAGGCCAAAACCCTGCAAAGATTAGTTCCAACTTTATGCCAAACTAAGAAACATTCTTCATTTTTAAAACGAGCCCAAAAGACATGATTAGCTGGATCATGTGCAAGTATGTAGAGTTTAAGCTAAACTCTGCTGGGCAGTGGGCCTTCAGGAATTTGACACTTGCGTTATAGTTGATACAAAAGAATTTTATAATCAACTGCATCACAAAAGCAGAGGTTAAGTCTAACAGAATTAGAATAACAGAGTCACCAGAATGAGTCGCCAACAAAATGTTGTTAAGAACCTCTAATAAAGCAGACTTTGTGGTATGCAGAGGCTTAAAACCAAACTGAGAAGTTCATATTATATAATATATGATTTGCACTAAGGAAAGATTGTTGCTAAATAAACACAGATTTCTAAATAATAATAGGAAGATTTGAGATGTTAAGATGGGTCAAAAGGTATTACAAATTCTTGTATGAATTAAAGGTTTCTTAGGAAGAGGTGTCACGGTAGCTTCGTTGAGGCTCTGTAAAGGAATTACAGTGCAAAAATACACTTCCTCCTACACAGGTCACTCCAGTTAGCCTAGCCTATATAAGGTAGCCAGTAAGATAGATGCTTGTCTGTTGGACTGTTTGGTTTTGATTTTATGGTTTTCTCCGCCACGATTACCATGGACTCGAACACTAATACTAATGCTTAGCATTACAGAAGAGGATTTGATGTTTATGAACCTTGAGCGCTTCAAAGAACTAAGTGTAAGACATCTCTTAGTTACCCCGCTGTAGTTTATATCCCATCATACTGCCAACGCATGAAAACTTTTGAGTTTGAGATACAGACTAGCCGTTTCCTGCAAATGTGTTTCTGCGTCTGAATCGATAATGAAATTTGTTGCCAGCTCTTCCTGCTGATACTTCCTGACAGACTTTCCTGGTGTATATCTAAACCAGGCTGATGAATGGATCAAAAACCTGACAGAGTCTGATTAGCTCAGGAGCAGCAGGCGTGTTGGTCAGAATCTCATACATATAAATCATATTAAATCGATTGGGCTTTGATTTCAAGCGACCCGGCTTGATCGCATTCTTCCTTTGGCCTTTGGTTCTTTAATAGACACAACAAACAAACAAGAACATCTAAGACTGGAGATCACAGCTCCATATCTCGATTGTGAAGTATGTGTTTTTAAAATTACAAAAAAAAAGGCCACCATCACTGAATGGATGAATGAAGTCTGCATCCAGAATCCGGTGGAGTAGTCGGTTCTGCCATCCTGACTTCTTTTCATCCACCCGGTGCCAATATACACATGAAAGCATAGCATTCAATTCTGTTCTTTCTCCCATAACTTATTGAAGCTTCTGTGATGGATAAAAAGATGTTTGTAAATACATTTCTACATACATTATTCTGTTCTCTAGTCTTTGTTTTCATTGCAGTGCATCAAAGTTAGAATCACTACTGTTAAAAGATACATTTACATGCAAGGTGGGATTCAAATACTGAACCTCTGGGTTAAAGCTCAACGATTGTGGTAACTGTAGTTATGGCAGGCTCGGTTCTTGCCAACCATGAAAGTGTGGGCAGACAGATTTCCCAGGTGGGCAGTTTTTGGGGGTAGGGTTAAAGCGATAGATACAATGTAAAATTCAACAAATTAAATGATGGAATAGCAAAAATACTTGGGTTTGGTTAAGAAGACATATTATATTTTCAATATAAGCACAAATATGTTTTCAAAATATTGAATGAAGGGTTAATTTCAGCATTCAGAATGACTAAAATCTGGACTAATAAACACAAATTCAGGCAATATTATAATCTTTAAAGTTGGAGTGAAGTTTGGGACAAATAACAATTAAATACCCAAGTAAGGTAGCAAAGTTGACACCGTGGAAAGAACGAAAATCATTTAACACTATTAAACAAAGCTACAATGCAAAAGCTAAAGACATAGTCAGGACTAGACAAGTGCCATAACCAGTAGTAAATCACATAACAGAGAATAATGATTAGTATTTTTAAAATAAAGAATTGATTGAAAATTTTTTAATTCCATTTATTGTGTAGACAATCAGGGAAAAAACCCTATTGTAACCATTTTTAAATTTTCTTATCACTTCTGAGCAGAACAGCATCATTACATAAGGAAAACTGGAAAGAAATAGTTCTGAAGAGGTTTCGTGCCATGCCGCTGGGTGTACAGGCAGTAGACAGAATCCCTTTGAATTCAAAGCAGGTTCCAGTTGGTCTGGCCAGGTAGTTTGCACCATTGATCGATGGCTTTATGAATGATGTAAAAAGACTTGGAGTAGTGTCCTTACATCCTGAATATCTTTCATTTGCCAACATTATTTTTTAGGTAAATAATTGGGAACTACTTTAAATATGGAGACAAATTGTCTTGGAGAGGTTTTGTGCCAGGCAGGTTATAATATATCTCAGAAAGCTGAATCTTTTATGAAGGACCTCTTTTTGGATTCAAAGCAGGTTCTGGATTGCCTTGGCAATGTCTTAAAGACGCTGTGTCTGTTCTGCAGTCTGCAGCTATTCTGTAACCTGGAGAGTTTATGTAAAGGTTCGAGAGGCGCCAATTTTTATTCTCAAACGTGTGCTTTCAATTTTTATGCCTCACAAATTATAGTTTAGTATAGCTATAAGCTTTAACTAAATATCTGGACAACCAAAATCCAAAAATTCATCCTTATGTCCTGCTTTTGGCGTCTCATCCTTTGGAGGTGCTCGCTGCTGCTGAGCAGGGACACATGTTGATAGCCAAACGGCCACTCCAACTCCATGTCATGGCCAAGAGTCCCTTTAAGGAAGTGCTCCTGATCCCAGCCTGTTACCCTTATAAAAGACACCTGGGAGCCATAAATCTTGTTGATTGATACTTATTTCAATTATCATAATGCAAATTAACATATAACTTTATAAACTCCTTATTTCAGTTAACAATATTCAGAAGTATGTGATGGGAAGTTTGCCGTGCTGCCACGCTTATTTTTTACGACCCAAGCTTTTAATCATATCAACAACATAAGTAATAGACTCATAAAGTTCTGTTTCAGATTCAGTTTAAGCGTCTCAGCTTTTGTCTACAATGCAGCTCGGCAGAGGAGGAACAAATTATTCATGTATCTTGATGTAGCAATGCTTTAAAACCTGACATATTTTATCCTCACTCTGACAGCTGTAATAAAATCAGAGCTCAGAAACATTAGAACAGTTTAGGAGGCTGCGGGAGGAAGAGCAGATTCTCCACGAAGACACAGTACTTACATCAGCACGCTCATTTGTCATTCTCAACCATCGTGTCTGTGTTCGTTAGAGAAATTTATTCACATTCACATTTACAGCATTTGGGATATGCCTTTTTCTAGAGCGACTTACATTTATCTCTTTTTTTTTTTTTCTTTTAAACAGTTAAGCTATTAGGGGTTTAGGGCCTTGCTCAGGGACCCACAGTAGTGGCTTGGTGGTGCTGGGAATCAACCCCAGTCTAACACTAAGCCACCACTTCACCACCCCTTCATGGTGATAACGTTGTTTCTCTGATACTGGTGGCCGGTGCTGTTGCTTGGTCTAGAGTTAGTACTTGTGCCAAACTGGCTTATGTTTTTACTGACAGGAAACCGAAATCACCAGCATGTGTTGTTACTACGTTAGCTTTTAAATATGGCGCCTCTCAAACTCCTCTATAAAGTGGAAGCTCCACCCACTTATGCCAATTGTTTTTACTCAAGACCAGCAAGTTTTTGGGGCCGGTTCTTAGAAGGGAACCAGGCACTGGACCAGGACTTCGATGTAAAAACGCAGCCTGGTTCCAAATCAGGCACCAACTCCCTCAATGGTGGAAAAGCGTATTTAAAGATCTGCAGCAGTGCACAGAGTCGAATTAAGACAATGTAGACAGTAATTGTGCTGGAATTGTGCACACAATATCAATCAAGTATGTGTGTATTCAGATTAAAAAATAAATTCTTAAAGTAAATACAGATTTCTTTTTCAAAATGATCCGTTCATGCCATTAGAGTGTTCTAGAATGTATGTAGTTAGGGTGCATTGATGCCCTGAGATAAGTTACACTAAAGCACCACTTTCTTATGGCGGTTTGGAAAATTTCATGTCTGGAAAGGTGCAACTAGAGAACCAGAAGGTCCATGTCTGTATACAAACAAACCAGCAACGCCGTAACCAAGTTATTTTAGCTAATGCGTGTGTGTGTGTGTGTGTGTGTGTGTGTGTGTGTGTTTATAAACTTAAGCAGTACTGATTTTCCAATTATCCCCTTTAGAGATCCTAAACGGTGGTGTGTATGTGGATCAGAACAAGTTCCTGTGCCATGCAGACACCATCCACTGGCGGGACATCATGAGAAACCCACAAGCCGAGCTGCTGGTGGTGCCATCCAACAACAGCGGCTATTCGTGTGAGTAACTTAATCTTAGTAAGATGAAAAACTGGTACATGATGAAGATGATTGTCTTTGAAAACATTTTTTGTTCTGCTGGTTGAAAGTCTCTGAGATTATTGGGTTAAGTGTGTAATTGGGTATTATTTTTGTTTTTGGTATTTTAATACTGTACTAACTAAAGTATATAGTTTTTTTACCAGTCAATGACACGATATATTGTAATAATGTTGTCTCTGTTCGACTAGTCTGTATGTGTTCATGCATTTAGGAAGTGTGGGTTTGGATAGTAAAGGTGGGACGTACAATTTCAGTGCTAACATGCTACAGTTATTGTACATATTTTACTTTGTCCTAAAGCACCTTTAACATCAGAAAAACCCCAAATTCATGTTTTCTCTTATTAACTTCCTGATTTAACAGGCAGGCGATGCCATCGATCCTGTAACGGACGCTGCTGGGGACACCAAGAGAATCAGTGCCAAATCTGTGAGTGTCCTTAATATTAACGAAGCTAATAATACACCATGTGTTAAAGTGTATATTATCATCCATAATAAAACTATATAAAAAATAAAATTACATATAATATAAAATAGAATTAAGAAGTAAAGTAAAATGTATTCTTTTAATTTAAAAATTCAAATATAATTTAATTATAATATATTATATATTATAATATATGTAATATATAATATATTTCTGAATATATATTCATATATATATATATATATACACTGCTTAAAAAAATAAAGGGCACACTTAAACAACACAATGTGACTCCAAGTCAATCACATATCTGTGAAATCAAACTGTCCCACTTAGGAAGCAGCACTGACTGACAATCAGTTTCACATGCTGTTGTGCAAATGGAATAGACAACAGGTGGAAATTATAGCCAATTAACAAAACACCCCCAATAAAGGAGTGGTTCTGCAGGTGGTGACCACAGACCACTTCTCAGTTCCTCTGCTTTCTGGCTGATGTTTTGGTCACTTTCGAATGCTGGCGGTACTTTCACTCTAGTGGTAGCATGAGACGGAGTCTACAACCCACACAAGTGGCTCAGGTAGTGCAGCTCATCCAGGATGGCACATCAATGCGAGCTGTGGCAAGAAGGTTTGCTGTGTCTGTCAGCGTGTCCAGAGCATAGTGTCCAGAGCATGGAGGCGCTACCAGGAGACAGGCCAGTACATCAGGAGACGTGGAGGAGGCCGTAGGAGGGCAGGGCAAACAACCCAGCAGCAGGACCGCTACCTCCGCCATTGTGCAAGGAGGAACAGGAGGAGCACTGCCAGAGCCCTGCAAAATGACCTTCAGCAGGCCACAAATGTGAATGTGTCTGCTCAAACGGTCAGAAACAGACTCCATGAGGGTGGTATGAGGGCCCGACGTCCACAGGTGGGGGTTGTGCTTACAGCCCAACACCGTGCAGGACGTTTGGCATTTGCCAGAGAACACCAAGATTGGCAAATTCGCCACTGGCGCCCTGTGCTCTTCACAGATGAAAGCAGGTTCACACTGAGCACATGTGACAGACGTGACAGAGTCTGGAGACGCCGTGGAGAACGTTCTGCTGCCTGCAACATCCTCCAGCATGACCGGTTTGGCAGTGGGTCAGTAATGGTGTGGGGTGGCATTTCTTTGGAGGGCCGCACAGCCCTCCATGTGCTCACCAGAGGTAGCCTGACTGCCATTAGGTACCGAGATGAGATCCTCAGACCCCTTGTGAGACCATATGCCGGTGCGGTTGCCCCTGGGTTCCTCCTAATGCAAGACAATGCTAGACCTCATGTGGCTTGAGTGTGTCAGCAGTTCCTGCAAGACGAAGGCATTGATGCTATGGACTGGCCCGCTCATTCCCCAGACCTGAATCCAATTGAGCACATCAGGGACATCATGTCTCGCTCCATCCACCAACGCCACGTTGCACCACAGACTGTCCAGGAGTTGGCGGATGCTTAGTAGTTAGTCCAGGTCTGGAAGGAGATCCCTCAGGAGACCATCCGCCACCTCATCAGGAGCATGCCCAGGCGTTGTAGGAAGGTCATACAGGCACGTAGAGGCCATACACACTACTGAGCCTCATTTTGACTTGTTTTAAGGACATTACATCAAAGTTGGATCAGCCTGTAGTGTGTTTTTCCACTTCAATTTTAAGTGTGACTCCAAATCCAGACCTCCATGGGTTAATAAATTTGATTTTCATTGATAATTTTTGTGTGATTTTGTTGTCAGCACATTCAACTACAGAACAAAGTATTTAATAAGAATATTTCATTCATTCAGATCTACGATGTGTTATTTTAGTGTTCCCTTTATTTTTTTGAGCAGTATATAGATAAAATATATATATATATATATATATATATATATCTATATATATATATATATATATATATATATATATATATATATATATATAAATATATATATAAAATATAATAGCAATATAACAACTATTATATACACATAAAAAATGCAAGGAATGAAATTTAAAATATAACTAATGTTAAAAACAATGTAACTAAATTATTTAAATGTTAAAGTATGAATATTTAATTATATCTTTGATCTTTCACTAATGAAGTTATTAATCAGTTAATTACAATTACAGTTATATATATTTAGAAATAAAATTATTCTTCTGTCGCATATCGGTATGTTTACACAAACGAGCTGAAAAAACAACAATGCAGGATGAACGACGTTGTGTATCGCAGACACATCCTTCAGTCCCGCCAGACTAAAACATCCAGTGTTTGTTGTGTCTTTACTCGTTTTATGAATGTTGAGACGAGAGTTTTTGCGAGTTTTTGCTTTTAGCATTCAGAATCGTTAAAAAGGTTTGCAGTTTACACGGCCTTTTGAATCTATAAAAAACCTTGTGTAAGGTAAATGTTCTGTGTGTTTGTGTGTCAGTAACGAAGACGGTGTGTGCTGATCAGTGTGACAGTCGCTGTTTCAGTCCTTTCGTCAGCGACTGCTGTCACCGCGAGTGTGCTGGAGGCTGTTCAGGACCCAAACACACCGACTGCTTCGTACGTCTTCTTTCTGTAACACTGATAATATCAGAGACTGAACGATATTAAATTTATAAAAACCATAAAAACATCGATGCTGATTAATTGTATGTTTATGTGAGCGAGAATCGATATACAGAATCGATATTTATTGCTCGTTTTACTTCTGTTTTACCTCCCGACTGCAGACGCTGGTTTTCAAGTCAATTTCTTTCCTCTTTTTTTTTCCTGCTTTGCACATCTGTAAACAATGCCAAACATCACCATTTTATATGAAATGAAATGAAAAGATTAGATGAGATCAGATTCAACTTTATTGGTGATGCTGCAGTGTAGTGGGTTAAGGTGCTGGCAACCACATGCACAGCTGCACCCTGGTGACCCGGGTCCCATTCCGGCTCGGGTCCCTTCCGGTCCCACACCCTCTCTCCCTCCCCTGTTTCATTCCTCTGTCCTTTCAATAAAGGCAAAATGTCCAAAAAAGTTCAACTTTATTGTCATTGCACATAGTTTACAAAACAACGAAATTCAGTTAGCATCTAACCAGGAGTGCAAGATAGCAGTGCGGTAAAACATCTGTACAGATATAAATAAAAAGTGGATATACAAAAGAGCTATATATTACTTTACAGAAAAAAACGATCACATATACCTATATAAATATACAATTATTATTATTATTATTATTCTTATACAGACTATATACAGATAACTGTACAGAGAATGTATACAGAGATATGTTGCAGTACTGATGGGTTTATCAGTGTGTTTATCAGGGGGTTAGTGAAGTTGACTTTACTAAGAAGATTCACTGTGGGATAAAAACTGTTTCTCAACCTGCAGCTAATTTCTGGTAGTGATTTCTATATAAAAGTGCAAACAATCTATTCATCGTCATAGGACATCATTGTTTTAAAGTCTGTGGTTTGGTGGACAGTGAAGTTAATTTTAAGGCGGATGTTTATATATACACAATATAATATTACAAACACATGCTTTCTGAAAAGGGAAAAGTAATGGCACCTAGGCGATAACGCCAGCGTTGTTTATAACCTCAAGTTTCAATTACCTCAGGTTATTGCTCTACTCACCCCTGGATTAAATACATGCCAGGGTTTTAATTAGAACAGCATTTAATTCTTTTTTTTTTCCTCCCTCTGATCAATTGTTCATTATGTTGTGTTTTTTTTCTCACTTTCCAAACCTGAAGGGTGTTAAATTATTACAGTGGAGGAGTTTATCATAATCGTATGCCAAGGAAATGATTAATGACCTAAACATAAAACAAATTTAAAGGCATATCAGAAAGTTTTGAGACAAGTGCTGCCATCTGTTGGCGTGTCTGGAAACTTTTCAATGTAAAGTTGCTGGGGTTTTTTAACTCTTGATTATGGTATCTTCTACGCAGGCCTGTACGAACTTTAACGACAGCGGCGCTTGTGTGACTCAGTGTCCCCAACCCTTCATCTACAATCCAACAACCTTCCAGCTGGAGCACAACCCCAAAGTCAGATACACTTATGGAGCATTCTGTGTTAAGAAATGCCCGTGTGAGTGCGGCGGGAAAACGTGACCTTTTTAAATAATGTGTAAAGTTTTGAATAAAGTTTTTGTCGATATTCTGGCTGCTCGAGTGTGAAAGGTTTAAAGGTGTTTTATCTCCTTTAGATAACTTCGTGGTGGATCACAGCTCCTGTGTTCGAGCCTGTCCGAGTAACAAGATGGAGGTGGAGGAAAACCATGTCAGGATGTGTGTCCCCTGTACGGACATCTGTCCTAAAGGTGAACATCCAACATCCATTTGAACTATAAATCTGATGGATGATTAAGCTTTTAATCGTCTGAGTCAGTTTAGTCTGAGTTTGAGTCTTTGTTGGTGTGTGTGTATTTGAGTGTGTGATGGAATCGGTACGGGCAGTTTACACACGGCACAGACTGTCGACTCCAGCAACATTGACAAGTTTATCAACTGCACCAAAATCAATGGCAACCTGATTTTCCTCGTCACTGGAATTAAAGGGTGAAAAAAAACTCTCTCTCTCTCTCTCTCTCTCTCTCTCTCTCTCTCTCTCTCTCTCTCTCTATATATATATTATATATATATATATATATATATATATATATATATATATATATATATATATATATATATATATATATAACCTCTTTCTTAATGTTTTCATTTCCTCATCTCACTTTTTTTGCTTTCTGTCTTGTTTCTCTTTTTGTAACTTCTTTCTCTCTTCCTTACTAGTTATTTCTTTTTGCTGTTATTCTTTCTTTCTTTCTTTCTTTCTTTCTTTCTTTCTTTCTTTCTTTCTTCTTTCTCTTTCTTTCTTTCTTTCTCTCTTTCTTTTTTCTCGCTCTCTCTCGCTCTCTTTTGCTCTCTCTATCTCCCTCTCACCCTCTCTCTCTCTCTCTCTCTCTCTCTCTCTCTCTCTCTCTCTCTCTCTCTCTCTCTCTCTCTCTCTCTCTCTCTCTCTCTCTCTCTCTCTCTCTTGATTGGCAGGACAGTTTTTTTTTTTTTTTTTTTGGAAAGTAATCCATCTCGGAGTTTAGATTTCCCGAGAGTGATTTCAATTTTTAGCAACAAAATTTCAATTTTAGTTAAACTTTAAGCTTTTGCTGCTCACATAATTTAACAGCCTCTTGAGTCCGTCTACTGGGATTACTTTTTTTTTTTTTTTTGCTTATTTGACAGGGTTTTTTTTTTTTTTATCAGCCGTCATTCAGGTAGATTGTCAGAACTCGTTTAGTGTTCGAGTTTGTCTTTTTTCCTCTCAGAGTCCCAGGAGCTCATTTATGCTTTACTTTATTTTAACTGGGACTTTCAAGTGCTGGACTGAAGTTTTGCTTCCTGTTTTTAAAGTTTGTCTTTGTTCTCTGACAGAGACATGTACCACAGGATCAAAGCGCTGGACCCCGAGCGTCTCAGTGTCTTCCTGACGGTTAAAGAGATCACAGGTCAGCAACAGCTTTCAGTTACACAACACATACTGTGCACATAAAGTGCACTTCCTCCTCAACCTTTATTATTATTATTATTATTATTATTCTGAAATGAAGCTACCAGGCAGAGGGCAAAGAGGAAGACCAAACAGAAGAGTATATGGATGCCATAAACAAGGACATGAAGTTGGTGGGTGTGAGTGAAGAGGATGTGGAGATGTTTAGGGGTCGCCACAGCGAATTATCTGTCTCCACCTAAGCAATAGGAAACAGCCAAAGGAGAAGATCATCACCATCACCATCAATACTATTATTATAGGTATCATCATCAGCATCTTTATTATTATCATCATCATCATTATCATCATCATCTTTATTATCATCACCATAACTATCATTATCATCATCATTACCATCATCATTATCATCATCACCATAATCCTCATCACCGTCATCATAATCATCACCGTCATCATAATCATCATCTTTATTATCATTATAATTTTTATTATCGTTATCATCTTTTTTATTATTACAATCACCATCATTATCATCATCCTCATCACTGCCGTCCTCATCACCGTCACCATCATCCTCAACATTTTCATCATCACCACCATTATTACCATCATTATCATCATCCTCATCACCGTCATTATTATCATCATCACCATTATTACCATCACCATCATTATCATCATCCCCATCACCGCCGTCCTCATCACCGTCATCATTAACATCATCGTTATCTTTATTATTATTATCACCATTATCACCATCATCATCATCATCATCATCATCATGCAGTGGTGAGAAAATGAGTTTTAGCACGAAAATCACAAGAAATAACAGTAAATAAAAGAAATAATAAAAAATTACGTCCAATTTTCAGTTTTGAAATCATAAATTTGCAAAACAAAAGTTATAATTAGGCAAATGGAAATAGTACTTAGTGTAATAAAATGACTAAATAGTACTAAATATAATATAAAATACCACAATATGAAGTGAAATAAAATGAAAGCAAATCATTCACAACATTTTTGAAATATACAAGAAGGCTAAAGTTAAGCCTAAATCTTTTAATCTATGTTTAATCTTTCATTTATAGTGTTTAGATTATTTTACTGAAATTAAGACTAAAATGAATTTTTTTGCTGCAACTTTTATCATCTTTAGCGTGTAGGTCATTGTTGGTGTGTGCTGATTATCACACTTATCACATTCAGTCGATGATAAAAAACCTGTGCTGTGTTTTTTTTTTTTTTGTTTCATTTTCTGTTCAATTAATGAGAAACAACGAGACTGTGAGGAAATGTCATTGTTAAATGTCAGCTTTTTGTTGTTTTATAATGCTGTTTTAGTGCCACTTAAAAAAAACTCAAAGATTACGAGTCGTAATAATAAAAAAAAAAAAAAAAAAAAAAAAGAAAAAACTCACAGAAATGCAAGAAATGTTTCGCTGCTAATGTGACACTTAAACATTTTTTTTAGGTTTCTTGAACATCCAGTCGTGGCCGGAGAACATGACAGACTTCAGCGTGTTCTCGAACCTCAGCATCATCGGAGGACGGACGCTTTATAGGTGACAGAGAGAAAGAAATAAAGATCACCCAGTTGATTGAATCTGCATTTTATTAAATCTGCATTTTCCTCACGGTCACCACATACCATTATTATTGTAATAGTCAATTATTCAATTCATTTTAATTCAAATTAATTTATTAATGAATCAAAGGAAGAAATCACTTCAGCATTAAAGAAAATTGGAACGGAAATATTCCAATACTTCTGTAGAATTAATTAATCAAATAAATATTTAATTATTTATTCAGCTTTTGTGGTTAGTTAATATTAAGTTATAATGTACAGATTTATACTAATAAAACTAGAGAATGTTTTTAACTTACAAATAACATTATTACTGATATTTATACTGTACATTTTATAACTTCATGGTATTATTAATTCAACATTACATTTACAGCAATTTGGCAGATGCAACTGGGTAACTGAGGCTTAACGGCCTGCTCAGGGGCCCACAGTGGTGGCTTGGTGGTGCTTGGAATCGAACCCCGGTTTTTCTGGTATTAGTCCAACACCTTAACCACTAAGCCACCACTTCCCACAATTATAATTATATTATTTAATAATAATATTTAATTAGTTTAATATTAGTTAGTAAAATTCTGATTTATAACTGAAAAATCATCTTAGAACTCAAACTCAAAGCGACACTGACTGATTTTCATATTTTTTTCGGTTAAGATGATTTAAATCTTAAAGACTAAATTAGGGAGGTGCTGATACCAGTTCAAAGCCGAGTCTGAGGACCGATACGGAGACCTGTGCTTTTTTGGGATGTGGGATTATTTGTATGGCTCTTCTCTGGGTTTCTCTTGCTGTTTTCTCTCATCCTGCTGCAGGTTCAGTTAATGAGTGCTAACGTTACTGCTGGAGGCAAATTCTTTGTGTTTGTGTTTTAATTTCAGATGTTTTATCAGATTTCTTATTTTTACTGTCCCACATAGATTTGTCGTCATTCCTCCACAAAGTCTGATGTTGCTGACCATAAAGTCGTCTGATAGTTTTAGCATTATAGGATTTTATTACAATTATTAGCCTTGAAGTTGTTTTTCTCCCTCAGCGGCGTCTCTCTGTTGATCCTGAAGCAGCGTTGGATCAGGTCCCTGAGCTTCCAGTCTCTGCAGGAGATCAGCGCCGGGAACGTCTACATCAGCAACAACAGCCAGCTGTGTTTCTACCACACGCTGAACTGGACGCGTTTTTTCCGCTCGAGCGGACAGCGAGCGCTGCTGAGCAACAACAAGGAGACGCAACAGTGCGGTGAGTCGAGGAGCGTCCCACGTCCAAACAGACTTCTGGAATTTAAATGGTGGATTTACCGCTGAGAACACAAACAGCATGAGGCTTTACACAAAACACACCCCGTAGTCTTCAGCGATGGTTAACTGGGTGTGGCGGGGGGTTAATCGCGCTTCGATTGTAGCAAAGAAGAACAAATTGACGTCTTTGACTATTTGGTGCTACTGAAACAATCATTAAAAGTCTTTTTTGGAGTTTTGTAGACAAAAATAAAATGTAGGATGAGGAGAGAAATCCAGGAACACTAACCTGTCACTGATTCACCGCACCCTGTCGCGCTTTACCACAAACTATTATATTACTATTATTTATTTATAAATAAAGAAAAACATTTAAAAGCTGAGTTAGAACTACAGTCGTAGCTTGACTAATGTGTCCCAACTAACGAGTTTTTCGAAATACAAGTTCTCTGCCTTTTTTTGCTTTGAGTTGCGAGCTAAAATTCGGGTTACAAGCCAACCAACTGCTAGTTAGCGTAGCGAACTCCACGGTGAACGCCGTAACATCGACCCAGCGTCCCGTGTGTCACTCGATAGCTAGTTAGCAAGTGGAGTCGTCTGATCTCCAAGGTAAATGCTGCACATTATACTTAATAATAAAACCAGTTTATTCCAGTACATCCTATTGGATTGTTTTATACAATATTCATTATTTATAAGTTTATTTTTCTTTTTTAAAAACATGTAACAAAAAAAATTGCGGTGTTTTTTTAGGGACCCGGAACGAATGAATGGCATTTCAGTTCATTTCAATGGGAAAAATTGATTTGAAAATTGATGGGAAAAACAAAAAAAAAAAAAAAAAAAAAAAAAACGAATTGAAAACTTGAATGACAAATTGACAAAAAAAACAACGAGGCTAAGATGCTGTAAGAATCCCGTCCCTCTGATCAGTTTCACTTCAGTTTTTTTTTTTTTTTTTTTTTTTTTTTTTTTTTTATTTTTATTAAAAAAGTAATAAAAAATAATTTAAGAGCAGATTTTTGTTTTTGGAAAATTTGCTTACTTTTTACTGCTTCAGCTGTACGCTCAATAAAATTTTTTTTTTTATTAATGCAGTGCTATATGTATATACCACTGATTTATATTTTTGCACCACAGCGCCACACTGGTAAAACTGTGCTATTGCAGCGCTTTACATTTACATTTCTGACATTGGGGCAGACGTCATTATCATTTGTTTAATTTTTTTTTATCCAACAGCAGTTGATCGTTAAAGGGCGTGAGAGTTAAAGGACCTTGCTCAGGTGCCCAGCAATGTCATCTTGGTGGTGCTGGGATTTGAACCCATAATCTTCCAACAGCTTAACCACTGAGCTCTCACTTACATTTACAGCTTTTGGCCTTATCCAGAGTGACTTACGTTTATCTCTTTTGTACAACTGAGCAACTGAGGGGTTGAGGCCCTTGCTCAGGGGCTGCGCGGTGGTGGCTTGGTGGTGCTGTGCCGGTCTTTCTGGTATTAGTCCAAAACCTTAACCCTTGCGCCACCACTTTCCACTTCCACCACAAGTGACACAACAGAGCCCAGAAATAAATAACTGTATAATCAATTGTGTGTGTGTGTGTGTGTGTTTTACAGTGAAAGAGCAGCGTGTGTGTTATCAGCTGTGTTCTGAAGCAGGATGTTGGGGTCCCGGTCCTGAACAGTGTGTGTCCTGTAGATTCTACAGTCGTGGGAAGACGTGTGTGAAGTCCTGTAACCTCTACCACGGGTCTGTGTGTGTGTGTGTGTGTGTGTGTGTGTGTGTGTGTGTGTGTGTGTGTTTCCTTTCCTTTAACACTAAACTAGGGGATTAAACCTGATAGTGAGTGTTTTATTCCTCTGATACCACAGCAGCAACTAAAAGTAACATGGTAACACACTTTTTGTTGCTATAGAAACCGTTGTGGATTAATTAGACAACTGAATTATTAAATGAAGGAATTATTTATAAGCACAGCAAACAGACGTAAGCGTAATATTCATTTTCTTACGGTTTGATAACGGAATAAACGCTGATAAAACACAGCACAGAGTGTGAAATTCTTTCTTTTAGTTTATTTATTAAAACACAATGATGCCCCCCCTCCAATGGATCATCCTGCAATTGTATAGAAATGATAAATAAAGGAAACTGCGTGTTTGCTTTTAATGGCATAAAAAAATAAATAAAGGAAGGACTGCGTGTTTGCTTTTAATGGCATAAAAAATATACTACGAAATTTTAAAACAACGTTTTCCAGTTTAACATTTTATATTAATGAACCAATAAATTCAGAATGTTGCAGCAAAATTTTTGTGAAATATCGTTCGTTATTCTCATTTTTTTTTTAAATGTTGCTCATCAGAAGGTCGTCTTTATGCTAGTCAACTAAATTGAATGTCTTTGCTGATAAATTTACTGATAAATGTCTTATCCAGGGCTAAAACTCACTGCGAAAACTCACCCTGTGCGATTTCATTTCTTTAGTTAACTTCCACAGTGTTTTCGACAGTTAGCCGACATTTATCAGTAAAAAAAAAATCAAAAAATGGCAAATCAAAAAAATGTTTGTTTTGTGTTGGCAATGTTTTACTTTTTGTTATACAACATATTAAAAAAATTATTTTTGTTTTTTTTTACGGATTTTTTTTTTTTTTTTTTTTTTCCTTCCCCTACGAGGATTTTTTTTTTTGCCAACTGTTAAAAACTTTTTCGTTTTTTTCTTTTTTTTTTTTTTTTTTTTTTTTTTTTATGACAAACCAATAAAGTTTTCAGCAAAAGGTTTGTGAAATTTTTTTTTTTTTTTTCTCATTTTTTTCTTTATTCGAGGCAATTTTTTTGTGATAATCTTATTTTTTTTTTTTTTTTCTTGTTTTTCGACAGTTTTTTGTTTTTTTTTTTTTTTGTCCTTTTTTCCTCTCTCAGTGGAAGGAAAGTGAATTATTTATATCAGTTTGCGATTTTAGACAGTCAGAATTGAAGAGTCAGATTTTCAGTCTGCTTTATTCCAATAGTGAAAATGACACAGGTTTTATTTTTTATAGCAATGATTTTGCTGTGTGTGTGTTTGTGTGTTGTGTGTGTGTTTTTATGTCCTTTTGTGTGTGTTTGTGTGTGTGTTTTTTTTTATGTCCGTTTGTGTGTGTGTGTGTGTGTGTGTTTTTACAGAGATTTTCGGGAGTTTATCAATGGATCGGTGTGTGTGGCATGTGACAACCAGTGTGAGAAATCTGGAGATAAAACATTAACCTGTCACGGACCAGTAAGAAACACATTTATTTATTTATTTATGTCTGTTTGTCTGTCTCTAAATCTACCTGTCCTTTTGTTTGTCTGTAAATCTGTCTGTCTGTCTGTAAATCTGTCTGTAAATATAGTATCTTTCTGTCTGTCAGTAAATATATCTGTCTGTCTGTAAATTTATCTGTCTGTAAATCTGTCTGTCTGTCTGTATATATGTAAATCTGTCTGTAAATCTGTATATCTGTCTGTCTGTAAATCTGTCTGTCTGTCTATCTGTCTGTAAATATATCTATATTTTTGTAAATATATTTACAAAAATATATATACAGACGTCAGTAATATATTTGTCTGTCTGTCTGTAAATCTATCTGTCTGTCTGTCTGTCTGTAAATCTGTCTGTCAATAAATCTATCTATTTATCTGTCTGTCTGTTTGTTAGTAAATCTATCTGTCTGTCTGTCTGTAAATTTATCTGTCTGTAAATCTATCTGTCTGTCTGTCTGACAGTAAATCTATCTGTCTGTCTGTTTTGTCTCTGTCTGTAAATGTATTATCTGTCTGTCTGTCAGTTAAGTATCTAATCTATCTATCTGTATTTGTCTGTCTGTAAATGTCTGTCTGTAAATCTATCTATCTATCTGTCTGTCTGTGTCTGCCTGTCTGTCTGTCTATATATCTATCTATTTATCGATCTATGTATCTGTATGTCTGTCTGTAAATCTATCTGCCTGTCAGTAAATCTGTGTCTGTTTATCTATCTGCTTGTCTTTGTCTGTCTGTAAATCCAATCTATTGATCTATCCTATCTATCTATCTATCTGTCTATCTATCTATCTATCTATCTATCTATCTATCTGTCTATCTATCTATCTGTCTATCTATCGTCTATCTATCTATCTGCATATCTATCTATCTATCTGTTCTATCTATCTGTCTATCTGTCTATCTATCTATCTGTCTATCTATCTATCTGTCTATCTATCTATCTGTCTATCTGTCTATCTATCTGTCTATCTATCTGTTCTATCTTATCTATCTATCTATCTATCTGTCTATCTTTCTGTCTGTATTTCTTTCCTGTCTATTTAAGCACCAGCACCTCTTACCCTACATTTTTGTCCACTGCTTTTTTTTGTGTGTGTGTGTGTGTGTGTGTGTGTGTGTGTGTGTGGTGTGTGTGTGTGTGTGTGTGTGTGTGTGTGTGTGTGTGTGTGTGTGTGGTTAGGGTGCGGATCAGTGTATGCGGTGTGTCCATGTGAAAGATGGTCCCAGCTGTGTGGAAAAATGTCCTGACGGGCTGCAGGGTGTCGACAGCTTCATCTTCAAATACGCACACAGCAACAACGAGTGCAGACCCTGCCACGCCCACTGCACCCGCGGGTACCACTGTGTGTGTGTGTGTGTGTGTGTGTGTGTATACTGCACTGAATTAGAACGATAATTAAATCTTTAAATCAGACTGTATGAACAGTGTGTGTGTGTGTGTGTGTGTGTGTGTGTGTGTGTGTGTTGTGTGTGTGTGTGTGTGTGTGTGTGTGTGTGTGTGTGTGTGTGGTGTTTCTGTGGATGGAGGTTTTTATTCCCGCCCCCTGCTGAGTCACCTCAGAGTTCACAGCTTTAAAAGAACGGGTTTTAATTGTCCGTTAGTGCTCTGTGTCACTGCGAGGAGTCTGGCTGAGACACTGAACCCCTGCTGCAATGCATTCTGGGTTCGTGACCTCAAACTAATAAAATGAGGAAAAATATAACTGATATAAATGTTAATGACAAATTTATTTACAAATAAAACACATTTTTATCACTTAAACTAATAAATAAGTGTTTTGTGTTGAATTAAATCATTATAAAACTAATAATAATAAGAAGAAAACTGTCTCTGCTTTTTTCTTCTTTTTCTAACTGCGTATGTCTCATTCTGTCTTACTGCATCACTGTGTCTGTTCTTCTTCTTCATCTTATTATTATCATCATATCTGTCCCTGGATGTGTCTATAGGTTTATCTAAAAATCTGTCTGTCTGTTTGTCTCTCAAACTTATTCATTCATACTGTCTTTATCTGTCTGTCTGCATGTCTGTCTGTGAGTCTGTCCCTACCTTTCCTGTTTCTCGTTCCATCTCTTTAATTTTTAAATATGCTTCTTCTCCTTCTTCTGTTATTTTTTTATCTCCAACTTTGGATGTGTTTATCAGTTTATTTAAATATTTGTATGTCTGTCTGTCTGTCTGTCTGTCTCTCTCACACACTTTTTTTTTCAGTCTGCTCCTTCTCTCCTACTTTATCCTTTTATATTTTACTCATTGCTGTGTGTTTCAGATGCACCGGGCCTCGCATTCAAGACTGCATTGGAATGATGGACAGGTACAGACAACAACAACAACACTAACAACAACAGTAATAATAATAATATTAATACAAATAAAAATAATAATAGTTAATAATAACAGTTCCGGGATGAATCTTCAGGGTGTTTTTCCCTACAGGACTCCTCTGATGGCGGCCGGTGTGATCGGGATGATGTTTGTACTCGTGATCGCGGCGCTCAGTGTCGCTGTTTATATCAGACGCAAGAGCATCAAAAAGAAAAGAGTTTTACGCCGCTTCCTGGAGTCCGAGGTACAAACCACTCTCAAGATTTATAGTATATGAGTGTGTTCATGTAATAACTGATCAGGGATCTCTGTGTATGTGTGTGTGTGAGTGTATAAAGGTTTAAGGTGTATGTGAGTTTTTGCACCTGGACATTTTTTACTTTCCTCTTGTTAAATATATTCTCTGTGTCCCTCGAAACTTTCAGTACGACAAATCCAACTTCATAAAGTCTTTCTGGTCCACTGAAAAACACCGGTCCCCGGGATAATCACAGTGTGTTGACCTGTCTAGCTATGTCGGCTAACACGGCTGGGAAACTCAGTAACCCTACTATAAATTTTGATCTTTTTAACATCTGCTCACTTAAGAGTTAAGACCATCTTATGCAGAATCTCCTCGTTAAGCGTAATTTGGACGTTCACTGTTTAACTGAAACATGTCAGCAGCCAAATGAATATTTCACTTAATGATGCTAATCCGCCTGGGTTTATTTACATCTCTCAACTGCATAACCCTGGCTGAGGAAAAGGTCTCGTAATAGTTTACAGCATAAACTGGTGAATGTTCCTGTTCTGTAGGCTTTTAAGGACACTATTGTTGGCACATTATACCATCCACCGAAGCTTAATAGGGATTTTATCACTGATTTTGCCACTTTCCTGACTCACCTATCCGCACTCTCACTAACTATAATACATCTCAGGGATTTTAATTTACACATCTTGTTTGGCCAGCTTCAGACTACAGCAATATATAACCTTCCCCAAACTTGTTAAAGGACATATTCTGGATTTAATCAGATGCTCAGGTGTTTCACCTGTTGAATGTAGAGCGGATTTTCTCCCTTTTTCTGATCATGTGCTGGTCTCATGTAGTGTAAATCGAACCTATTTTAACTATAACATCAACTTTAGAAATTAACTTGGTCTTGTACATCTTTAAAAATCCATGAGAAGAGTTTTAGCACCCCGAAAATAACTGTCTTGTCTTAGCCTGGAAAAGAGTTTGTTCACCATTTTCAGACCAGTGCCGATGAGCACTACCACTTACAGCCTTTAAATGTATAATATATATTTCATTTTAATGTTTTATGTTTTTTGTGATGTTATTAGATAAATATTGATTCTGAACTGCTCCAGATGTTGTAGGTGGTACAGTTGTGGTTGTAGTGTAGAGGTTTGGAGTTGAGTGTTAAAGGGTTTCTTGCTTTAATAAAAATGTCCTCAATATGTGAAATGTCTCTCTGTCTGTAATTCCACGTCGTATTATATTGTGTGTTTGTTTAGTGTTGATGGTTTCTATAGTTGCGACGTGATGGTGGTATTAAGAGGTGGATCAGTCGGGTAAATCCACATTAAAGGACAAGGCATCAAAAGCACAGCCCACCGCTGTTTTTTACAATAACACCCTTTATAACCTTCTTAATAACTTTGCTCCACTTAAAACTAGGACGGATTCATTTACTGTTTCTGCACCTTGGTTCACTCCTGTTTTTAGGCAATTAAAAACAAAATAACAACAAATCAAAAGACTCTACAAGAAAACCGGTCTCACTGTGGACAAGGACATTCAAGTATTCAAGTCAGATTTTTTTATTATATTGGTCTATTGTATCATTCTTCTCTTCAAAAATCTCATTCTCTCTCAGCGTTTAGAGGAAATTTCCAAACTCATTCAAAGATCCAAATCTTTGACCTGTAGATTCGACCACTTTCTATTGTTCTTGTAAAGGCCACCCTCCCCTATTTGTCCCCTCTCATAACAGATGTTATAACATTCACTTTTCCCTTTCCACTGAATTTGTTCCAGAACTCAAGAAACCTGGTGCAGGTCTCAACAACCTTAATCATTTCCATCCTATTTCAAATCTTTCATTCATCTCCAAAATTCTTGAAAAAATAGGTCCTGTTCAACTCCATACCCATTTTTTCTTGCAATAATTGATGTGAACAAGTTCTGTCTGGTTTCCATCCCATTTATAGTACAGAAACAGCACTTTTTAAAATTACCAATGACCTTTTAACATCTGACTCTGGTCCACTATCCATTCTTTTTTGAGTGCGGCCTTTTTGACACAATTTCACATGCTATCCTTCTGGATAGACTTTTTCTCTATTAGTGTCACTAACACACACTGGTTCTATTCATACTTCTTAGGCTGCACTCAAATCATTTACCTCATCTAGTCAACACAGGTGTGCCTCAGGGCTCTGTGTTGGGGCACCTGCTGTTTATCATTTACCTTCTTTCCCTCAGTTATATCTTTTGCAAACATCAGGTTTTTTCCACTGCTATGCAGATGACTCCCAACTCTATTTTTCAACCAGACCCAACTTTACAATCTTACCTTCTTTCTCTCACCAATTGCCCTGATCTGTTTACTCTTACATTAAAATATTAACCTTTATATCCCTCACGCCTCACTCTACTACTATTGTCGTTCATAATCTAGTCACCTCTCGTTTAGACTGCTGTAATTACCTTCTGTTTGGCCTCCAACATAAAACCCTCGAAAAGTTACACCTGGTTTAGGACTCAGCTGCATGTATCATCGTTTGCACCTTCTACATCACACCTATTTTACAACAGCTTCATTTACCATAGTAACGACAAAAAACTAATTCTCACATTTAAAGCCTTTTCATAACCTCAGATATCCATATCTTCCTGATCTCCTCCATATTGCCACACTCGTTTGCACTTTAAGATCCTCTTCCTCCATCCATCTCACTGTTCACCCTGTCTGCATTGTTACTATAGGAAGCAGAGCTTTCAGCCGTTCTGCTCTCCAGCTTTGGAACTCAAAACCCATCTGTTCAGATTAACTTACATCCTCTGATGACAACTGCATTGTGTTGTAATCGTATTGACTTTCATTGTTCTTACTGTTTTTTAATTATCTTGTTAAAGATGTATGACAACCTTCAGTGTCATGAAAGATGCCCATTAATGAAATGCATTATTATTACTATTAATAGCAGCGTATTAGTTTATCTGGGTTTTGCGTATGTGAGTGTGTTACTGTAATAACTGATCTCAGATCTGTGTGTTGATCAGCTTTTGGAGCCTCTTAAATCCAGTGGAACTGCAGTGACCCAGACTCCTCTGCGCTTACTTAAGGAAACAGAACTCAAAATGCTTAAAATCTTGGGATCTGGAACCCTCGGTACAGTTTACAAGGTAATCAACAGATGTGGGGAAACAAAGAGAAAGAGAAAGACAGACAGACAGACAGACAGAGAGAGAGAGACACACACAGACAGACAGAGAGATAGAGTGAGAGAGTGACATGGAGAACGATGGAGAAACAGAGAACAAGAGAGAGACAGAGAGAGAGTGAGAGAGAGACAGACAGGCAGACAGAGGAAAAGGAGGATGACAGGCAGAGAGATAGGCAGAGAGAAAGACAAATAGAGAGGTAAGAGAAAGAGGGAGAGAGAGAGAGACAGAGAGAGACAGTCAGACAGAAGGGGGGGAACAGTAGTGAGAGACAGGATAGAGCAGCAGAGAGACAGGCAGACAGAGCGAGAGACAGAAGAGAAAGTGTTTGAGAAATAGAGACAGAGAAGAAAGAGTGAGAGAAACAGGGGCAGAGGAGAGAAACAGAAAATGAGGAGAGAGTCTGTGTTTGTGTATTTAATTATTTTATAATATATCAGAATGTGTATTTTCTTTTATCAGGGCGTTTGGATACCCGAAGGTGAGAGTGTAAAAATCTCAGTGGCTGTAAAAGTCCTCACTGAAACTGCAGAACCGAAATCCGACTCAAAGTTTCTGGATGTGAGTAAAAACACACATCTCCTGTCTTTATTAAGACCAGATAAAAACCAGCCATGTACATGCGGTCCAAGTGGAATAAGTGCATGAACACACACGCACTCTGAGTGCATGTTCGGGGTCACTCTGACTAATAGCGATCAGCTCTTCTGAGAGACGAGGGAACACTGAACACAGACACTCGTTATTTTTTCCATTTTGTTCTTTTCATTTATAGAAACATCTAATAAAATCATTTCAACAGCATCTGATTTTTACCCACCGTTTTCCCCCAGGAGGCTGTGACGCTGGCCAGCATGGATCACCCGCACCTGCTGCGATTGCTGGCGGTGTGTTTGAGCCCCAACGTGCAGCTGGTGACCCAGTTCATGTCCCACGGCTGCCTGCTTGATTACGTCCGTGAGCACAAGGACAACATCGGCTCTCAGCTGTTGCTCAACTGGTGTGTGCAGATCGCCAAGGTAAGTGTGTCCAGACTTTGCTCACATCCCACCTACAAAATTACCGTTATTTACAGTATAAGTCACGACGTCCTTCATCGAGAGCCTCGTGATTAGGGGTATCGACGCTTAAGCTGTCCTTCCAGATTGACCAATGTGTAAGGGTTCTTCAATCAACAGCTGCAATCACACACAGATAGGGGAAATGAGGCTTTGGCTTCACCAGGAGGATTGATGTCTGAGAAAGTCATTAAGAATTTTGAAATGTTGGATTGTTTTTTTTTTTTTATCGGTCCAGACTGGTGAAAAGTTAATTGAGTTCGGTTTCCAGAGAGCGAGAGAGAGAGAGAAAGAAGAGAGGGAGAGTAAGAGGAAGAAAAACGCAGAGATTATAAAGATCGTTAAAACATGATTTGCTATTGGTCTCTCCAAGATTTTGCCTACTCCAAATAAAGTAAAGTAAAGTGAATGCCTTTATTTTGTTTTGAAATTTGTATCTTCGCATGTCCCATCTTGGTAAGTTGGGGGTCAGAGCGCAGGGTCAGCTATGATACAGCACCCCTGGGGCAGGAAGGGTTAAGGGTCCTGTTTAAGGACCCAACGGTGGCTGGCTGCCTGGCAGTGGTTGGGCTTGAACCCAGGTCTTCCTGGTCTTCCTATCAACAACTCAGTGCCTTAACCATTTGAGCCTCCACTGCCCGAGCTATTAAGTAATTAAATGCAGCTATTAAGGCAATACCAAGCAATCCCTGTGCTCTACACCACCATGCAATTTTAACCAATCACTGTTTTTTTTTTTGACATCATTGTACAGCATCACTCAACACAATGACTACGTCACCAAACATACTTCCTTGTTTCTTATTTTAAAGATGTTTGCAACAAATGTACTGACAGGAGAGTAGTGCAGTTTATTTACAAATATACACTTTTGGCAAAACAACAAACATAAACTGAACTTGACTGGACGTAGCTTGACTCGGCTTGACAAAAACGTTTACGCAGACTAACCACAGCGGTGCACGCACAATAACTCACCAACACACAAGGCAGTATTTCAGTATAAGAGTATATTTCTACACTAAACTAACCAATGAAAACATGACACACGGACAGGGGGATCACATGATGTAAACACAAAGAGGAACAAAAATCACCAGACCAGGAAGTAAACAAAAGCATAAACAGAAACATTAAACAAACATGAACTCAAAACATAAATATAATATAAACATGAAACACCCCACCCCCACCCCCCACCCCCCCACCACCCCGCCCCCATGGCTTCTGATGCCCAAACACCAACCCAGTCAAAACCTTACAGAGAGTGGTGAAGGGAGGTGGTCCAGGGGGGGGATGGTGGGCCAGGCCCACGAATCCCCAGAAGACCTAACCCTTGCCACACAGGAAGCCTAGAGGGATGTAGTAGAGTGTGGGGATGGCCCACGAACCGGCTTAGTCACAGAGACAGGATGTGCTGGCTTTATTCTCAGTCCAGGTTCTGGCTCTGCCTGAGTTTTGTCCCACTATTTTTACTGAATACTGACACTGGAGTAAATTACGAAATATATATACCCAGTCAGGCCACCAGAGGGCCTTCACTTCTGTTTATCAAGGAAGGTTTCATTATCATCTTTGTTCTGTGTGTCATGCAAGTCTTGTCATGTGTTTTAGCCTGTCTTGTCATTGATTGGCTACCTGATTGTCTTCAGGTGATTTCTTGTTTATTTCGTTGTTTTTTCGTTGAGTTGTATGTATCTCTAACTCTGTGTTTTATTCAGTTTTGGTCTTGCTTATGTCGAGTGTTTGTGGTTATTCTGTTTACTAAATGTAAAGTTCTGGCATTTGGGCAGACACCTTTATCCTCTACTATTTATCTCATTTCATAACCATCTAAGCAGTTAAGGATTAAGAGCCTTGCTTAGGGGCCCAGCTTGGTGTCACTGGAAATTATGCCTGAAAACCAATGAGCTACCAATTTGGCTTTCATGTTACATTGCTATGCTATGTAATTAAGAACAGCTATTTATTTCTTTGTATAATCGTTAATTTAGATTTTTGCAATTTTTGTGTTCTTTGCTAAAACTTTAGTTTGTGCATCTACAGCTGGTTAGTTAACATTAAACATATAAAAATATCACCTCCTCTACTTAAAACAATGGCAGAAAATTGAGATGATGAATAAAAAGTGATGCCTTCTATTAAAGCGTTTAACAGCCTAATGGAGCCACGTTTCTATTGAGGAACCCGGAGTGTGTTTATAGATACAGTTTTATAGTAAGCACAAAGCTCACAGGGGGTTAAATGCTGCCACTCATCTCTTTAAAAAATTTTTCTTTTCTAGAATATAAAATGTTCTAAATGTGCACGTGTTTACGCTTTACTAGTGACAACATCTTGGCAAAATTCCCACATGGATTATGACGATGATGTGTTTATTTATAAGAGACAGACGCCTCTGTTGTAAACTGCCGTCTTGCTGTCATGTCAATTTTTTTGGCACGAATTTCTCCTTGTCCTGCTAGCTGAATTACAGCACTGTCATGCCGCCCTTCCTCTGTGAACTCCAGTAGAAAAGACACACAGCAGCTCTTCGTCGCAAAAGGGTTCGGACACTGAATTAACGACTTCCATCAATCATGCGGCCACCTGCGACACGTCCCTGCTGTCGGAGGTTGTCGCGGTCACAGCTTCAGTCTGATCGGTAGCAGATCCTCATTTAGAAAGGCGACACGACACACAGAGGAATAATAAACCCGTTTTTGGTAACACAGGTTTGATGTATTTGCAGGAAGGATTCTCCAGTTCCTCCAGCTGAACAGGAAACAGGAACACTGGCTCTTCGTTTGGGATGCGGTGTGATTGCTTAACGGTTTATTGATGGACTAATTAACCGTGGAAACACATTTTTATTGGCAATAACAGAGCTTCAGTGTGCTTGGTTATGTTTTTGTCTGCCCAGTTGCTAAATTAAAGCACTCAATGAAGATGTCATCCAAAAAAACCCTGGCATCCAAACACCCAATCATTCACTGCAACATCAATTCTCTTGTACTAGTTCTCCAATTCTAGAAACCAGCTTTGAAGTGTTGTGTTCATTTCTACATATCAGTTTTCATCTATCTATCCATCAAACTTTTTTTTACTGCTAATCCTTAGGGTGTTGGCATGCTGACCGGAATATTCTGGGTTTACTTCCCAGCACCACCAAGCTGCCACTGTTGTTATCCTGAGAATGGCCCCTAAACCTCACCTGCTAGGTTGAATAAAGAAAATAAATGTAAGCGGCCCTGCCAAATAAGAGAAAAAAGTTAAAGTAAATGTAGTTCCCCCTTAAGGATATAGGAGGCCTGAAGCTTTTCCCTTTTGACTTGCAGGAACTAAGACAATGTACACCTTGGATTGGGTTGCCATTCCATCAAAGGACACGCACTTACACACACTTGCACATTTATAGCTGTCCTTCAGCTTACTTAACATATCTTTGGAATATGGGAGGAAACTGGAATACCCATAAAAACCCTGGAGAATCCTTAGGAAGTGGTGCTCAGGGGTTTCGAAGATTGTGGGTGTAGTTCCTAACACCACCAAGCTGCCACATCTGGGCCCCTAAGCAAGTCTCTTAATCCTCAACTGCCCAGTTGCCAAATGCCAAAAATGTGAATGGAAACTAGAGATGTTCATTCTGGATTGGGTTGCCAGTCGCACACAACTAAACACCAATTTACACACTACGGAGGTCTTTCCACCTACCAGACATGTCTTTAACTTGGGGGGAAAAAATTAAATACCCAGAGAAAAAAGTACAGGGGAAACATGAAAACTGCACACACACATGGAAGAGGCAACTGATTACTTTTCAATGCAGAACCAAAGCAGAATCCTAATAGATTGTAATTTATTTAGGAACAGTGCACTAAAATTGATTTATGAATCTTTATCCATATCCCTTTGCTCTCCTTCAAACCTTCATCTCTTTTCTATGTTTAATGTCACATAAACTATGTTTTTATCTGTCTGAGTAAAATGATTTTGCTGTAATAGGATACACAGGGAAAATCTTTCTTAAAACCAAGACTGCACAAAGCCATAGTGATTGATTTTATGCTAATGCACTTCACTCATATTGTACAGAAGTACAGAGCATGCACAGGACTAGCTGCTATGCTAATTAGCGTTGGCGGATTCGGCTCGGGTTGCCTTGCCTTTCATCATCATGTGTATCTCTAACGAAACATGTATGGATGGCTAAATGATTTAATATCACACAGGCTTGCAGCGACTGAATATACTCCTTCAAGAGTGTACTTAGAAAGCTAAGGCGCACATACATTATTTATCAATTTGTATATTTTCAGGGTATGATGTACTTGGAGGAGAGAAAGCTGGTCCATAGAAGCTTGTCTGCTCATAATATTGTGGTAAAATCCCCCACTCACATCAAGATCACAGACTTTGGGCTTTCTCAGCTTCTGGGTGCTGATGTGAGGGAGTCCAGTAATGATGAAGACAAGGTTTGAAAGTCTCGTCAAGACACAATGACATTTTTAAACTTGGATACAAATGCACTCAAACCTGAAATGTTTGATGCTACAGAGATTCCATCTATGTTGTTCTTCTCCTATTCGTGTGCAGGTTCCTATCAAGTGGATGGCACTGGAGTGTATTCACTACAGAAAGTTTACACACCAGAGTGATGTCTGGAGTTTTGGTAAGGGAAATGCTTATTGTTCACACACTAAATAGCCAACGGTATTAAGGGCCCCTGACCAGCATAATTATACATATCGAATTTTTAAACATAAATTTGACATTTGATATTTTGGATTTCTTTATCTGGTAAACTTGAATCTGTATTTTTAAAAGCTGTCTCAAATGTAAAAATTCAAAAAAGTTTTGTTATACTTTAAGCTCCATAGCAGTCGGTGATCCGGTTCATCCTAAAGCGGGTAAGTGGTGGCTTGGTGGTTAAGGTGTTGGACTAATACCAGAAAGACCTGGGTTCAAATTCCCAGCACGACCAAGCCACCACTGTTGGGCCCCTGAGCGATGCCCTTAACCCCCAATTGTTCAGTTGTATAAAAGAGATAAATGTAAGTCGCTCTGGGTAAGGACGTCTGCCAAATGCTGGAAATGTAAATAAGTTAAATCAAAGTCAGGGTTCTGTGCTGGCCACTTCACTTACCAAAACCAGAACACAGCCTGTCTTCATTGGGCTTAGAGGCTTTGTGCACAGGGGCTTTGTCATGCTGGTTCTAGTGATGTGGGCTTTGAACTTTAAGGATGAATCTTGGAAAAACAGTCCATGTTTTAAGTAAGGGTAAGTCCTGTACTTAAATCTGTAAATCAATCATCAAAATTTATTTTATCAGGCGTGACCGTCTGGGAGCTGATGACATTCGGAGGAAAACCGTATGATGGCGTTCCTAATCGTGAGATCCCAGATATTCTGGAGAAAGGAGAACGACTGGCTCAACCACCTGTATGCACCATAGATGTCTACATGGTCCTGGTCAAATGTACGTCTCAAAACAGGAATCCTTTCAATTCATTATATTTAAATACAATCATGTTTACGCTGAACCACTGCAGGGACCACTGTCCCAGTGGTTGACAGGGTTGAACCCATGTCAACGTACCCAATACGTCAATCGTGATCAACCAGTAGATAGAAACGGTAGTATGGGGAGATCAAATTCTTTTGAAAAAAAAAAAAAGTATTATTTGTCCTATAGCGTTTGAGCATTCACCACTTTATTGATCTACAGGGCAGCCAGTCAAAGTGTTCTCATCTAAAGCTGCTTTTACACCAAACGCAAAGCTCCAGATTACCCGCGGGATGTTTTTAGCCTCATTTGAGCAATGTTTTATTTGTAAAAAACAATTTTTGCTGTGAGGCGGTTGAGGCGGATATAGAGTGTGTGTGTGGCAAACGCATTGCACGCATTATGTATTATTTGTAGGTTCACCTCTATTTGCATCTTTAAGCTTGTATGTAATCTGGTGTGAATGCAGCGTTAAACATGCTTGTGTACTAGTTTAGTACACCTACTAAAGAAAGACTATAAATGTAAGTGGGAGAGCTGAACTAAGTAAGAAACTAAAAACTTGATGAAGGGGATTTTTTTTCCCCCCATGTCCTATTCGAAGTTTGTTTGTTTGGTATGTTAATCTATCCTTGCTATTCCATAGAAGAATAATTTGTTAAGGCACTTTTTAAGTTGTTTATTAAGTTGTTCATTGTTTATTATTATGTTTATTAAAACTATGACACAGGAAGCAGTAATTTTTCAAATGGCTAAATTAAAAAGCCACTAAAGCATCGCTTAGCTTAAGATGTCTCTTTTTAGAACTAACCATTCAGTGCAAGTCATCAGAGTGAGTTACTGACTAGATGTGTATTAAATTATATTTTTAAGATAGTAGATAGATCTTTTTGACTTGGACATTTGAAAAGTAGATGAAAAAAATGTAAGCACTTAATCGGTTAGTTACTTTAGACCAAATCCAGACGTTCTAGACAAAACAAAGTCATGGACCTGAATTGTCTATTTATTTATGTTTCATTGATTCGTTTCCTGCTTAAAAGGGCAGCGTTATTTCATGACTCATTAATGATTCTTACCCAAGGTTGGATGATCGATGCTGACAGTCGGCCCAGGTTTAAAGAGCTTGCGACAGAGTTCTGCAGAATGGCAAGAGATCCCCAGAGATACCTAGTCATTCAGGTAATCAACAAAAAAACAAAATATTGTATTACCGCTATTTGGCACTGTGAAACTTACAGAAAGTATCGGAAATACTTTTCGGTTTCAGGGAGATGACAGCATGAAGCTGCCCAGTCCCAATCACAGTAAATTCTTCCATAATTTTTTGGATGAGGAAGAACTCGGAGACGTGATGGATGCTGAGGAGTACCTGGTTCCTCAGAACTCTAATCCTCCTGTTTCCTCCTGTCCTTCTAGCCCTCATCTGGACTCCATACAAGTAATGCTTGTAATACTTGTAGAATATATCACTTATAATAATAAACAGGATCAGGAGTTTACCTTAGTGGCTGTTTGTTTATTTGCATATGGAATGGCATACAGGGACCAAGCGACATGACAAAAGAGATCCAGAGCTGTGAGGCAGCCATGTCGTCTATTGAACCATTTTTCCCTATGAGGCCTGAGAAGGAGGAGGAGCAGTTCTGTCATGGAAAGCTAAAGAAGAAACTTAGCACTGCCTTTGTGGAGGACAGCAGCTGTCAACGCTACAGTACAGACCCTGCTGCACTCCTGAAAGAAAGAACACAAAGGAGAAGCACTGATGAGGGTCGCTGTGCAGCCACCAGGAACGCTAAGATTTCCTCAGGTAACCTCGTCCGGTTTATCTGTATTCCAGTGTTTCAATGCTGGTTAAAAATAATAATAATAATAAGCAAAATGTTCTTGATCAGAGCTTTGCATCAAGATATGTAAGCAGATAGATCAATAAATCGGAGCCTTCTTTACTGTCAATCTTGGCCAAATCGTTAAAATCTCATATTAAAATAGTTGTTTTCTTTAAACTCCAGACTCCGTTGAAGAGAATCCTTTTATCATGCACCAGAAAAGTAGAGAAATCCATGCACTGGATAACCCAGGTTACCATGGCAACTCTGATGGACAGCTGCAGATTGAGGATGAGAACACCAATATCCCGCTAGACTATAAGACAGATGGAATGATTCAGGAGACACTGAGGAAAAGCAGCATTTCTGCTCTTTCTCTGCCATCCAGAACAACAAGCAGGACTACCAACAGCCATGTAAACCTCAGCACTCGAACAGAAAAACCCCATGTTTATTTTACACTTCCACCAATTCAGCCTCCTCAAAGTGCACCAATAAGTCAAAATAGCCACCATGTCCATTCAGGTCATGGTCTATGTACTGATCACTCCGGTAAGTGTATTGTTCCTTCAGTGACAGGACAAGTATGTCACATCAACCACCAAATCCAGCCCGGTTCTCCTGGCCCAGCTCGCATCCCACACCAACACGACAGCATTAAAACTAGAATCAATGCATTACCAGGCCACGTGGTCCATCAAAGCAGCACAATACATGCAGGTCATTCTGGAAAAAACAAGAAGCTCCCTTTTGCAAACAATCCAGAGAAGCGGCATCACAGCCTTCCAGTCAGCATTCCCCAGCATCCTCCAGATCCCTTCCTGGTCTGCAGGAACAATTTTATCTACAAGCAAAATGGTCGCGAGAACCCAGAGAATCATTCAGGGGCCAGCATGAAGCCAGGAACGTTCCTGCCCCCTCCACCATACAGGCACAGAAACACTGTAGTGTAACTTCTCTATCATCCAGAGTCTCCTGACAAGATTCTCAGCTTCTTTTACCAGCAGGCTACTCCTCAGCAGTTCCTGGAACTCACCTGTTGGAACAATTCATGCACGTAAGAGAAAAATAGTGGGTCATTAGATACTGGGTTTCTTCTTTTCATCCTGTGTGAGCATTATATCTAATAACCAGGAGAACACACACTCTACCTTTTAGACATTTGGACCTCTCCTTGATCCTGAATTCTGAAAGCTATTGAGGGATTTTATAGTATATTTTTAGAAAACCTGAAGGAACCGGATTGTTTATACAGCACTCTTCTATGGGTATATATTTTTCCTGTGTTTTAGGACAGCTTAGCCTTTATCAAGCGACTGTTTAATCCTCCCTGAATCACTTGTGGATGTTATTTAATAAAAAAGCACTGAGGAACGATTATGAAGTTGAGGAACGGCTCTCTGACGGCTTTTTAAATGAATAATAATTGAATGTTTTCATTTTCGGTGTTGTGAATCCATGTGTTAAATGCTGTATTATCCCTGGTTGTGAACTGGCACAGTGTCTTTTATGATGTATATTTTTGGATTACAATCATTACACAATAAAATACTATAGTGTAAATGGATCTAACTGCAACCCCTGTGCTGTTCTATAGATTGGGACACCTGACCATCATCCTATAGTAACCTCCATACAGACTGTGTTGTGTTGCTGTAAGGATATGATCATTTTATAGTATTGATGAGATCAGACATCAATATTAAGGTGAGGAAGTCTGATGTTCAGTCAGGGTTTCAGTTCATCCCAAAGGTGGTGCTGAATCAGGGTCAGGACATGAGAGTTTTTCCACTTCAAAACATCCAAAACACAGCATGACTTTATGGAGATCAGGGGCTTTGTGCACGGGGGCATTGTCATGCTGCAAGTGTTTTTGGGTCTCTATAGGAATTTAGCCACAATCTGAGGCAATTTTTATAGGATCCTATAATCTTACGCGAACATCTTTTGTCTTTATTGGTTAGTTTGTTTTCCTGACACGTTCCTGCAGCGTGACTACTTAAACAATAGTGAAACCAAGAACTGATCGAGGCGCCAAACCTGATGACGCAATTAGCACAACTTCAGACCACCAGGGAAAATGTGGAAATGAGTCCGGTTGAGGTATGTCATGAGCAAAATTATCACTATAGATTGTTGTTTGCTGCTAGCTAACATTTTAGCATGAGAACTTGGGTTAGTAAACATGTCACAGATTGATGATGTAATTCTCCAGACGAGTCTTCTGGTGTCTTGACTGTCGTACAGTCTGTCGTAATGACAACTCGGAATGTACAGTGTGAAAAGTTTGTGCTGACACAGACAATCTAAAAAAAATACAGTTGAAGAGTGGAGCCAGGATTAGTTTTAGTGGAAGAATATTATAATTCTACGAAATACAAAGACGTTCCAGGCAACAGTTTAAGGGACAACCTTTGGTTTTAAATTGGTTCTATAGTTTTGTGTCAGTCTCTGAAGGTTTCCTGTGCTTGTTTACCTTTATTTTATTTTTATATTTGAATCGACCTGTTCCCACTGTGTTCCTCCGAGGTTCTTCGCCTCTTCGTGTTTAAGTTCCTAGCATGTTCCAAAGACCGCAACTAATGATATGAATTGGAAAAAAGGATTCAGTTGAAATAGTTCAGCGCACTCACGGTGGTGGGATGACATGATTGTACCAGCAGTCGACATGTTTAAAGCAGATTAACTCAGCAGCGTAGAGATACCGACTCCCTCGGGTTAAGGAGAAATTAAGGCCGAAAATGAATTACCTGCTGTTCAGCTTATAGTTTTTTTCACCCTTGCCAGAAACTAATGTACAATAATTCTAAGTGTGCAGCAGAACCTTATCATATCATACTAAATTAAACGACTCGGTGATAAATAGCAAGTCAGTGCTCAGTGCGCCTCATCCTCGACGTATAAGTTGTACTGTTAACCGTCCACTGATTATTGCAGAGGTTTTATTAGGACTTGATGATCTCTTCGCTAGCAAGCAGGGAAATTTGCAGGGATAAAATACCAAGTTATATATTTTAATCAACGGTGGTGGGACGTCATGATAGCCTTTGCTAGCTGTGCTGGGAAGTGGTGGCTCAGTTGTTAAGTTGTTGGACTGATACCAGAAAGACCGGTCAATTCCCAGCACCAACAAGCCACCACTGTGGACTTAAATGTAAGTCGCTCTGAATAAGGGCGTCTACCAAATGCTGTATATGTAATGTAAATGCTAGCATTTAAAGGCAGTGTTGGCTTCTGCTTGCCTCTATTAGCCATGTTAGCTTCTGCTAGCTGTGTTAGTATCCGCTAGCCTTTGTTGTTTCTTCACCTTTAGTCTTTGTTGGGAAAAAAGCTAAGATAATTTGCACACATACATTCCACCAGATAGTTTGACACGCTGCAGGTGTCACCCACTGTATTTTTTTTTTACCTTTATTTTATTAGTCCAGTTTTCTTCACCCCCCCCCCCTTCTGTAAGTGAGTTTTCTGTCCAACTGTTTTGACTCTTTGTGAAATTTTTATTTGTATTTTTCCTCATTAAAATCCTGTAATCGCTTTTCCTTTCTCCCTCTGCTTACAATACCATCATTTATATCTACACAAACCGATACAGAAAACCTTTACTGCTCCTCGTCCCTGGGACGTCTCCTCCTTTTCTGTCTAATACACAATAATTCATTATGGGGAAGTGGTAGCTCAGTGGTTAAGGTGTTGGAATGCTAATCGGAAGATTGGGGGTTTATTTCCCTGCACCACCAAGCTACCACTGCTGAGCCCCTAGGCAAGGCCCTTAACCCGTAATTGCTTAGTTGTATAAAAGAGATAAGATGCAAGTCGCTCTGGATAAGAACGTCTGTCAAATACGGTAAATGTATTTTTTTTTTAAGTATTAATTGAGTGATAAAATTTTAGAGAGTAAATAATTGTTTATAAAAATCACGTAAGCATTGCTACAAGAAGCTAAGTAACAATAATTCCCAAATGTAAAGGTCATTTAGTTATTACATCATCTTTTCATTTATTACCCAAACCTCTGTTAAGTTTTCCTCCGAATCACACAGGATAATTCAAACTCACCGATGTAAAAAATTCCACGGCGTTTAATGAAGTGACTGGTGACATTTAAGAGAAAGAGTAGAGAATATAAAACTGTCTGGATAAATATCCACAATAAAAGTATTTACCAAACCTTCCCACAATAAAGTTGGTCACTGTTCACAAATGATGAATTATTTACCTTCTAAAATAAACACATTTATTTTCCACTACTGATGATGTAAAAGTTAAGGGGGTAAATACTTACACAAAGCCGCGTGCTAGAGAACAAAATGTCTTATCAGTTGTGTTTGATGTATTAGAAATCCACCGCTCAATATTACATGTTCATAAACAAGCGTATTGTTTGTTGTAAAGTAAAAAAAAATAATGATTTCTAGCTATTGAAGCGGGACGGTCCGAAAGTGGACCTCGGTGAGTTATAGCTTTGACACTGGAGGCATCGGGGCAACAACCGATGATAGAACGGGGTGGCATCTCTCAGATGCTGTAAGGTACGCGAGGCAACTACTACAAAACACAGTTCCCGGATGATCTACTACTACGTCCGCTTGGATTCTGAAATACACATACAATGGACATTTTACTATCCCATGATGCCGCGGGAGAGGCGACTCATCATATTCCAAAATGGCGGAAATTCATACTACAATTAATCAGACCTAATCGAACTTTATTAACAGATGGGAAGTGTGTACTAACTCAGATGTACTGTAGTAAATACTTCCAAATCTAGTATAAATAATATTTAATAATATTATATGCCGACTTTTACCGCAGTCGCTAATATAATAGCGTGATGTACTGTTTAACACCGTATTTGATGCCATCTTTTTATCTTTATTACAAAAGAACCTAGAATACACAGGGTTCCAGTCCTTGTGTAAATGATCCAGATAATAAACATCCAGCTGAGCAGGATTATAGTAATCAGCGTGTCTATTGATTATCTGTCCAAGAGCCGAGACTAATCCGGTTTTAATACACTTCCACCAAAAGTTCGCTGTCTCTTTAAGATCAACAGAAAAAAAACACACAACAATAATCCTGTAAAAAAAGAAACCTTTACATTATCTAACATTCATTAACTCATTCATTTATCCGTGGAAGGAAGTGTGAAGCTGTGTGTGTGTGTGTGTGTGTGTGTGTGTGTGTGTGTGTGTGTCATTCTGTGAGCCTTTCCTTCAACTTTACATTATCCACTTTACTGTCTATGACGATAAAAATCCCCAAAGTGACACTAGTGTCCTCCAAAAACTGCTGATCTGGGTCCCGGGTGTCCATGTGAAACGGCGGTTCTTGGAGCAGCGAGATGATGGATGAAATTCATTCAGGAGAAAAACACACACATTTGTCTGGGACATCAGGACAATATACGGTAAACAAGTATGAAGGATGAAGTGAATTACGTTTTGTTGTGCAGTTATAGAAAAGTAATCAACCTTACACGGGGGTTGGGGTCACAGGGGGGGCAGAGTGCTTTGTGGATTTGGGGGTTTTCAGGCGTTTGAGGGTTATGGGGGGGTTCCCCAGGGGTTTCCTACACTAATCAACAGAACTTTAAAATTATCCTGAGTGTGTTGGTTTCTGATTGTTCCTTGCAGTGAACTTTTTGTCCGACAGTCTTTGGAAAAAGCTTCAGGGTTCCTGCAATCTGGATTTTTTTACCAAACTTATTTTGCTAGACGCTCTTTATGCAGATCAACTATTTATTAGCTCAGTTTACCTCATTTTTTTACATTTGCGGCATTTGGCAGAAGCTCTTATCCAGAGTTACTTACAACTGAGCGATGGGTTAAGGGCCTTGCTCAAGGGTCCAGCAGTGATGGCTTGATTGTGCTGGGAATTAAACCCCGGTTTTCCAAGTAGTATTCTTGGAACCGTTAACCACTGAGCTACCAGTTCACCCACTTTGTAATATTCAACTGTAGAGTTGATGGTCTTGCTTAGTGGTCCACCAGGGGTAGTTTTGTGTTAATGAGAATTGAACTCACAACCTTTTGGACCTTGAGTCCATCATTATAACAGTTGAGCTGCCACACCTTAAAGTGGTTTTTTTTTGTTTGTTTGTTTTTTGGTTTTTTTTAATTTATTTTTAATTAATTATTATTATTTTTTTTTGGCAAAAAAAACAATTCCGCATCATTCTCCCTTTTTCTATTTAAGTTTATTTTGTCTTGTTTGGCTGCCTGGTCTGTACCGAAGACATTAAAAACTAATTTTGTGAAGTTTATCTAAAAGTTTATCGAACACTAGAACATGTGTATTAACAGTAAATATAAACCCATGGGTGCTGTCCAAGGTGCTGAAATAGAAAAACCATCAATTAAATTCTGGCAAATCGGAATCCAGTATCCAAAATTGGTGTGTTGTGTGGTTTGTGGTGGAAAGAGAGCGCAAGAGCAGGAGAGAGGGTGGGAAAGGAAGAGGGAGAAAGAGAGAGGAAGCGAGAGGAAGAAAGAAAAGGGAAGTGAGAGAGAAGGAAAAAAGCAATGGAGAGGGGAAAAAAGAGAGAAAAGGAGGGGGAGAGAGAGAGAGAGAGAGAGAGAGAGAGAGAGGGAAAAAAGCGAGGAGGAAAGAAAGAAAAAAGAAAAAAAGAGGAAGGAAAAAAAGAGAGGGAGAGGGAGAAATAGAGAGAAAAAGAGGGAAAGAGAGGGAGAGGGAGAAATGGAGGGAAAAGGAGGGAAAGAGAGGGAGAGAGAGAGAGAGGAAAAAAGAGAGGGAGAGGGAGAAATAGAGAGAAAAAGAGGGAGAGAGAGAAAGCGAGTGAATGATGCAACATAAATAATTCTCTGCTACATAATGTACTGTTGTTAGTGTCACTAGTTTTTTTTTTTTGTTTTTTTTTTTTTTTTTTGGTAAATGAACGGGACGTCGGTTTGCGTCCCGTTCACTCTGATTGTCTCTGTCCCATTTAGTGCTGCGCGTTTGCTGGTCTACGTAATGAACACAGTAACTAGGCATTGATGTCCTCAGAGTTTAATTGTCTTGAAAAATGTCGTTTTACCATCCTGACAATAAAAATGGGAATATTTGTGTGCTCACTGGCATGTGACTCCATGTCACAGTGCTAATAATGATGATGATGATGATGATGATGATGATCATGGTGCTGCTGCTGATGATGATGCTGCTCTATCACTTGCATATATATATTAAACAGGCATTCTTTCTGTCTTTAGGTAAAAGGTCACGCTGTGTGAGTTTGTAAGGTGCTTCATATTTTTTCAGTCAAAGACGATTTTTTCGTAACACAACACACTTTTTTTAGTCTCGAGAGAAAGAGCAGCTAATTTAGGCTGGATTTTAACAGAAAACTTGTTAATGTGTTGTTTTAATGCCAATAAAGATTGCGAAAAAAATAAAGTTAAAATTACAAGATTACAGTCGTAAGTCGTATAAAATGTGCAGCGGTTCTTCAGAAAACTTCATCTAACCTCAACTGTAACTAAACCAAACCCTCCTGTTGAAAAGGTCATTAATCTGTTAGTGCAGTGGTGTCCAAACTACCACTCGTCGGCCATCTGTGGCCCAATAGCAGTCCTGTGGCGGCCCATGAGGGATTTAAAAAAATTATTCTATCTGACCCATTAGAGGGAAAAAAACATGAAATTTACTAAATAACCATCAGGTGTCGCTGTCACATGCAGCCAAAGTCAGCTAGAATTACATACAAATTCCAACAAATTATTATTGATCACATTTTGGGAAATTGGACATTTCAGACATGTTGGAGAAATAAATATTTCTTCTTCACGGAGTTCAGCGGGAAATGTGTGTGTTTAATTTCTGTTGTAGTGATGAAGGAATGTAATGTTAAAAGCACAGCATCAGTCTTTTAAAATCTTACACTAGTGCCGAGTGCAATCAGAAGGTGAAACTATTGGCGGCCGCCTTGTCAACTCCAAAAAATGTCTTGTGCTAATAAAGCATTGAATATTTCACATTAGCTAGTTATGAGGTGTCTCATCTGACAGTCCAGCATGGAAAACCCTCCAGTGGAGGAGAACTTTTTCAAGAAACACAGTCGTAAAAATGTTGGCAAATCTAACATAAAAGTTTAGTTATGTTAAGTTTGTGTTTGTTGTGTTTTATTACAGCGGCGTTGGTATGTGTGACATCACAAAAACAAGCATCTGTAAACGGCTTGTTTTATAGAAATGTCTTTAATCGAGATGAAAAAAAAACACCAGGTGGATTTTTATCATTATAAGGGGATTGTGTACACACACACACACACACACACACACACACACACACACACACACACACACACAAACACACATTTCCGTTCCAACTTATAAAAGTGCATGTCGCATCTGATAACCCCTTTAAAATATTACGACTTTAATCTAGTGCCATTAAAACTCCTTTGTATGATATTAAATGTCGTTCTTTGATAATAATAATAAGCGCAATAATGTCTAAACAATCACTCCTCTGGTCTCTTTTGGTCCTTTCAGTAAATTAAAGATTTACAGTGAAAATCGGACGTCTGATCAAAGAAGTGTGTGTGAGCGAGAGAGAACAAGTGAGAGAGTGAGAGGGAGAGACAGGTAAGAGAGAGGTGCAAGATATCGAGAGTGAGAGCGAGTGAGTGAGAGCGAGTGTGAGAGCGAGTGTGAGAGTGAGTGTGAGAGTGAGTGTGAGAGCGTGAGCGGAGAGCGTGAGGGTGAGCGAGTGAGCGTGAGGGTGAGCGTGAGCGTGAGCGAGAGTGAGCGTGAGCGTGAGTGTGAGAGTGAGAGTGAGAGTGAGTGTGAGAGTGAGTGAGTGGCAGATGAAAGAGAGAGAGAGTGAGAGAGATTTAATAATGACAGAATGTAAGTAATTCTCTGCCACATAATTCATGTCATCACTTTTTGCTCTTTTTCCTCTGTTAGTGTGATAAATGGAAATGTGATGTCACATTCGGCACCACCAAGCCACCACTGCTGGGCCCCTGAGCAAGGCCCTTAACCCTCAACTCTTTATGATATTGGTTACTATTATTATTATGGCTAACAGCATTGTCCAGTACATGTTATGCGTTTATCTTACGTTCATGATGACTTGGGACGCGTCTCCCCGCTGTGTCCCGTCTGATTAATTACTGATTACTGATTGGCTTTTTGAATTTGTCCAGCGGTGTTTGCTAATATGTAATAATGTTTCCAGGCGGTACTTATAGAGATCAAACTGACTCACACCAGCGTGAGGTTCTGCCACGTGCTGACATATGGGGTGTGTGTGTGTGTGTATGTGTATGATGAAGACCAGGGGAAACTGTTGCTGATAGGACTACAGTGAGTCTCTTTGTCTTTTAAAACTGCTTCTTTAGTGCTTGTGACCTGTAATAAATGAGAAGTTCTTCAGAAATGTCAGCTGTGGGACTGAGAGAGTAGAGCGAGGCGGAGAAAGAGAACGAGCTGAACTAGTGAGAAACCGTAAGTGTAGATGGAGCTTGAGATGGACACTGAGATCCGAGCAGTGTTGCAAATTTATGTCATTGTCCCTGCGCTGTGTGTGTAAATGATGTGAGGCCATTACCTTGCAGGAATACTGCCCATTTTCTCCCAGTTAAAGGCACATAAAAGAACCCACAGTAAAGAGCAGGTAATGGTGCATAAACTCAAACTAACCACTGAAGGAATTCTGTCGGACATTCAGGTCCTGGACTTTATGTTTTAGTGGCTGGATGAAGCCCAACACTTACAATATATCACTTCAGCCTCCTTAAATGTAAAACTCAACTTGGACCATGGACAGTTCAGGCTCTGGTGGTGCCCTAGGCAAGATTGTAGATTTGCGCCCCCCTATTTACCCCCTATCCAATTCACACACACACCCTGCAACAAAAATATCAGATAATGTAGATTTCCAAAACCTTTTACTAGAACATAACATAAATAAACAAAACAAATACATAAATAATTGGTAACTATATTGTGATAATAAATAACAAACAAATTTGACTAACAGTCACTCGAAGACTCACACAACAGTTTCACTTTCAGTACTAAATTTTGTTAACTGCCAAAAAGTATTTTTGCTTAATATATGGGTGTAGGAGCTCACGACGGTCACAAGGGCATCCCCCGGTTATTTTGCACCCTAGGCAACTGCCTGTGTCACCAATCCCACGGGCAACGGATACAGACCCAATTAGGCAATCTGGCTAACTGTTTTACAGCTTTTTCCCAAACAGGATCAAAATGACTCCAGGATCTGACCTTATCAGGCACGTGCGGGGGTGGGTGGGGCGGATTGTTAGGCTCGAGCTTCTTCCCTATTTCTGAATTAATTAAAATGGCTCACTTTGTAATATTATATCAAAAAAATGTATTGTCAATAAAAATGTGTGTATATGTATATGTATATATGTATATGCATATGTATATATAATGTCAGCAACTTAAATCATTAGACCTTAAAGAACAGCCGGAACGTCCAGGTAGAGGTGGGGTCTGGATCACTGGCAGCTCCGTTGTGGCATATGTAGCTCAACATCTAAGGGGAATCAATACAAAATGCTGGATTAAATAAATAAGTTTTTAACCTGGACTTAAACACTGAGACTGTGTCTTATTCTCGAACATTCATAGGGAGGCTATTCCATAGCTTTGGGGCTCTGTAAGAAAAGACTCTGCCCCCTGCTGTAGTTTTTAAAAATCAAGCTAATTAAATTAGAAGAATTGCCTAAGTTATAATCAAGGCAAAGGCCACACCCCCTTTACTGAGAGTAAAGGTTACAGAGGCCACACCTCCTTTAATGAGACACAAGGTTACATAGGCCACACTTCCTTGACTAAGACTAAATGTTAAGAGACCACATCCCTTTTTTTGAGACTAAAGGCTACAGAGGCTACCCCCTCCCCTTTACTAAGGCTAAAAGTTACAGAGGCCACACCCCCTTCTCTGAGACTAAAAGTTAGAGGCCACACCCCCTTCTCTGAGAAAAGGACTAAAAGTTACAGAGGCCACATGAGACTAAAAGAGGCCACACCCCCTTCTCTGAGACTAAAAGTTACAGAGGCCACACCCCCTTCTCTGAGACTAAAAGTTACAGAGGCCACACCCCCTTCTCTGAGACTAAAAGTTAGAGGCCACACCCCCTTCTCTGAGACTAAAAGTTACAGAGGCCACACCCCCTTCTCTGAGACTAAAAGTTACAGAGGCCACACACCCTTCTCTGAGACTAAATGTTACAGAGAACCACACACCCTTTTCTGAGACTAAATGTTACAGAGACCACACACCCTTTTCTGAGACCACACACCCTTTTGAGACTGAGACTAAATGTTACAGAGACCACACACCCTTTTCTGAGACTAAATGTTACAGAGACCACACTGAGACTGAGACACACACACCCTTTTCTGAGACTAAAAGTTAGAACAGCGCTGGTTATACTTTTTTAAAAGAGGTTATTATGATCCAACATGTTGTTGCTGTATGAGTTTTCGTGCTCCTGCACTTCTCTATTGTCCTCGTCTATATTTATGTATGTATTTATTTTTTCAGACATTGTGCTGCTTCATGCAAATGATTTCAAGTAAGCAGCTGCCTCATTTCCATAATTCCTTGGCAGTTGGGTCACTGTTGCTGTGAGAGTGATACGTGTGTGTGTGTGTGTGTGGGTGAGACCGACATAAACATATGTCTTTATTAGTTGTAAACTTATACAACCTCATACAATGTTTTTAATTTTTTCCTTTACAGGATTGTACATCATCTGGGACATGAGATATGGTAGTATTAGCAAAGTACTGTATACCATCAGAGAAAGCTGTAGGTTTGCTCAGTTCATACAGTTATGTATGAGTTATTTTTTAACCTGCTCTTAGAGTCCTTCTTTTCCTCATTCTGTCTAGCTACTCTGCCAGGAAGACCTAATTAATAGTATTTCCTGTATCTCTGCAGAATATTTCCAAAGCTCTGTTATTCTAAAGTGGTCATTGGGTTCTTGTTCATGTCTCTGACCAAAGCCCTTTAAATCTGATTATTGAATTTGCCCAAATGTACAGCTCACAGGAGACTGCAGGAAATTCCAACCCTTGTTCACTGTGTAATTATCCATTGAAACATTTTAACACATTAATTAAATAATCATGTATGTTTTGGATTCTTAAACCATGTATGTTTTGGTTCTTAGTTCTCTGGTCCATGTGGGGTTCAGATAGAATGTAAATTCATCAGATATCTTCATATACGAGTGTTTGTTTTTTAGACCCAAATCTTACAACTCAAAAGTTGACAATAATCTCAGTATCACTTTGAGCAACAAGCAAAATCGTTAATTATCCTTATTTTGAGGCTGAATGATGAAATGAGATACTAAAAGATTACAGGTTGTCATAGATTCTGCTTCAACAGATGCAAGAACGTTTGGATGACATATGGATGACAACTTTCTCATTCACAAAACCATCCATACGTCTGTCTATACATCCATCCATCCACCCGTCCATTAAATCTCTAAAATCCTTTTTATCGTAGGAAAAGTCATGAGATACCTGAGTCTGTCTCAGGGGAACCCTGTGGACTTGATGTCAAATGACCCAATGAAACATAATGAACTCGCAGCTGTTTTATTTGATAGACCAACACAAAGTAGCACAAAATTGTAAATTGAAATGAAAATTTTCAGCAAATAAAAATCTGGAGAGTGTGGTGTGCATTTGTATTCACCCCCCCCTGTACTCTGATACCCCTAAATTAAATCCAGTGTAAATCCGCAGCTCAGGTGAGAGAATTTGTCCACAGGACAACTGTGTGTACTTCACAAATCTGGCCTTTATGGAAAAGTGGCAAGAAGAAAAGCCATTTGTGAAAGAAAAGACATAAGTCCCATTTGCAGACAAAGCAAACATGTGGAAAAAGGTGCTCTGGCCAGATGAGACCAAAGTTGAACTTTTTGTCCTAAATGAAAATTAACATTGCTCATCATCCTGAACACACCATCCCCACTGTAAATGATGGTGGCAGCATCACGGTGCTTCAGCAGCGCGACAGGGAAGCTGGTCAGGGTTCATGGGAAGATGGATACAGCTAAATACAGTGCAATCCTGGAAGAGAAAACCCGTTGGAGTCTGTCTGCAAAAGACTTAAGACTGGAAAGAAGATTCACCTTTCAGCAAGACAATGACTGTAAACATACAGCCAGAGCTAAAATGGAATGGTTTGGATCAAAGAATATTCAGAATGGCCCAGTCAAAGTCAAGACCTAAATCCCATCGAGCATCTGTTAATTGCTGTACATTTATCTCTTTTATACAACTAAACAATTGGAAGTAATGGGCCTTGTCCTGCGGCCCAATTGTGGTAGCTTGGTGTTGCTGGGAATCAAACCCTGGTCGTTCTGGTATCATTCCAACACCTTAACCACTAAGCCACCATGCCATTGACCTGAACAGTTGGTAACTTATCACGGTACCACACTTAAATTACTGAGCTCCTAAGGGCGACCCATTCTTTTACAGAAGCAATCTGCATTTACAGGTACTTTATTTTATATACCAGTAGCCATGGAAGTAAAGTAATTGGAACACCTGAAATCAATGATTTGTAGTGGTAAATAAAATAAAAGTAGCCATTATGCTGTAAACTCAACTGTAGCTGTTTATCCAATTCGCAGTCTGTGAAAATAAACATCTCACACACACATAGCTGTTCATTATTTAAATACTGTATGTTCCAGGGAAAACCTGTATCTGTTTCTAGAGCAACATGCAAAGAGCCAAAAGGTAAAGAATACAGACACGTGACCAACACACAGTACAGACAGAAACTCACGCAAATTAATTTAAATAATACGATAAGCGTTTTTTTAGGGTTTCAGGTGTAAAAGTAATGAAGTGGAACAGAAACACACACAAAACACACAGCCAGAGTGGATTACACACCATACAGGAGGTATGAATATCAATTCTTTATGTATATGTATGTTTATTGATTTATAGACCAGATTAATACTGACTTTTTAAATATGATAGATTAAAATAGTCTCTGTTTATATTAATGCACTTGTTTTAATATTTATGGGTTTTATAGTAACAGACAGTCATTCTGTCCATTCATAAGAAATCATTTTTTTCTGCAGATATGGCTAGTCTCATTTCAGTGACGCTGCTCCTCTCAGGTCAGTGTGTACATAAGGACGATGTGTGTGTGTTCTGTGTGTGTGTGTGTGTGTGTGTGTGTGGTGTGTGAGAAATTTAAAAAAAGAGCCCAATGTAGGCCACAGATCAGTGGACTAATATAATATTATAATATAATATTTAATATATTGATTAATTTATTCAATATAGTCATTATTTATTTTTTTTACTGTTAATGATTTGTTGGGCTTTAATGCCTCCTCTGACCACCACAGTAAGACAATCTGCTATTTATGTATTAGGGTGGCTGCAAATGTATATTAATTTTTACAATTTTATAACTGTAACACTCAAAGGCAAAAAGTTAAACTAAAAACATACTAAATAACATAAAACATAAATAAATAAAACCTTTATTTCCATCAGAGGATTTCTAAAACATCTGACAGATAAATTTTTGGGGGATTCTTTTTTTCTATATTCGGGTTCTGCTACTGTCACTCAGACATAGAAATAATAGTAAAGTTAAAATTATAAAATAAAATAAAAATTTAATGTAAATAAATCCTGTTTATTAATTAATTTTCCTAAAATCAGACAGATGTTTCTGTCTGCCCTGCAACACAACACGAAGTTTTTTGGCCAAAAACAAAGCCCAAGAAAAAAAATTACTATATTTTAATGCTAACATACAGGAATGATTCTGAATACTTTTAAAGTAAAAAAAAGTAAAACACAATTTAAAAATATCACCTTTCACAGATAAGGAAGAGTAGTACAGTGGTGTTTTACAGTAAAATTCAGTATTAGCCACATGGGGGAAAAACTGTTGTATAATTACAAATACATAGATCATGATACACAAATAAATCCTGAAGTTTTACAAACATAAATTAATTCACACCAGGAGAGACAACCAAAAATGGGAAAGAATTCCACCTAAAAATTAGTGTCCTCAGTTTCCAAACGCTTATTGAGTGGTGTTAAAAGGAAAGGTGATGTAACACCCTGGTAAAAATACCCCTGTCCCCTTTACTTTTGTCTTAAGACATGTTTTAGGGATAGTTTAAAATGTCTAGGGCAGTTCTGGTCAAAGACCGGCCAGGGAAGGGTGCATGTATAAACGTGAATTCCAGTGAAGTTGGGACCTTGATCTGCAAATCCTTGTTGATCAATACTCAATTGAAAACACCACAAAGACAAAATATGCAAAAAGCTGATCAACTTTATTGTCTCTTGTAAATATTCACTCATTTTTTACACGGAGGTGGCAAGGTCATGTAAAGGCTCTTTAGCAGTAGCCAGTTAGCTCATGCTAAAAATAATAGGCATTAAGGATCGGGGGTACGTGACGTGAGACTGCCGAGGGTGTTGCAGATGCTGACGAGCTATCTGTACCCTGACACGGTGGCATCTTCGGAGGCCCCAAGGTTCCTCTCCATGTTGTCGCAATGTTTAAACTGATAAAATTTATTTTCTTTTGCAAATATTCTCTTACTTTAAATTTGATGCCTGCAACAAATTTCAAAACAGCTGGGACAGGGCCATGAAAAGGTAAACAGGTTAATTAAAAATAGGTAAGCATCATGATTGGGTATGAAATGAGGAAACCCTTGACACGTTCATTCATAAGAAATGATGGAACACAGTTTACCACTTTGTAAAACAACTCTGAGCAAATAGTTTAACAGTTTAGAAATTTATGAAATCTCTGCAGGTAAACGTCAAGACCGAAACTAGCATTGAATCTCTCACACGGCACTGCATTAAAAAAAATACATCATTCCATAATGAATTTTACCACATGGGTTCAGAAAGCACTTATCCCATTGCCAGTTAACACAGTTCATCACAACATCTAGAAGTGCAAGTTAAAATTTTACCAGGCAAAGTACAAGACATACATCACCAACACCAATAAAGGCCACCAGCTTCTGGGCCCTAGTTCATCTGAAAATGGAAAGAAAATCGGAATTAAAAAAAATCCAGAATGAAAAAGTGTGCTGTGGTCTAAGGCGTTCACATTTTAAATGTTTTTTTGAAAATCATGTATGACACATCTCTGATGGTATGAGAGGGTGTGTGTTAGTGCCCATGGCATGAAATGCTGAAAGGTACATTAAGGTGGTTTGGATCAAAATATGCTGCTATATCAAAGCGTCATCTTTTTTAGGGACGTCACCACTGGTTATTTTTGATATGCTTATCTCTAAGGGTGTGTGCCTGGCCACTCTGCAAAGGAAACTCATTTCGGCCACTTGTATCTGAGACCTTGTTTTTTGGTCGTGACTCATGACTATAGGTGAGTGTAGGAACATAGATTGATTACTGGTAGATCGAGAGCTTTGCCTTTCGGCTCAGATCTTTCTTCACCACAACAGACCTGTACATTGACCGCATTTACTACTGCGGTCTTGTTCAAGAGTGAGTTTTCCAAAAACTCCATAAACTTTTCTAGGGACGAAGAGGAGTGTGATCCCCCCTGCAGTTGGAAACACACACTTGAAAAAAAAAGGCCCCCACCCACCTCATTTCTGCCAGTCCAGAGGTACTGCCCCTAAACAGTTTGCCAGAATTTCCTAAAGGCCAAGCAAAAGTCCTCCGCCCATGGCCCCTCACAAAACTCCTCCTGGGCTCAGCCAGGCATTCCCAACAAACCCTCACGATACCTTTGGGTCTGCCAAGTCTTTTCAGCTTCCTCCTCAACAACCATATGACTAGGACAGAGATCAAGTAACAAAAAACACCACATGGGTTTAGATCAGGGAGGCTGTTCCTTTTAATCACGCCTCGCCTCTCCAGCTATAATTGTCATTGCATAGGATCTATTTGTCTTGGGAGAACATAACAGGGGCATCTAGCCCTAGACAACATAGATGCTAGGATCATTCGAGCACTTAAAACCCTTCTACCACTTTAAGATGACAGTTCAATGAGGGGAATTTGTTCATTTGGAATTATTTTAAATTATAACACTTTTAAAAAATTGTGAATCATTTAATACATTATATTTCTGTTAGTATTTTTCCTTTATGTAAACATTTGTAAAATGCAATGTCCCCATGTAATGTGTGAGGTAAACATTCAATTCAATTCAGTTTTATTTTGTTTAGCGCTTTTTAGCGCTTTTTTACAATGGTTTTGGTGATTGTCACAAAACAGCTTTACTACACAATCAAAGAAATTATTGAAAGATTAAATTATGAGATAAAATGAAACAGAAATCAGTTTGTTCCTGATGAGCAAGCCGGGGGGGGGCGATGGTGGCAAGAAAAAACTCCCTGAGATGAGATAGGAAGAAGAAGAAAGAAACCTTGAGAGGAACCAGACAACTTAAATCATTAGTCCTTAAAGAACAGCTGGAACATCTTTATGGCGAAGTGGGACGTCCTTGGTCACCCTGGTGATGTATCATCCGCTGGGGCAGGTCACAGGGAAGGGTCCGACAGGTCCGGGGTGGAGATGCGGTCTTCTGGATAACCGGCAGCTCTGTTGTCTCATATGTAACTCAACAGTGAGAGAGAGAGAGAGAGATGAGAGAGAGAGGAGGGGGGGAGGAAGGAAGACAAAAAAGAAGGAAAAGAGTTAAGTGACAATGTAATCACACGGTTTGGATTGATTAAATGAATAATGTAGAGTGCAAGGATGGACTCCGGCAGCATAACTAAAAGGAGAACCAGAGGGAAACACAGACAT